>CADEHL010000909.1:1923423-2458423 GCA_902827135.1 Harpagifer antarcticus
TCCTGACTGGATGATCTCAGATGCTGACTGATGGACTAAAGCTGTCAGATCTGAACCCTTAACGTTGACTAGAGTGCTCTGGGAAATTTCTAACGTGTATAGATAGCAATTTATGCAGAAATAAGTACCGGAGTCTGATACGCGCAAGTCTGTGATGGTCAAGTGGTTTTTACCTTTCCCTTTTTCAGCATTCAGTGTGAAGCGTGAATTGTTCGCAAATTCACCATAGAAATCTATGTTTTTGTTATACATATAGAATGTAGAGATGAGATTTGGTTTCTGCCCAACAGTTTGCTTATACCAGTAAAGCCTTGCAGCAACAATGCCTTCATAGAAACATGGCAAAGTCAAGTTCTCCCCTGTTTTAGCTGATACAAAACCTCTGTCTTCACGGACAGTCGTCTCGGCTGAAATGAAACGAGACAAATGTAGTAATTTAATGTGAGAATCTTTAGCATAATCACTTCATTTTCTAAAATGATGAATATTTGTAAGAGAGCACGTTTCAGTAGAAATAAATACAACTCACCCATTATCCCCAAGCACAGACGGGTGCAAAATATAGCAAACAATGGAAATGCCACCATGTTCAATTTCATGTGTGAAATGAAAAGAATGTCGATCATGCCACTCCTCTTAAAAGATGAAGCAAGGTTTGATTGCCCAATCTGAAGTGACTGTGTACCGTATGTCCTACTTAGGAAATGTGTTCACTGCTACATAAACTGTAGTAAAATATATGTATTTTAAAAACATTGACATGGTTGGAGAATTTCTTGGCATTGGATGTAATGATTTTCATTTGAAATATAATTATGTATAATGATTTTTCGATCAAGGACCTTTGCTAGAGTGGTCTTAGGCTTAAGATGTACCGAGTGCAGACAGCGTTACATCCTGCTGAAAACCACAAAATGTAAAAAAAAAAACACTGAAAGAGATACAATGCAAAAAGTATGGGCAGGAACAGGTCTAAGAGGAATAGACACTTAATTTCTATCAAATGATGTTAATTGTGTAGGACTTCAAACAAATCTTCAAAGCACCAACTGAGTTAACTATATTTACATTGGATTTATGTAGTGCCAATGTGCGTATACCGTTACTTTAAGACAGTTTTATTGATTAAAGGAAAGCTAAACTATTGTGTGATCTGGTGTAGATTATCTTCATAATTCAGTATAGATGGTAAATTGCATAATTAAATATATTTTTGTTTTATATCAAGCGAATCAAACTTGCTTTCAGTATTAGAACTGCAATGATCCTTGTTTTTCGTTTTTTCCTATTTTATTTATTTAAATTAATTCCTGGTTTGACTTCCTGTCTTGTGTTTTCCCGTAGGTGTTCCTGTGCTGCCTTTGCCCATCTCCGCACCTGCTCTGAATCAGCCTTATTAGTCTTTCAAGCCAATCAGCTTCTTCTCTGTTTCCAAAGCTGTTTTGATTGGCCTTATTAGTTTCACCTGTCCCATATTAACCCTGCAGAAACCTGACTTTCTGTCCACCTGCACCTCACCCCCTCATCTGATTAGTTTGTATTTAAGTTCTTCTTTTCTGTTCAGACTGTTTTGTCGATCAATCTCATAACTGAACTCCTTTTGTAGTTTTAATTCCATACTATAGCTTTTAGATTTTCATTGAGGTATGGTTCTGAGAATGAACGTCAAAGTTCAGCCTGCACTCTTTTGAAATATACACAATTCGTTTTTTGGGGTTTAGAAAAGTCTAAAAATGTATAAAAATGGTTCTGAAGATTGTTTAAAACTGAGATATGGCTTTTGAGGAAGTGAACACACATGCTCATTATATATTTGTCTCAAGATCAAACAGTCCATTTAATAAATTAGCCCCTTGTGATCAGGACATACAAAGGACATACAAAGGGCATAAGAATGCACACAATTATTGCGTTGTCCAAAATATGTATGAATGAAACTAAGGTATGATTATTGATTAGTATAAACAATCATATGTTCAGCATATGGCAACGTTTTTAAGGGGTTAAGGAAATCTTGTTTGTATCATCAAAAACCGTCTAATATTAACTACATCGCCAAGCTGTGGAAAGCGGTCTTGTCAATCCGGCATACTACATGAGGGGCATCAGGACTTTTGGCATGGGGGATCATTCATGAGGTCTTTTTACACTGCAAACCAATAAGATGTACACAAATGTATCTCTTCATGACTTATACATTACTGTATTACTTTTAAAACATGACTAAATCCAATGTTGTTTAACATAAGTAATGAAACACGGTTTGTCTACAGCTTGACACCAGAGTACACACATTCATCATTAGGGATGTTCCTCTGTCGTCTTGATCTGTTGGGCACATTGACACTTACAGCAGCATAATGGAGGCTGTCTGCGTTCCGGGGGCCCTTTCAACAAAATAGGAAGAAATGGATCAGGATATTGAATAAAAGAAAATTCTGCAATAACATTTTTAATTTGAGATCATTTTCACCTCTGTATTTGCTGTAGATAATCTTGCTTCAGACTCTGATTGGTAACATGGAGAAACATTATTCAGTAAAGAGTTGTATTGAGTGAATGCAAGCTTCTGGAAGAAAAAAACAATAGGTAGAAGTTACCTGTTGAATGACAGTTGTTTCTCTTTTTCATCTTGTACACTAAGAAAGCCAGTAAAACAACCAGAATGGAGTTGAACGCCAAAGCTCCACTCAAGAAATACAGAAGAGAGTCGACCTCATCTGTAGAGAGTAAACACCAAAAACGGGACGGTCAGCTTTTATCTTGTTGTTCATTTTAAATCTCACTTGACCATAATTTACTCTTCATTAAATAATCTAGTAACTAGTTTACCTTCAAAGTCGAGCTTGGTCCCATTTCCAAACAGTATGTGTCCACACGAGGCAACAGCACAGTAGTAGGTCCCAGCATGAGAAGGATTCAGGCTCTCCATTGGCAGGTTGTACACACAGGTGTGTGTCTGTGTGTTGGGTTTCCTCTCACACTGACTGCCTCCACGGGTGTAAAGGAGTCCTGGAGAGTCCTCAGAGTTTTTGAACCAGTAAAGACTGTGTTCTCCATCACAGCTGCCAGTGTGTACTGTACAGTTCAGAGTCACAGAGTCTCCTGACTGAATGATCTCAGATTCTGACTGATGGACCGAAGGTGAGATGTTCAAACCTGAACCCTTAACATCGATAAAAGAGCCTTCCGCAAAATCGAAGACAAATTTGGAGAACATTGCGCAGTAGTAGGTAGCTGAGTCGGAAATGTGCACATTTGAAATTGTCAACTGATTTGTACTATTTCCTCTATCCAGTGTGAAGCGTGACTTGTTGTTGAATTCATGATAAAAAGTGGGACTTTCATCATACAGATAGACGGAAGAGATGAGCCTCAGTTTCTGTCCCAGAGTTTGTTTGTACCAGTAAATCCAACTTGTATCACCAGCTTTATAGAAGCATCGCAAAGTCACATTTTCTCCAACCTTAGCTGATATAAAACGTTTATCTTGACGAACACGTGAAGATAGTTTCAGATCAGTCGTCTGAGCTGAAATAAGAGTGAAATAAATACACAATTAATAAGATTGGATGAATTCAGCAAGTACTGTAGTTTACATGAACACATATTGAAAGCATTTCAATGAAAAGTTGCTGAAAAGAAAAAGCTGCATTAAAATACAACTCACCGATTTTTCCCAAGAACAAACACGTCAGATATAAGACTAACTTTGGAGACGTCATCTTGTTGAATTCTTGAGTTGAGTGAAAATTATCTTGAAACCTTGTTCACTCTTAAGACACAAGACTGCGTTTGATTGGCCAGCCTGAAGTGACATTGTACATCCTACTTTAAAAAAACTTGATCACATGTTCACTGCCATGTATAGTATCAAGTTTGGTTCTTGAGAAGATTCACTTGGTGAAAGGTAAATGAAGAACACAATAGCTCTTTATCTTAGTATCATATTTAAAATCAGGGAGAATAAACTGCGTGTACACATAGTTTTCACCATAGTAGTACTGTGAATATAATATGAAAGGGTAACAAGTTAGTTGCAGATGTGCTTTAGGCTTTGGCTTGGCCAAGTTAATACAACAGGTTTGGTGTTACTTTAAATTGAATGGTATTTACTTGGATTGAGACACAGAAATTCATGTTGCCCCAATATATGTTTATGTGAGAAATGTAATGCATATTGGACAAAAGTGTCAAGTTACCAAATTATTCACATATCGTTAGCCTAATAGCATAATTGCCTAAGTCATTTTTTGGCCAAATTGTGATATCTGCCTAACTTTACTCTCCTACCACTGCTGCATCACCCTGCCTTATTGCCTATGTCCACAGCCTATCAGAATGCATTTTAGAGTCCAAAATCACTATCTGCCTAAGTCATCGCTTTGACTTAGGCATTTTTGCAGGGCACTTTTCCTTGTTTTCCAAAAACATTCAAATATGACTTGGGCAATTATGCTATTAGGCTAACGATATGCTGTTCCTGTGTTTACATGGGTCAGACGTACAGTATGTGGAAAATATAAATTGACAATAAAGCAATTGTATCTATTAGGGATTATTGAAGTTGTTCGAAAAGAAACTCTTCTGCCATGGGCTTATTTATGTAGGAGGTCTTATTAATAATTGAGACATCAACATTTTTTTTTTATTGTAGCCATGCCTTTTATATGAAACTAATTGCTTCAAATACTTGTTAATACCTATAATCAGCAATATTCCAAACAAAATAGAATTAATTACACAATTATTTGTTTTAATGTGACCTGATAAACATTCTTCCTATTAATGTAATAAAAAACCGCAGTGACGCGTCGTAAAACCCGGAAGTAAACTTCTTCCGGTTCCTTTGTGAAAAACGCAATGCAAATTCTCCATAGGATTTTGGAAAATAGCTCGAAATAAGGCCTGTGGTTGACACACATTTAAAAGAGGGATCACGTTTTGTTCAGCCGGATAATCTGCACATGTCTACCCTACTTTTATAATTTTTGAATCATAAATCTAGTCGCCAAAAGTGAAATGCTAACGTTATGCTATAAACGAATTACAAACCAGTACAGCAGCAGGGTCGCACGACTTCAACGTCACGCCAACTTAAGATCGTTTCAACTGACTTGCACTGAAACTGCACTTTGAACACTTTAAATATATTAACATTTTAAACTGTATACCCCGGTTATCTAGGCCCTTTTTGTTTTGTTTAATGTATACCACGTTTATCTAGGGCCGTTTTGTTTTATGTATACATGTCACTGTGGGAAACGATATTTCGGGATGTATAACACATGTAGAATTTTTGACAATAAAGCTGACTTTGACTTTCGCGTGCTTGCATATTTTAACAAAGCTTTTAATTTGAGCCACACTGAATGTAACTAGAAGTCATGGCTGTGTCAATTACCAGTCTGATATCGTTTTACAAAGATGACAAGAAGAGTGTAGATAGAGGAGAGAACTACTACAAGTCAGGACACGTACAACAGTGCAGCCTAGATGAAGGTGTGCTTACCGGTGTTGTCAGGGCTAGCATGAGGGACAAGGTTTATAGTGTCTGTGAGTAGTGATAGCAAGAGTACCGTTAACCTAGAGTTAATTTATTCACATTAATTCCCATCAACAAATCCATGTTATGTGTCACATGAAATCTTTATTAGGCAAGGCAAGTTTATTTATATAGCACTTTTCAACACAAGGCAATTCAAAGTGCTTTACAAAAAATGAAAGACATTAAGAAAATGGCATTTAAAATCAGTCATTAAAAAGAAAAGCCAATAAAAGAAACATTAAAAGAAAAAATACATGGATAAAAGTTACAGTGCAGTCTAAGATATGAATAGTTCAATTAAAAGCAGCGGCAAAAAGAAAAGTCTTCAGCCTGGATTTAAAAGTAGTCAGAGTTGCAGCGGACCTGCAGGTTTCTGGGAGTTTGTTCCAGATATTTGGAGCATAATAACTGAACGCTGCTTTACCATGTTTAGTTCTGACTCTGGGGACAGAAAGCTGACCAGTCCCTGAAGACCTGAGAGATCTGGATGGTTCATAATTTAGCAGGAGGTCAGAAATGTATTTTGGGCCTAAACCATTCAGTGCTTTATAAACCAGCAGCAGTATTTTGAAATCTATTCTTTGACACACAGGAAGCCAGTGTAAAGACTTCAGAACAGGAGTGATGTGATCCACTTTCTTAGTGTTAGTGAGGACTCGAGCAGCGGCGTTCTGAATCAGCTGCAGCTTTCTAATAGATTTTTTAGTGAGACCTGTGAAGACACCATTGCAGTAGTCGAGTCTACTGAAGATAAAAGCATGGACACGTTTTTCCAAATCCTGCTGTGACATTAATCTTTTAATCCTAGATATGTTCTTTAGGTGATAGTAGGCTGAGTTAGTAACTGTTTTAATGTGACTGTTGAAACTCAGGTCAGAGTCCATGACTACACCTAGATTTCTGGCTTTATCTGTTGTTTTGAACATTGCAGACTGAAGCTCAGCGCTAACTTTTATACGTTCTGCCTTGGCTCCAAAAACCATTACCTCAGTTTTATCTTTGTTTAATTGGAGAAAGTTCTGACACATCCAGTCATTGATTTGTTCAATGCACTTACTCAGTGTTTGAATTGGAGCATAGTCTCCTGGTGAAATGGTTACGTAAATTTGTGTGTCATCTGCATAGCTATGGTAACTTATTTTGTTGTTCTACATTATCTGAGCCAGTGGTAGCATGTAGACGTTAAAGAGAAAGAGGCCCCAAGACTACAAATATTACACACCAGAAAACACAGAAATATCCATGAAATAAACATACAGTATAGGCTATAAACAATTAAAGGGATAATTGGAAAGGCATTACAAATGTAAATATATTTTAAATAATAAAACAATCCCACCACCACAGGTATCTACAGGAGAAGAGGGAATTCTCTCCACAAAATGTGAATGCCCACGTGGAGAATGGAAATGCGGTCATGCGGCTGAATTAGCCATCTTTGCCATCCACAATTTCAGCTGCACTGACACCCCCTATAAGTGGAAGAAGCCAAAGGCAGCTAAACGTACACATTCAGTGGAGGAGCTATTTCCTCCAACCAATAACTTATTCAACCCGCTAACAAGAGAGCCCACCTCCGAAGATCGTGACTGGCTGAGGGACAGACTCGGGGGCAGGTTCTCAGGAATATCTTGGCTTCTCTCCCCCGAGCCAGAAGAGGAACACTACAGCTTGGAAACACTTACTGTTCCTGAAATGATCAAATCTGTTGGGCATCAGGGACCTGAGGCAATTGTGGCAAGCATGGCATTGTCTGAGGAGCAACAGAGGGCAATTCCGGTGGCTACCACTGGTCAGCGAACCAACCCAAACTGGCATTTGTTCAGGAAAGGAAGGTTGACTGCCAGCAACTTTGGAGCTGTCCTGAGGTCAAAGCGTGTGACTGCTTCTCTTAGTGCCAGGGTGCTAGGGCAACAACAGGCCCTTGATGGTGTTTTGACTGTACAGTGGGGGACTATGAATGAATGTGAGGGCGTCAGGGCATTCACCACTGCAACCCAGATGCAGGTCCATGAGTCAGGTTTGTGGCTCTCCCAATCAGGAGTGTTGGGGGCATCTCCAGATGGTCTGGTAGGGTCTTCCGCTGTGCTGGAGGTAAAGTATCCCTACGGAGCCAGGGAAATTACAATTAGTGAAGCATTGCAAATCAAGGGCTTCTGTGTCAGTAAGGAGGGAGAAACATTCAGCCTGCGTGAGGAACATCCTTACTGGCACTAAGTGCAAGGTCAGCTTCACCTCACTGCAAGAAAGAAGAAGAAATTAAACAATTGTGAATTGTTTTTAATTTACATTTACTCGCCTTTGCAATGTTGTGGTTGTTAGAGTGTTAGGTTTCCTGTCAGCTCGTCTGTTGGGAAGATATAAAATATTAGTTTCATGGAAGTCACACCGTCACATATTGTCACGGTTTGAGTGAAGGAAGCAGGACCCAAATGCAGATAACTCTGATAAACCTTTATTTCAAGGATAAATGAAACTAATACAGACAACACAGAACACTCACCGGGGAACTCAGTCACCAACAAAAGAAGCACCAACACTGAACACAGGACGAGACAAGACTAAATACAGGGAGGGATAATCACAAGACGAGAAACAGCCGGGCAGGGGAGGAGAAACACAAGGGCCACAGGTGAACACAATCAGATAACGAGACACACCAGGGAAACTAACGACAGGAGGAAAACATGACATAGAGAACAGCGGAAACACCCAAACCTAGACATAGAACTGTGACATGACATGATAACCGTGACAGAACCCCCCCCTCAAGGGACGGATTCTAGACGTCCCTAAACACCAAAACAAAAATCCAACAACGTCCAGCAGGGTGGGTGGAGGGGGTCCGGAGGACGGGACTGAGCTGACCGCCCAGGAGCACAGTAGAGGACCAGGAAGGGATCTCGGGCGGACGGCCCGGGGGCAAGGCAGAAGCCGAGAAGGAGGACTCGGGCGGACGGCCTGGGGGCAAGGCAGAGTCCAAGGTGGGGGACTCGGGCGGACGGCCCGGGGGCAAGGCAGAGTCCATGGTGGGGGTCTCGGGCGGACGGCCCGGGGGCAAGGCAGAGTCCATGGTGGGGCGAAGGCCACAGCGGGCGAACTCAGGGGGCCGAGCATGAGGGCGAAGGCAGCGGCAGGAAGAGTCAGGGGGCCGGGCTCGAGGACGAGGGCAGCGGCAGGAAGAGTCAGGGGGCCGGGCCCGAGGGCGAAGACCAGACAGCTCCGGAGGCCGGGCAGGACCCGGTGTCGGCCGGACAGGAACCGGAGCCGGCGGGACAGGCTTCGGCAGGATCCCCCACGGAAGAGGACCAGGAGTTGGCAGGACCCCCAGCAGGAGAGCGGTTGGCGGGACCTCCAACGAGACAGGACAAAGGGTTGGCAGTACCCCCGGCAGGAGAGTAGTCGGCGGGGCCTCCCACAGCACAGGACATAGGATTGGCAGGACCCCCGGCAGGAGAGTAGACGGCGGGACCTCCAACGGGACAGGACATAGGGTTGGCAGGACCCCCGGCAGGAGAGTAGTCGGCGGGACCTCCAACGGGACAGGACATGGGGTTGGCAGGACCCCCGGCAGGAGAGTAGTCGGCGGGGCCTCCAACGGGACAGGACATAGGGTTGGCAGGACCCCCGGCAGGAGAGTAGTCGGCGGGGCCTCCAACGGGACAGGACACAGGGTTGGCAGGACCCCCGGCAGGAGAGTAGTCGGCGGGGCCTCCAACGGGACAGGACACAGGGTTGGCAGGACCCCCGGCAGGAGAGTAGTCGGCGGGGCCTCCAACGGGACAGGACCCAGGGTTGGCAGGACCCCCGGCAGGAGAGTAGTCGGCGGGGCCTCCAACGGGACAGGACACAGGGTTGGCAGGACCCCCGGCAGGAGAGTAGTCGGCGGGGCCTCCAACGAGACAGGACATGGGGTTGGCAGGACCCCCAGCGGAACCTCCAACGGTACAGGACATGGAGTTGGCAGGGCCCCCGGCAGGAGAGTAGACGGCGGGACCTCCAACGAGACAGGACATGGGGTTGGCAGGACCCCCAGCGGAACCTCCAACGGTACAGGACATGGGGTTGGCAGGACCCCCGGCAGAAGACTAGTCTGCGGGACCTCCAACGGGACAGGACATGGGGTTGGCAGGACCCCCGGCAGAAGACTAGTCTGCGGGACCTCCAACGGGACAGGACACAGGGTTGGCAGGACCCCCAGCGGAACCTCCAACGGTACAGGACATGGGGTTGGCAGGACCCCCGGCAGAAGACTAGTCTGCGGGACCTCCAACGGGACAGGACATGGGGTTGGCAGGACCCCCAGCGGAACCTCCAACGGTACAGGACATGGGGTTGGCAGGACCCCCGGCAGAAGACTAGTCTGTGGGACCTCCAACGGGACAGGACATGGGGTTGGCAGGACCCCCGGCAGAGGACTAGTCTGCGGGACCTCCAACGGGACAGGACATGGGGTTGGCAGGACCCCCGGCAGGAGAGTAGTCGGCGGGGCCTCCAACGAGACAGGACAAAGGGTTGGCAGGACCCCCGGCAGAAGACTAGTCTGCGGGACCTCCAACGGGACAGGACATGGGGTTGGCAGGACCCCCAGCGGAACCTCCAACGGTACAGGACATGGGGTTGGCAGGACCCCCGGCAGAAGACTAGTCTGCGGGACCTCCAACGGCACATGAGTAGGGGCTTGAGTGGGGACTCGAGAGAGGGCTTGAGAGGGAACTCGAGAGGAAACTGGAGAGTCGACTGGAGAGGTGACTCGAGAGGGGACTCGAGAAGGAACTCGAGAGGTGACTCGAGAGGTAACTCGAGAGGGGACCTGAGAGGGGACTTGAGAGGGAACTCGAGAGGAGACCTGAGGGGAAACTAGAGAGGGGACTTGAGAAGGGACTCGAGAGAGGGCTTGAGAGGGAACTGGGGCCGGAACGATGGCTGCTGGGGCCAGAACTGGGGCCGGAATGATGGCTGCTGGGGCCAGAACTGGGGCTGGAACCATGGCTGCTGGGGCCAGAACTGGGGCTGGAACCATGGCTGCTGGGGCCTGTACTGGGGCCGGAACCATGGCTGTGTGGGCCGGTTCTGTAGCCAGAACCATGGCTCTTGGGGCTCGGATTGCTAGCCTGGACTTGCGACTCCTTCTCTTAGAAGCCGCCTGAAGGCTCCGTGGACCTCCAAAAGACAGCCGAGTTCCAGAAAACGACTCTTGGACAGGAGCAGGAACTGGGGCGGAAGCACTGGTTGACTCCAGACGGAACACACCGAGACGTTTATAGTCAGCAGGCTGGAAATCACACACCCAGATGAAGTTCAAAATCCAGCCAGGTAAGAATTTCACCAAGTCTGGTTTCTCCATAGCCAACCGGTGCGCCTCTACCAGAGCGGCCTCCTTCTGCAGAACACTGGACGCTCCCTTCCACCAATCATAGCAGCAAGCCAAATCAAAGGAAAAATGTTGTAGTTCCACCTCAAATGGATCATCTGCTGGGTCCATTTCTGGTTGGTGCTTTCTGTCACGGTTTGAGTGAAGGAAGCAGGACCCAAATGCAGATAACTCTGATAAACCTTTATTTCAAGGATAAATGAAACTAATACAGACAACACAGAACACTCACCGGGGAACTCAGTCACCAACAAAAGAAGCACCAACACTGAACACAGGACGAGACAAGACTAAATACAGGGAGGGATAATCACAAGAAGAGAAACAGCCGGGCAGGGGAGGAGAAACACAAGGGCCACAGGTGAACACAATCAGATAACGAGACACACCAGGGAAACTAACGACAGGAGGAAAACATGACATAGAGAACAGCGGAAACACCCAAACCTAGACATAGAACTGTGACATGACATGATAACCGTGACACATATAAGAGCATTAAGACATACAGTACATAGGCTAAAACAAAACATCTAAAGATATAACCTTGCACTTTGTCTCGTGAACATTTTCACTATTTTGACATTTTTATAGATCAAAATTGAACTAAAGAAATAAATGGTAGATTAATCCATATTAAAAATCGGTGTCAGCTGCTACACTAATTATAATAGTCACATTTCTTAATTAATTAATATAAGATATTACTGTATTGATCCCAATTTGGGAAATGTTTGTGTTGCAGCAGCATAACAAGAAAAACAAAATATAAGTTATTATATATACAAAAGTATGTGAGGGATGGAATATTAAATTGAATATAAATGTAAAATGTACATGTGATTTTACGTCCAAGAGAAGCTATGGAGCAGAGAGTTCTCTGCCAGCCAGAGGTGATTTGTTATTAGTTCAAGATGTCAAACTGATTTCCCTGACTACAATCTTTAGTTACATGGTGAAACGTTATGCTGCTTGTACTAATTAGACTTATCATATAAGCGACACAGGTTTTAATAGGATGTATTCATTATCTTTACTTATGTTGCGGTCTTTTCAGAAGCGCCATCTCTAAATCGGAGATACAGTCACTACCCACCATTTACATTTTACCGTGACATGGACAAAAATGTAACGTCAGCTTACCTCATGGCACAAATCCAGACTCTCCTTTGGAAAACATTGGCCGGGAAACGGTAGAACGAGCACGTTTCATGCGAAGACCTGTGGCTGCAACCCGGAGCAAAGCAACAAACCATTGCGTAGCTAACTAGTAGCGCTAGCTTTAGCTAACGTTAGCTAACGAAACGAACTGCCGAGTAAAATTGGAAAACACGGGTAATTAATTATTCTATAATTTGTAAAATTACGGTGTTAAAAACGACAATTTCAAAAATACAGATTCTAATGGTCAGATATAGATACAGATACTAAAGATAGGCAGGTATTTGCTTTCAAGCAGAACACAGGGGAAAACAAACTTAGTGGGAGTGTTTACGTGTTAGGAGTAATGACGTACAACAGCCTCGACAACTCGGTAACAACCATCGTTTTTCAGACACGTAAACTCTTCAAAAATCACCAGTGGGGTCACTGCTGATGTATTTAATGTCGTAGAACAAAACGTGATTTATCTCTTAAATTTGTGTCAACCACAGACCTTATTTCGAGCTATTTTCCAAAACCCTATGGAGAAAATGCATTTCTTTTTGACGAAGGACACGGAAGTGCTAAGAATGCTAACTTACTTCCGGGTTTTACGACGCGTCACTGCGGTTCTCTATTGCACTGCAAGTGATCTTTTAAGGAGCATCTATGTAAGTTTGCAAACAGAGTTACATCCTCCTAAAACCACAAAGGTTGCGACACTAAGGTACTTCACAAAAAGGTCTAAAGGCCCTGACACACCAAGCAGTCACCAGAGGACTCGCCGAAGCCGGGTTAGGGCGCCAAACAGTTGAGCTGCCATCTCCTTGGATCTGGAGACATGACGGAGCCACAGAGAGGGCAGACAAATCACTCACCCTTTTAGCTGATGTCAGAGCCAAGAGCAAAGCTATTTTGGCTGACAAGAACTTTAGGGGGACTGATCTAAAGTTTAAAATGGAGCTTTACTCAGTGCGCGTAATACTAAGCCAAAAAACCATTGAGGTGCCAAAGCGCGTGACACATGTCTGAGTCTCTGTGCTCCCCGTAGAAAACGTTTTGTCAGAGGGTGACTAAACACCATGCTGACCCCAAACCTACGTGGCAAGATGAAATAGCAGCAGAATATGTTTTTACCGTGCTATAAGCCAATTCCTGTCCAGCAACAGCTGGAGGAACGACAGCACGAGGCAGGGGGCCCAACGGGGTCCAGGCTTTTCCCTGCACACGGAACGCTGTGTAGGATGTGTCGTCAGCAGCTGCGCTGATCGAACACCTCCCTGGCGATTTATGTAGGCCGCCGCTGCTTTGTTGTCTGTTTGAATCAACATATGTTGATTGTACAGCAACGGGACGAAGTGCTGGAGCACTTTCCATACGGAGAGTAATTCCAGCACGTTTATATGGAGAGACATGTGAGCCAGCCACTGTCCCCCCACTGCCTGCGACATGCATGTTCCTCAGCCTGCGAGAGATGCGTCTGTGAACACTGCGGTGTGTGACGTCACTCTGCTCAGGGGCACCCCCACTGACAGGACGTGGAGATTTTTCCAGTAGGTCAAATCCAAAACCACGGAAGGAGGAATACACCATGCGTCTCCTCTGATGCACGGGGTCGATGCATAGGCGAATAAACCACCTGGAGTCTCCTCACTATGAAGGAGACCCAGGGGAATCACCACGTGATATCATGTCTAACAGCTGCATCACGGAGAGGAGTGTCACCGCCCCGCGGGGTGTGACGCGCCGGAGGAGAGCTGTCACTTTCTCCCCTCTCCGCTGTGAGAGTCACGCTCTCATGCGGGCTGAGTTTAATTCCACTCCCAGTTAAAAAGATAACCTGGGACAAGGGTTGGGTATCGTTTGAATTTCCACGATTCTGATTCCGATTCTACTTTTCAATTCCGGTTCTCAATTCCGATTCTTTGAGGGGCAGGGTAAAAAAAATGATACATGCTTCTTCCACCAAAAAAATTACATTTATTCGAGAGACTTTTACACAGGCTAGTTTACAGTAATATCCACTGAAGCTACAACAGTGCAACAGTCCAACTTTTGAAGAACAGTTCTTGTTGAGAAAAACAAGCATATCTGCCTTCTCAGGCATACCAGGAAGAAATGTTTGAACATTTGAAAGCAAAATGCTTCAATCTGGTGCACTTTAAGCAGAATTAATAGAGACTAGATCTAGGGGGTACAACTCTAAACACCCATATGAAAAAGATCGGTTTACATTTGAATAATTAAATAAGTATGTGAACATAACCAATAACCTACCATAGCCAATAACAAATACATGTATTTTATTTGTGTGGTTCATTCATATCTTATTTTACTTTTTTATTCATGCATATGTTTTTATCTCTCCAGTTTAAAACGATATGTCTGGTTTACTGTCCTATAGTATACATTGGAATGATTTCAAACCTGTTTTATCCCAATAATTATAAAGGAGTGCCTTGAATATGTGTTTACATAAATTGTGATCAAAACGTTTGAGACCCACTGAGATAACTTAGACTAAAGTGAACTATCTAAACACTCAAGAGTCCTTTACCTCACTGAGCTGTAGTTATCAGCCTCTCAGTCTGACTGGAGAGGACTCTCCCTCCACATCATTGTAGAAACATCTTCTTCTTTCTTCTTCAGTTAGAGCAGCTAGCACCATATGCTAATAACAACAGCGCGTACCGGTGCACCCTAGTGGTGTGTCGGTCGCGAACGAGGCGGCTCAGAGAGCCGGCTCTTTTAAGTGAACGACGGGAGCTGGCTCTCGCCCGCGAACGAGCCGTTTTTCTTTTTTTTGCGGAGGGATCTAGATCTGCTTGAAGGCACATTATGCAATGTGCAATGTGTACATTATTATCCCGCTTATTACATGGCCACATTCTCAACAAAGTAACGACATGACTCCCAATATTAATTAAAAGGCTTTTATGGATTTAGAAAATGATTTTATTGATTTAAAAAATAGTTTTATGTATTGGTTTAAATTGACATGCATCCGCTAAAAAAAGTAGTCCGTGTTACTGTTTGAACTAACGTAGCAATGGCAGGAACTGCTTCGATAGTGTTTTTGATTACAGATTTGAAAACGTCGTTGCTTGCTTTAAAAGTAGCACAATTCATTATGTCAAACCTTGGGAAGTATTTAGATATCCCTGCCCTAATGCCAAAGTAAGTGGCAACTGAATATGTGTCGCCGTTTGATGTCTATGTCTGGACCACTGCGTAAAAAGGAGGGTTTCTGCCCCATTACTTCTCTTCTTACTTCTATAAGAATAAAACACGGAGGACGGAGATCTCTTTTTCTCCCCCTCTTCTGACAGCCCAGCAGCTGATCTCAGAGCACGCTCCCCTCTCCGGCAGGGGGGCGTGGTCAGCTGCAGCTCACAGAATCAGCCTCCTGCAAAAACAGCGCTGGAAAGAGCAAATAGAGCGAAATGAGGCATGGCTAAAATGCAGGATCTGTTTGGTATTTTGAAAAAAAACTATATTTATATACTTTATATAGGTCGATAAAGTGGCCCCTTTTTTTAAAAATAGTTTTTATAGGTGTTGCTATCTGTTTTGTGTAGCGTGGTTCTACAAGCAAGTCAATGCATTGGGTGGTATCATAGACTTACACGGGTCTGTAAATGCAATGACAACAATTGGCCACAGCAAATCTTTTATATTAAACATGTAATTTTTACTTTTGAATACTTCAGTAAAAAGGTTGTATTGAATAATTTAAGTGATATATGTGTACACATATAATTAGTCAAAACAGGGCTACATTTGATTTAATTAAAAGGTATAATATGTGGTAAACTGAAGAGCCGTTTGGGAGCCGAAAGAGCCGGCTCTTCTTGGTGAGCCGAGCCAAATGATTCGGCTCACCAAGAAGAGCCGGAATTCCCATCACCCTCCCTTTCTCCCTCGCTCCCATGCTCACTCGCACGTTGGCTGTGAGCTGCGGGTGCCAGATAAGCCAACATCCCCCATTTTCATCACTTACAGCACCCATCGTACAGGGCAAATGAAAAGTGTAACCGGGATGAAAAGGGTGTTACATTTACTTCATTATGAATGTTGTTACATCAAGGCCGAACATTAGGATGAGCATCAACGGTCAAACATTTTTTTTTCCCTCCCAGAGCTGCCAGCGCAGCGCCTCCACAGATCTGGCGCCCTCGGCGAACATCTATAACGCCAGTGGACGGGCCGTCCTGGTCTCAGGTTACGCTGTAGGAAGTGTAGGTACAACCATAGATATATATATACAGTAGGGTTGCCAACCGTCCCGTATTAGCCGGGACGCCCCGTATTTGAGCCAAAATGTGCGTGTCCCGTACGGGACTTTGTTTGTCCCGGACTCCCGCGTAAAGAGAAAAATACGACCTGAAACAGCATGCTGGCACAGAAATGCACAAGCGAGCAACACAAAATAAAGGTGCATCATGGTGCATCAAACATGGACTGCACTGCAGTCCATGTTTGTAATAAAGTAACAAAAATGTTTTACTAAATCCGCCAGAAACTCGAAAATCTTTGCACATGCATGTGTCCCGTTTCTCCATTTCTGGAAGTTGGCAACCCTAATATACAGTGTTGTGCTAGTTACTGAAAACCAGTAACTAGTTACCATTACTAGTTACTTCATTTCAAAAGTAACTCAGTTACTTTGCTGATTACTTACACCAAAAAGTAATGCGTTACTGTGAAAAGTAATGTTTTAGTTACTTAAAAAAAGGGCTCCCATTAATGCCCTTATAGCCTTCATTTCAGTACTGTTATTGCATTGGAGAATAATACAATCTGTTGATCAACTTGACATGCATTATATGCAATCTGGATTGCATCGATATTAGCTGGCTTTCCATTTTTGTATATTCTTTCTATAGGTAGTTGGAAAAGGTTTTCCGTCCCATATGCCGTGTGCCGCCCGGACATGGTATCATGCTAACTAGCTCCCTGAAAGCGGGTGACTCCACTGTAGCAATAGCCTGCATGTGTTCTACAACATACCGTGCAATGGTTTTATCGACTTTTCCCTGGCTAGCAGTCCCTTGGTTAAAATCCAGCCGCTGTTGCTTAGGTGGAGGTGGAGTGGCGTCGGCTGAGTCTCTGTGGTCTTAGCTACTAGCTTCGTCCCAGCATGTTGTTTTTGCAGATGTTTTAAGAGATTTTAATTACTGGTTTGGGCAGTAGATAGGCTCTTTGACCCACCAAGACACAACTTACATTTAACTAAAACGTTCTTTTCTTTGTGCTCGACAAAAGTGAAATAGTGAGAATATCTCCAGGTGGAGAAACTAGACTTGAGCTCCGCCGCCGCCATGATAGTCTTGTTAGTAAACACAAACACGCCCACAGCCCGTCTCCGCATGTGACACAGGAAGTATCTAAGTACATTTACTCAAGTACTGTACTTAAGTACAGTTCTCATCTCTGTTCGTTTGTAACGCGTTAGTCCCAACACTGGATATATATATAAACATGATATAAACACGTGTTTATATATATATATCTATGAGTACAGGGTACAATGCTACATTTCCCGCCGCAGTCATACAATAGGCTACGGAGAGCGGCGAGAAACATTTCCTCAGGCATCGAAAAGCGGAACCGAAATTCACATTTCTAAATTATGCTGTTGGAATCGAAATGTTGGAACCGGTTCTCTGTACCCAACCCTACCTGGGACAGAGGACAGCTCTTCTTCCAGTTGATAATGAAACCCAGGTTTGACAGATGAGATACGAACGGTATCGTCTGTAAGCCGATTCCTCCCTTCCTGGAGCGAGCCAGCCACAGCCGGTCGTCCAGGTAAAATAACACTCTCATCCCCATTCTGAGTAGCTGCTCCAACCGTCTCCACCCACTTTGAAAAAGTGCGTGGAGCCAGGAATGAGAAACGCAGGAAATTGCTGTGTTTCGGGATGATGGTTACGTGGAGGAATGCATCCTTCAGGATTATGGATGTGAACCAGTCTCCCTGGTGAACACCCTCCAGCACCTGTTTGATCATCAGCATGGGAAAAGGCCATTCCCTTGTTGGACACTGACAGATCGAGGATGGGTCTCATTCCCCCCGTCCCGTCTCCTTCGGGACCAGAAAATACCGGGAGTAAAAAACCCTGATTTTCATCCCCATGAGGAACCCTGGAAAAAAGCTTTCTTTTAACAAGAGTTCCTGCCGCTCTGCATGGAGCGTGAGACACTGTTCCCAGGATAACAGGGTTCCCTGTATCCCGTAGAACTGCGGGGGGGAGAGGCGAACAGCAGAGACTATCCTCTGCCCATCTGCCTGCTCATCCGTCTGTCCATCAGACACACGCGCCGCCACCCTGAGTACCATCCAGTCCTCTGATAGCGCCGGGTGTACATTCTCTGGATGTGCTGTGGTTGGTGGCAAACCACGCCAGAGCCCTCCACACGCTGCATTTCACACAGGCTATCAATATGTCGCCGTTTAGCAGAGGACTCGTAAACCGCGCATTCACGCTCAACATCACTAAGGGATGAGCGCAGGTGTGTGCAGTGCTGTCCCCACGAGGCGTAATAATGGCCCTCCGTGGGCTTATTACGACCGTGGGTAGGAGGTACGTCTGAGACAGAGGAAAAATCCGTGCTGCCTAAACCCAAAAAGTTTAAAGGTAGACGGATTGAATAGTAAGCCCTGCTGTTTTATTAACCTCTTAAGCCCGAAGGTCCCCCCAGTGGACCCCACCCCGCAGTTTTTTCGAGACTATGTCTTAGGGCTTCTTAACATTTATGAAACTATTAATGTTTCATACCCTTTTAAAGGTAAGAAACTCCGCTAACTGACAATAAGAACAATTTTTAGCTAAAAAAAACACAAGAGTAATACCAAGCCTTTGAATTAGCATTGAGCAAAAAAATGCTAACTAATGCTAACGCATTTTTACACAGAACTCACGGTAGAAATGCCCTTATTACTATCTTAACTGCACAAACAAGATATACGATTTAAAGCTGAGACTCCACAGATTCCAGACATGTAATATCATCACTGTACAACCCCGAATTGCGGAGCTATCAGCCAGAAAAGAGAAAGTAAACAACATCCGGTTTAAAAAATATTACAATAATTTAGTTACCTTTTTTGATTTGTGATCAAAAGTTGTGTTCACCGGAATAAAAACGCCGCTCAAGGTTAATCCAATGTCTTTGTGTCACGTAGAAATTTTGACTGATAATCCATCATCATATTTATGGCAATATACTGGGTATAAAGTTTTGCAGTCCAGGCGTGCACTTTCAGATATGCTTTGTTCGCTTCTCTATTACGTCCGCTATGGTAATGTTTATGTGGATTTGGGAACTGCCCATCGATTCTATTGGTTCTGATGGTTAAGAAAAAGGTGTAAATCACACGAGTCGACCAATGGGTGATATTGTCCTGCGTAAAGTATAAAGAATGCCAGCCAGTTTAAGTACATTACGCAGCCGACTTCATTTATTGTTTACTACGGAAGGAAGCAGGAATTGCAGGAATTGCATGGACCCAGAGCGCACGGAGCACAGAGCGGACAGCAGATAACGGAATTGCAGTTTTATTGCTTATGGATTATCAGAACATTTCAAAGGGGACACAGTCACATTAGATATTAACCTATGGATTAACTACATCATCGTTTTTATCGTTTTAATGACATTGAAGACCAGTTTAGACCAGACAAAGAGGAAGGTAAGCCATGTTATCCTAGCGCATGTTAGTACCTAGCGCCACTTGTTTTGATGTACGTTTTTGTTGATAACCTCGCGAGTTTGTATCTTTCAGTGTTGAGGTGGGCACCGTTAGATTCTGTGTCTTTACGATCATAAACGATGTGTTGGATGTGCAGCTAGGATAAGTAATAAGGGAGCTAGGAGTGATTTTTGGTGCAGTAATAGGTTAGCATTTTTCGCTCTGGGCTAATTCAGAGGCTCACTGTTAGCATTGTGTATTTGTTTTGAAAAAATAAATGAAAAAGATCAGTTAAATGGATATTATATGGATATAAAATATTCATAGTTTATTAAATATTAAGGTTCCTTAGACGTTGTTTCCTGCAAATGACGCGATTTCGGCCCGTGGGGCCTAAGAGGATAACAGAGTATGTTTTTATATTTTATTTTTATTTTTTTATTTTTATCACAACAGTTGTATTTGGATGGAATGAATACCTATAGTGATAATTCAAAGTAATAAAATGATTTTTACAGTGAAAAAGTTCAAATGGAACTGATGGTTCCCAAATTACCCAGAGGTGAGTCTGCCTGGACTTTGTTTTTCTAAACCTCTCTAAAAAGGTCAAATTTCACTTGTTTTGCTTCAATCTTGATACAGGGTACTTATTATATGTTATAGTTTGGATTCCTAAAGCATTTAGTCTACTAACCCATCATTCAAGGGTGGTTTTCACTATAATTAATGGGTTTTATTTAGGCGGACATTAGAATTTACATGTTTTTACTATGTTCCATCTGAATTTATTTTAAAATATAAACATCTATATTGATTCTGACACTTCTACATCCAACTCACAGATGTAACCTTGATTTGAGAGAAAAGATGATTAATTTACCCCTTTTAGAAGTGAAGATATAGTCTTTGTTGTGTTAGTGGCATTTTCGAGCCTGAAACCTGAAAAACAGGCTCAGGGCTTAAGAGGTTAACCGATAAATTAAAAAACCCAGCCGGCTTAGGCAGCGAGCCATGCTGCCAAGTAACCAATAGGCTATTGGCAGCAGGCTTAACCGGGGAGCCTTGCTGCATATCATCTTCCATCTGTCCATTGAGCACACGGGCCGCCACTCAGCGCGCCAACCTGCTCTGGATGTGCTGTGGTTGTCATGGTGACGAGCCACGCCAGAGCCCTCCAGACGCTGCATTTCACACAGGCTCTCATTATGTCCACTGTAACACATTTTCCTGTCAAACAACAGTAAAGCGCCGGCAGTCTCTTCACTGACGCCTGCACTTCACTGCAATACCACAGTACTCATACTGTGAAATGACTTTACAGCCTCTTACTGTATACAGTATACTGCTGTATTTTTTTCAATTAACAGTAAAATACTGGCAGCAGAGATGCCCGCAATACACTGAAATTATACAGTATTCATACTGTTGGACAATTTCAGTTTATTACTGTAAAAAATTAAATAATTCACAGTAACATTCTGGTTAGGGGGCTGCCAGTAGATTAGTGTTGAAAATTGGCTGTAAAATAACAGCAATTGCTTACAGTCTTAAACTGGACACTGAGGTGCGTTCACGCTCAACACCTCTAAGGGATGAGCGGAGCTGTGTACAGTGCTGTCCTCACTGTAATAATGAAACTCGTGGGCTCATTACGACCGTGTGTAGGAGGTAGGTTTGGGACAGAGGAGAAAAACCGAGCTGCCTAAAAACCAATATGTTTTAAAGACAGTCAATTTATGCAGCGAGCCATGCTGCCTATAACCGACAGGTTAGGGGCAGCCGGCTTACCCGGTGGGCCTTGCTGCTTATTATTATTCATCTGTCCATCGAACACCCGCGTCGCCATTCTGAGTAATATTCTGAGAGCGCGCGACATGCTCTGGATGTGCTGTGGTTGTCATGGTGACGAGCCAAGTCAGAGCCCTCGCCGCCGTTGCCCGTGAAGCAACCCAAGAGGGTCCCGGACCGAAAAGCTGCGAGGGGGCCTCCACACGCTGCATCTCACACCAGCTCTCATCCTGTCTCTGTTTAGGAGAAGGCTCGTAAACTGGACATTGAGGCGCGTTCACGCTCAAACCTGCTGAGGAATGAGCGGAGGTGTGTGCAGTGCTATTCACACAGTGCGTAATAACAGCCCTGGGCTCATTACGACCGTGTGTAGTAGGCACATCTGGGACAGAGGAAAAAAACCGTGCTGCCTGCTAACCGACAGGTTAGGAGCATCAGGTTTAAACGTCAAGCCCTGCTGTCTAATAACCACCTGGTTAAATACAGCTGGCTTGCGCCACGAGCCCTGCTGCCGCTAACCGACAGGTTAGGAGCATCAGGTTTAAACGTCAAGCTCTGCTGTCTAATAACCGCCTGGTTAAATAAAGCTGGCTTGCGCCACGAGCCCTGCTGACTGCTGACTGACAGGTTACAGCCGGCTCTTGCACCTCCACACGCTGTATTGCACAGCGGCTCTCATCATGTCGCCGTTTAGGAGAAGGCTCGTAAACTGGACATTGAGGCACGTTCACGCTCAACCGCGCTTGAGGAATGAACGGTGTGTGGAGGCATATCTGTGACATAAGAAACAAGCCCGTGCTGTCTAATCAACTGACAGGTTTTAAAGACAGCCAGTTTGTGCTGCAAGCCCTGTTGCCTAATAACCGACAGGCTATGAGGCAGCCGCTTATGTCATCCGGAGGAGAGCTCTCCTGAACCGGGGGAACGGGGAGATCTCATTAGGCGGCTGCCTTTCCGATGATCTCCGGGAGTTCCTGGAGAATACCGCCTATACGGCAGAGCCGAGATGGCGGATAGTGTCAGCCCGGCAGCCGAACCTATAATGTACCTCTCAAGTGTGAGAGGTACATTGTAGACACATTGTGATGCTCTATTCAGATGCTAAAGACATACTTCTAGAAGATTCAGATCACTACAAAATATAATCAAGACATATTTTATCATGTATTAATTTATTATAGGTTCAGATAAAAGCGTTATTGATCCCATGGTGAATTTCATAAGCTACCCAGCAGTATAACATGTCATTTCAATTAGCTCCTCCTTTACCAGCTGCAACATTAAGGTGATGAGCACATTAATAATTATAATACAATATATATATTATTCTGTTATTATATATTATTTTTTATCTATTCGTGTAATATTATATTTTATTATAATGTTATGTTCATTGTGAAGCACTTTGGCAAACCCTCTGTTTTTAAACTGTGCTATATAAATAAAGTGTATTGGATTGGATTGTTATTGTTATATTTAACACTGTAACCACCAAATGAATGAAAATAATGTTTTTGTAAATGAATGAAGCAAGAAACACTTATTTGTATTCAACAAATAAAATAGTTACCGTGATGGTGAGGTTCGAAGTACTCTCTTTCCTTCTTGTGTAGGGCTCTAAAAACGGCAGCCTGGTTATGATCCACTGCTGTCTGCCAGTCCTTTGTGCTCCACAACTAGTTTCCTGTACCGGGTGTACTGGGTTCGCATAGAATCCCAATTCTTCCTCAGCTCTTTCTCTGAAGCACACAAATAAACGATGTAAGCATTGTGGCTAGTTAGCATGTCCAATTCATATCTATATGCAGTGCCAAACTGCACAGCGAGCAACAGCTAGCAACAAGATAACAACAAAACACAAGTTTGAAATAACAAATTACATTTCAAGTTAACGTCACTGTACGCTGGCAAACAATAAAAAGCCAACAGTATCTGCTAAAGAGCTCAATTGATGAAAAAGATAATCTTACCCGAGAAACCAAGTTGCGTTTCAATCTCTCGCCAGAGTCCGGTTTTCACTACTCGGTTCGAGTACCTTTTCTCTGTGATGTCGTACAGAGCTGGCCTCTCCTGGATCAAGGTGATGAGCAGGTCTTCGTTTCCGTCATTCCAGATCGCCATGATGAGATGAAAATGAATAGCAGTCTGTGTGTGCCTTCTTAAATCGTTTGTTTACATCCCTCACTTCTGTTTCGCTTCTCATGCACTGATTCGCTAGCTGAACAGCCAATCAGAGTGATTGCTTGGTCCGACTTGGTCCGACTGGTCCGACCCGATGCATGGCCGATTCAACATGTTGAATCGGCAATGCATCGGGTCAGGCAGTCCAAATAAGGCGTGTCACGGCCGACGGTGCGGGACACACCAAATTGAGTTTGGGCGACAGGACACGCTTCGTCTTCCGACTAACGAAAACGGCCGAAATCGGCCTGGTGTGTCAGGGCCTTAAGAGTACCTCCTTTTGAACCAAAGCACCCCACTGTGACATCCCTATGAAGCAGAAAAGGTCCCTCTGCTTTACTTTTACCTGTCTGCACTATAAGCCCCCCATTAAATCAAGAGATGTAAAATGTATACTTTATGCACACTGTATTATTTGTGTGAGTAATCCTTAGTAGATTGAAACGTTTGACCAGTAAATATGCATTGCACATACTTTGCGTGTCTTGTATGTCGTAGCCAAACAGCATCTTCTTGTGCTGAAAAATGAAGATAACGCGGAAGTGGGAAAAAAAACTGCAGTTAATTGAATGGCCACTTGAGGCTAGTTCCAATACCAAATTAATCCCCTTTGACCTCCATGTCGTGTGTCACTCCTCTTAAATGTACTGCAACTGATCTTCCAATTTCTGATCACTCATTAATATTCTTTACTGTCACCTTAACACTGTCCAAACCAAATCTGTCACGTGTTATTTCCTTCCGCAACATCAAGGATATTAATTTAACTACACTCTCCAGTGGCATTGACAACCTCTCCAGCATAAATTGTTCATCCCCGCCTGATAAACTGGTTTCTCATTACAATAACAATCTTCATAAACTGCTCAATACCCTGGCTCCTTTAAAAACCCGGTCTGTTTCCTTCAACCATTCTGCTCCTTGGTTTACACCTGAACTACGCCAACTCAAAACAAAAGGCTGTCGATTGGAACGCCTCTGCAAAAAAACTGGACTTGTCGTTCACAAAGAAATGTACAATAACCCCATTCTCCACTACAAGGACATTCTCTCTACAGCCACATCGTCATATTACGTAGTTCTTATCAGCTCTGGCGAACGGAACACAAGGGTCATGTTCTCTACAGTGAAGAACATTCTACGACCACCGGACTCCTTGCACCTCATCAGTCTACCTTCATTGTCCTCCCTTATAACTGTCATCATACACTCCTCCCTCACCTCTGGTCTTGTTCCCTCACTTTTCAAAACAGCCGCCATCACGCCCATACTGAAGAAACCTGGTGCAGACCCCAACAATTTTAATAACTTTCGTCCCATATCTAACCTACCATTTCTCTCAAAAAACCTGGAAAAAACTGTTGCATCCCAGATCCATACCCACTTGTCTGACAATAACCTGTACGAACAATTTCTATCTGGTTTCCGCCCCCATCACAGCACAGAAACAGCACTGGTGAAAATCACTAACGACCTCCTCATGCAACTGACTCCGGACAATTAACTATCCTCATCCGCTTTTGACACCATTTCCCACAGCATCCTCATTGAGAGACTGACCTCCATCGCGATTACTGACACACCCCTCCTCTGGTTTAAATCATATCTCTCTGGCCGCACTCAGTTCATCCAACTCAAAACCTTCAAATCACAGCCACTTCCAGACACGACCGGTGTTCCCCATGGCTCTGTTCTGGGGCCTCTTCTTTTTATCATCTATTTACTTCCTCTTGACAATATCTTCCGCTAACACAACATTCACTTTCATTGCTACGCGGATGACACCCAGCTCTACTTGTCCTCCAAACCAACCACCATCCTCCCTGTCTGACTGCTTACAGGAAATCAAATCCTGGTTTTCCTCTAACTTTCTCAAACTTAACGATAATAAAACAGAGGTTCTCCTCATTGGCACAAAATCCACCCCTAACCAAACCTGACAGTTTCTGTCGAGCTCATCTGTGGAGCTAGAGGAGATGATCCCCCAACTAGAAATACTCAATCACTTGTCAGTGGTGTTTAGAAGCCAGCATTCCCACAGCCGTAAACCATTTTGTGACCGAGAGTTGAACTGGTTTATCAAGATAGCTGGAGCCTCCCATTCCTTAAGAGAGATAACAGAGCCAGGGTTTGGTCGTAAACGTCAACAGGCAATAAAGTTAAATATCTTAGGAGTAAGGAAGAATTATTATTTGACACTTAGGAAGAGAGAAGAAATATTCTCTAACAATTACAATAGACAACTCTTCAGTCTCCCCCACCGCCATTCTTGTTCACACCCTGGTCACTTCCCGCATCGACTACTGCAACTCCCTTCTTTTTGGTCTCCCTCTCAAATCCATCCACAGACTTCAACTGGTTCAGAACTCTGCCAACCACATCATCATCAGAACCCCCTCCATTAACCACATCACTCCTGTTCTTCAGCAACTTCACTGGCTCCCCGTCAAATCCTGTATAGTTTTTAAGATTCTGCTCTCCATAACCTCACTCCTCTGTACCTCTCCGACCTCCTGCACATCAACACACCCATCCACACACTCAGATCTTCTGCTTCCCTCAACCTCACTGCACCGCCCTTCCATTTAACCACCATGGGGTCTAGAGCCTTCAGCCGCTCTTCACCCCACCTCTGGAACTCTCTCCCACCTGACATCTGCAACACTGACTCTCTCCCCATTTTCAAATCACGCCTCAAAACATATCTCTTCACACTCGCATATCCACCCTGATCATTATCCATCACACATCCTCTGTTTTTATTTATTTGGTTATTTGATTGATTTATATACTGCATTGTCTTGTTTATGTTTCTTATGCTGGTGTTATCTATTGTGTATCTTGTTTTTTATGTGTTTGTACCGAAACCTTGAGAGCCTTGAAAGGCGCCTATATAAAATAAATGAATTATTATTATTATTATGTTAAAATTCCCAACTTTACAGCAGAACACAACTTGTTTACAGCCTGGTAGAAAACACAATTCGGTCACTATAGTTCATATCCCTCTTATTGCCAACCGTACAGGGGTAAATGATCAAATAACTTAGCCATTTAAATCATATTAAGGCTCAGAGTTGCTGGTCTCCGTTCAGGGAGGATAATGCTGGGGACAGTTTTTGTTATAACAAATAATTAATTTGAAACTTGAAGGACATGATTGTTCATCACTTTTTTTCTGCCATTAAACCATAACAGTTGAGATTCATCTCTTATCATCAAGGTGGGTGATTTCAACAACCACGTGCAACTAGGTGCCACCGTACTGCACTTATCCCAATTGTCTTGTTTATCTTATCATAAACACCATACATTCAACATGCAAAAATAATACAATTGTAAAAACCCAAACAATGAGGATAAAGAAATATATCATCTAAGGCCTAAAACCATATTTTTTACTTTTACAATATCAATGAATCTGAACTTCTAAACATAGGCCACTGGATAAATCATACAAAAGCATGGATTATTTTTGTACTAAATTTAACCAATCAGCTGCTGTCCTGTTCCAAGATTTTTCCCGCCTGTTTTGATAGGCCTTATTAGTTTCACCTGTCCCCCATTAACCCTGCAGCAACCGGACTTTCTCTCTAAGTGTCTCTGATCCCCGCGTTTGATTAGATTGTATTTAAGTCCTTTTCTTTAGTTCATGCTTTGTCGGTCAATGCTGCATAACCAAACAATTTAGTCTTAATGCCATACTCTATCTTAAATGTCCATAGGAGTCAGTAAAGGATAATCAGATCTCCACACTTTTATGAAAAGCACACCCTTTTGTATTTTGTCATAGTATTGAACAAGCTAAAAATATATAAAAAGAGGTCTGAAGATTGTCAAAAAAAGAGATATCGCCATATGAGGAAGTGAACACATATGCATATAACATATTGTCTCAAGATTAAAGAGTCCATTTAATAAATTAGCCCTTTTTGATCATGACATGACATACAATGGACAGAAAAAAGCATATAAAGCACAACATTTTAGTTTTCTACAAAATATGAATACATGAAACAAAGAGATGATTTAAAAAGGATATGTTATGACAAGTTATTTTGGCTAAGGTTAAGGAAACTTAAAAAAAAGTCTAACTTTATCTACAAATTGGTACCAAATTTGCACTAAATTAGGAATATATGGCTGCAATTTTGTAGCACAGACCACTAGGAAAATACATGTATCTCTTAATCTACTTCTAATTCTATTTTACTTTTGGAAGATGACTGAATCTTATTTTAAATCAACAAAAGTAATGTGTATAGGTCTACAGCTGAACACCAGAGTACACACATTCATCGTTGTTGATGTTCCTCTGTCGTCTTGATCTGCTGGGCACATTGACACTTAAAGCAGCATAATGGAGGCAGTTTGCATCGCGGTACTCCTGGTGACAAAATAAATATAAATGGATAAAGATATTGAATAGAATAAAAAATTGAATCGATAAAAAATTGAATTTATTGAGATAAATTTCACCTCTGCATTTGCTGTAGAGGGAGTTGATAATCTTGCTTCGGACTCTGGAAAGACATTTGAAAGACAGAATTTGTATTCCTCTAAAAGTTTCATTGGATGCAAACAAGCTTTCAGACACATACAATAAGTACAAGATACCTGTTGATTGACAGTTGTTTCTCTTTTTCATCTTGTACACTAAGAAAGCCAGTAAAACGACCAGAATGGAGTTGAACGCTAAAGCTCCACTTAAGAAATACACAAGAGAGTCGACCTCATCTGTAGAGAGTAAACACCAAAAACAGAGTGTTATCTTTGTGTTTAAAGTGTGTGATTGGGAATTAGACATACATTACTTTTCATCATTTAGAGATTTGCTTACCCTCAAAGTCCAGCTTGGTCCCGTCTCCAAACAGTATGTGTCCACATGAGGCAACAGCACAGAAGTAGGTCCCAGCATGAGAAGGATTCAGGTTCTCCATTGGCAGGTTGTACACACAGGTGTGTGTCTGTGTGTTGGGTTTCCTCTCACACTGACTGCCTCCACGGGTGTAAAGGAGTCCTGGAGAGTGCTCAGAGTTTTTGAACCAGTAAACACTGTGTTCTCCATCACAGCTGCCAGTGTGTACTGTACAGTTCAGAGTCACAGAGTCTCCTGACTGGATGATCTCAGATGCTGACTGATGGACCGAAGGTGGGATGTTTAAACCTGAACCTTTGACACTGATTGTAATGCCTTCTGTAAAATTCAACACATATTGAACGGCAGATGCACAGTAGTAAGTAGCTGAGTCTGAAATGTGCAAATTTAAAATTGTCAAGTGATTTGTACTTTTTCCGTGAGCAAGTGTGAAGCGTGAATTGTTGAATTCATGATAAAAAGTGGGTTTTGCATTGTACTTATAGGCGTTAGAGATGATCCTCGGTTTCTGTCCCAAAGTTAGTTTGAACCAGTAAAGCCAATTTGTATCATCATCTTCAATGTAGCATGGCAAAGTCACATTTCCTCCAGCATTAGCAGATATAAAACGTTTCTCTTGTTGAACACTTGAAGATATTTTCTGATTAGTCGTCAGAGCTGAAATTAGAGTGAAAGACATACTTTAATAATTACAATAGATTATTTCAGCACATTGTTTAAATAAAAAAATATTAAAAGCATTTAAATGAAAAGTAGCTAAACAGGTGAGCGTCATAAAAATACAACTCACCGATTGTTCCCAAGAACAAACACGTCAGATATAAGACCAACTTTGGAGACGTCATCTTGTTCGAATTCTTGAGTTCAGTGAAAATGATCTCGATACTCTCTCCACTCTTAAGACAGAAGACATCGTTTGATTGGCCAGCCTGAAGTGACTTTGTACCTCCTACTTAAAAAACTTGATCACATGTTCACTGCCATTTATAGTATCAAGTTTAGTTCTTGAGAGGATTCACTTGGTGAAAGGTACATGAAGAACACAATGGCTCTTTATCTTGTGCTATATTTAAAAGTAGGGAGAATAAACTGTAATAAAATGTTTATGCATATGTCAGTGTCAAGTTACCAAATGATTCTCATATACTGTCCCTGTGTCTACATGGGTCAGAAGTTTGTGGAACATATGCCTTGGCTAGTCAATAAAACAATGTTGTAATAATGTAATGTAAATCATTCCGGATTTAGTGAAGTTGTTCAAAAAAGAAAAACTGTTTCTACAATAGGCCTATTACTAAAGGCCAAGGTCTTAAGGATCATTTTGCTGTGAAAAAGTAAGAATTGATTTTACATCCGAGATTAAAGGATTCAAACACTTTTAAATATCTTTATTCAGCAATATAAAAAAGTAAAAAAATGAACTACACAAATATTTGTAGTTTAAGTATTGTTAAAGCTGACCTGATACATATTCTTCTTATTTAATGGCACTGCAAGTGGTTTTGGATTAAGGAGCATCTACTGTATATAAGATTGCCAACACACTTACATCCTGCTAAAAACCACAAAAGCTGCTACACTAAGATAGATACTACAAAAAAAGGTCTGAGAGTAGTGTCTTTTGAAACAGAGCAACCGACTGTGACATCCCTTTGAAGCAGAAAAAGCAGCTTGGTTACATTTAAAGGGTCAGACCCAGAATCAGCACTTTTGTAACAGGGCTGAAATAGAGGCATGGCAATAATGGGTGATCTGTTTGTTATTTTGAGCAAAATACTTCAGAGACATGGGTGTATAGATTTGACCCTATAATATATTGTTCAAATAAAGTATAATATGGGACCTTTAAGATTGATTTTGTGAGTGAGTACAAATGGAAACTATATGTTTAAATATGACATTAAACCTCTGAAATCTTTTAAATGTGAAGCTGTTTGCTGTTACCCAGTATAATTGCATTGCACATCCTTTTTGTATTGTATGTCATAGCCAAGCAGCAACTACCGGTTCAGAAGAAGTATGCTAATGCAGAAGTGAAAAGAAAAACTGCAGTTCATTGAATGGCCACTTGAGGTAAGCTTAAATGGCAAATAAAGAAAAAAGCTGTTGGATTGGACAAGTAAACACATACTATATTGCTCCAAATATTGATTTTTATTGATCATAAATGAAATAACTTCCAAATACAAAAATACATGTTGGATCTGGTTAAAATACAAGGAGGATATCAAAAATAATCAAATGATGTTAAACCTAAAAGCATATAAGTGACTTTTACATCATCAATACATCTTAGCTTCTAAAGATAGGCTTCTGGTTACTATCCTTAAAATACACAATAGCAAAGAACAGAATGATCTCTTTTTTTTGGGCTGCAGACTACAGAGAAGGAATAAAAAAGTAAAAACTTGTCTGACATAAAAGTACAAATGTACTACTTCCTGTTCTACTGCTTTACGCTGTAATACACACATTCACTCCAGGTCGGCTCCCTCTGTCTTCCTGACCTGTTTGTCAGGTTGACACCCAAAGCACCATAGTAGATCTTCTCTGCTCGCTGGTAATCCTGGTAACACAATATATATACCAGTTGATCCTTATTTTTATCTTGACAATAATAATTTCCAGGAAACAATTTATTGTGCAACAAAAGGTTCTGAATGTTAATTTAGCATTTTATTTCCAGTGAACTTGTTTTACTCACCTCTGAATCTGCTGTGGACGGAGCTGGAAATCTTGTTGAAGACTCTGCAAAACAGAAATATAAGTTTTAATTCTAAAGCCATATTCTGCAACATCAAATTAAACAATAACAACATTACCAGTTACCTGTTGACTGGCAGCTGTTCATTTTCTTCATCTTGTTTATTAAGAAAGCCAGTAGAACAACCAGGATGGTGTTGATTGCCAAAGATCCACTCAAGAAATACACAAGAGAGTCGACCTCATCTGTAGAGAGTAAACACCAAAAACAGAACGTTCAGCTTTTGTCTTTGTTTTTATATTAACATTGATTTGGAATTAGCCATCACTTAATCTTCATTACATAATCTAGTAAATTACTTACCTTTAAAGTCCAGCTTGGTCCCATTTCCAAACAGTATGTGTCCACATGAGACGACAGCACAGTAGTAGGTCCCAGCATGAGAAGGATTCAGGTTCTCCATTGGCAGGTTGTACACACAGGTGTGTGTCTGTGTGTTGGGTTTCCTCTCACACTGACTGCCTCCACGGGTGTAAAGGAGTCCTGGAGAGTGCTCAGAGTTTTTGAACCAGTAAACACTGTGTTCTCCATCACAGCTGCCAGTGTGTACTGTACAGTTCAGAGTCACAGAGTCTCCTGACTGGATGATCTCAGATGCTGACTGATGGACTGAAGGTGGGATGTTCAAACCTGAACCTGTGACACTGATAGTAGTGCCTAAGGCAAAATTCACCACATATCGATTGGTAAATGCACAGTAGTAAGTTGCTGAGTCTGAAATGTGCACATTTAAAATCGTCAGGTGATTTGTACTTTTTCCGTGATCAAGTGTGAAGCGTGAATTGTTGTTGAATTCATCATAAAAAGTGGGTCTTGCATCATAAAGATAGACGGATGAGATGAGCCTTGGTTTCTGTCCCAGAGTTTGTTTGAACCAGTAAAGCCGATTTGTATCATCATCTTCTTTGTAGCATGGCAAAGTCACATTTTCTCCAACATTAGCAAATATATATCGTTTCTCTTGGCGAACACTTGAGGATAGTTTCCGATCAGTCGTCTGAGCTGAAATTAGAGTCAAAGGAAATATACAATTAATTATATTCAGCAAGTACAGAAGTTTGAATGAGAAAATATCGAAAGCATTTCTATGAAAATAGCAGAAAAGTAAAAGCAGGATAAAAATACAACTCACCGATTTTTCCCAAGAACAAACACGTCAGATATAAGACCAACTTTGGAGACGTCATCTTGTTCGAATTCTTGAGTTCAGTGAAAATTATCTCGATACTCTCTCCACTCTTAAGCCACAAGACTGCGTTTGATTGGCCAGCCTGAAGTGACATTGTACCTCCTACTTAAAAAAAAACTTGAATACACGTGCAGCCATCTATAGTTTCAAGTTTGGTTCTTGAGAAGAATCACTTGGTGAAAGGTAAATGAAGAACACAATGGCTCTTTATCTTGTGCTATGTTTAAAAGTAAGGAGAATAAACTCTGGGTACACACACAGCTTTGTCTGTAGCTCCAGGAATGCTGTGAATATAAAATGAAAGGGTAACAAGTTATTTGCATATGTGCTTTGGGCTTCGGCTGAAGCAAGTTAGTGCAACAGCTTTGGTGTTATTTGAAAAGTAATGGTACTTATTGGATTGTGACACAGAAATCCATGTTGCCCCAATCTATGTTTACAAATACATGTAAATGACCAAATGACTCTCTTTTACTTTGGAAACAATGCATTAGCTAATAAAGAAAAAAAATTGTATAACAATCTAACGTTAATCACTTTGGGAATAGTGATGTTGTTCAAAAAGGTCTTTGTGATAATTGAGCAGTGAAAAATTAGAAATTGATTGTAGCCATGCCTTTATATGAAACTAATGGATGCATTTATTTTAAATACCTATATTCAACACTATTCCAAACAAAAACATTTCACTTCAAGATTAATTCAAGTTGTATTATTGTTAAATGTGACCTGATAAATATTCTTCTGATTTAATGGCACTGCAAGTGTTTAATCTTTGGATTAAGGAGCATCTATATAGGATTGCAACACCCTTACATCCTGCTAAAACCACAAAGGCTGCTGCACTAAGATAGATACTACAAAAAAAGGTCTGAGAGGACTGTTTTTTTAACCAGTGAGCCCCACTGTGACATCCCTATGAAGCAGAAAAAGTCCCTCTGCTTTACCTTTACCATTCTGTGCCAAAAGTCCCCCCATTAAATCACGGGAATGGAGCAATGCTGTTAGCAGGCCTCTGATTTATACTTTATACAAGATTTATTCAAATCTATTTTTCAAGAAGGCCTAAGTAAGAAAGGAAACTGTTGGCTGTTACCCAGTAATTATGCATTGCATATCCTTTGTGTGTGCGTCTCACTAAGCTGTCCTACTACTTTGGTTGTCAAATTGGAAAGTCAACCCAGGGTTTCCCAGCTATACCCTATCTATTAGATTTTCACAAGAGTGTGGATCAGAGAAGTAACATCTGAGCTACTCTTGTAAAATGCACACGTTTTTTTATTGGTTTAAAATCAGATTAAAATGATTCAAAAGTGGTCTGAAGATTGTACAAAATAGATATTGCTATGAGGAAGTGAACACATGCACAACATAAATTGTATCAAGACCAAAGTGTCTATTTAATATTTTAGCCAGTTTTGAATAATGAGGAGATACAATGGACATAAGAAAACATATACAGCACAACATTAAAACATCTACTTTAAAATCTATATCAAATTTCGAACATCACCAATCCAATGTTGTTTAACATAAGTAATGAAACACGGTTTGTCTACAGCAGGGATCACCAACTACATTTGTCCAAGGGCCAAAATCTATCCAATAGACACTATCGCGGGCCGGGGGGGGTGTTTACTGCATAAAGCTTAGCAGACTCTTCACGCTAACGAAGGATCACTTCTAGGCAGGGTTGGGAGGGTTACTTTGTAAATGTGATCAGTTACTGATTACTGAATACAAGCTCTGAAAGTAATCAGAATACAGTTACGTGTCTTAAAAAAGTGTTCAGGTTACTTTTAGAATACTAGAATACTTTTGGAATACTTTCTTTTTCCATAACAGATGGGTATGTTTTGGTGAACAGGAGACACTTGTTTTACTGTTTTAATGGCTTATCAAGAACTCAGACACAACATCTTGGTGTCATTCTGGACAGCTCCCTCTCATCTGCACCCCACATAACATCACCCGGACTGCATTCTCCTGCTGTAAACCTTTCCTTAGAATATGTTATGAATTGTAAGGCGTCCTTGGGTGCTTTGAAAGGCGCCCCTAAATAGAATGAATTATCATTATTATTATTATTATCTGAAACGATGTAATAACTTTTAAAACTGTTTCCAGTCACTTGCCCCATGCATTCAGCAGCAGCAGGCCATTCACTTTGATCCCGTTATAAATGTCATCATTTCGACAATAAAGAAATGCTAAATCAACGTTATCTTGCACATTTTATCTAACCATCTCCGTTTCTAACTTTCAATATATTTTAAAAGAGATCTCTCTCTCTCTCATCTGCGTGCGGGGCCTCACAGACACGCTGCATCTCTCTCTCGCTCAACAGACACGCTGCAGCGCTGTGCAGTGTGCACACAGTTCTGCCGGTAATGAATATTACATTTTGTGAGGAAACTTTTCCACCAATAATTCCAATAAGTATTCCAAAATGTATTCACTTCAGGTTTACGAAAGTAACTGTAATCAGATTACTCGTTAATCAAATGTAACGCCAGCTGAATACAGTTAGCTTACTTGATGTTTGTATTCTGATTACGTAATGCCATTACATATATTCCGTTACAACCCAACCCTGCTTCTAGGCTACTGTCCCGCAGCTCCTGCCTCTCTGTTGGACTCTGTTGCAGCGGCTGCTGTGGTGCGGAGTGCACAAAGCAGACTCTTCACAACGAAGGATCACTTCTTCTTCTTCAAGGAAGGGAAGGTTTCGCAGTACGCAGTCTACAGTCCCGCAGCTGCTGCCTCTCTGTTGGACTCCGGTACTGCACCTTACTCAAGAGACGTTGTAAAAAAAAAATGGATGGGGGGCGAACGCAGTAACCACTCCCCCAACGCCACAGTCACCCCCGTCGTGCGGGCCGGATGAGAATGTCTGGCGGGCCGGATGTGGCCCGCGGGCCGCTAGTTGGTGGTCACTGGTCTACAGCTTGACACCAGAGTACACACATTCATCATTAGGGATGTTCCTCTGTCGTCTTGATCTGTTGGGCACATTGACACTTACAGCAGCATAATGGAGGCTTCCTGCATCCTGGTAACCCTGGTAACAAAATACATGGAAATGGATAAAGATATTGAACAGGAGTAAAAATGTATTTGATTAAAACATTTAACTTATTTAGATAAATGATACCTCTGCATTTGCTGTAGAGGGAGTTGATAATCTTGCTTCAGACTCTGGAAAGACATTTGAAACACAGAATTTGTATTTCTCAACACGTTTCTTTGGTTGCAAACAATCTTTCGGACGTATACAATAATTACAAGTTACCCGTTGATTGGCGGTTGTTTCTCTTTTTTATCGTGTACACCAAGAAAGCCAGTAAAACTACTAGAATGGAGTTGAACGCTAAAGCTCCACTCAAGAAATACACAAGAGAGTCGACCTCATCTGTAGAGAGTAAACACCAAAAACAGAAAACTTAGCTTTGTTTAAAGTGTGTGATCGGAAATTAGACTTTCATTACTTTTCATTAAATCATTTAGATATTTGCTTACCATTAAAGTCCAGCTTGGTCCCATTTCCAAACAGTATGTGTCCACATGAGACGACAGCACAGTAGTAGGTCCCAGCATGAGAAAGATTCAGGCTCTCCATTGGCAGGTTGTACACACAGGTGTGTGTCTGTGTGTTGGGTTTCCTCTCACACTGACTGCCTCCACGGGTGTAAAGGAGTCCTGGAGAGTGCTCAGAGTTTTTGAACCAGTAAAGACTGTGTTCTCCATCACAGCTGCCAGTGTGTACTGTACAGTTCAGAGTCACAGAGTCTCCTGACTGAATGATCTCAGATGCTGACTGATAGACTGAAGGTGGGATGTTCAAACCTGAACCTGTGACACTGATAGTAGTGCCTAAGGCAAAATTCACCACATATCGATTGGCAAATGCACAGTAGTAAGTGGCTGAGTCTGAAATGTGCACATTTAAAATCGTCAGGTGATTTGTACTTTTTCCGTGATCAAGTGTGAAGCGTGAATTGTTGTTGAATTCATGATAAAAAGTGGGTTTTGCATTGTACTTATAGGCGGTAGAGATGTGCTTTGGTTTCTGTCCCAGAGTTTGTTTGAACCAGTAAAGCCAATTTGTTTCACCATCTTCTTTGTAGCATGGCAAAGTCACATTTTCTCCAACATTAGCTGATATAAAACGTTTCTCTTGATGAACACTTGAAGATGTTTTCCGATCAGTCGTCTGAGCTGAAATTAGAGTCAAAGGAAATATACAATTAATTATATTCAGCAAGTTTGAATGAACAAATATTGAAAGCATTTCTATAAAAGTAGCTGAAAATTAAAAGCAAGCTAAAAATACAACTCACCGATTGTTCCCAAGAACAAACACGTCAGATATAAGATCAACTTTGGAGACGTCATCTTGTTGAATTCTTGAGTTGAGTGAAAATGATCTCGGTACTCTCTCCATTCTTAAGACACAAGACTGCGTTTCATTGGCCAGCCTGAAGTGACTTTGTACATCCTACTTACAAACTTGAACACATGTACAGCCATCTATAGTTTCAAGTTTGGTTCTTGAGAAGAATCACTTGGTGAAAGGTAAATGAAGAACACAATGGCTCTTTATCTTGTGCTATGTTTAAAAGTAAGGATAATAAACTCTGGGCACACACACAGCTTTGTCTGTATCTCCAGTAATGCTGTGAATATAATATGAAAGTGTAACAAGTTAGTTGCATTTGTTGTTTAGGCTTCGGCTGAAGCTAAGTTACTGCAACAGGTTTGGTGTTATTTGAAAATGAATGGTACTTATTGGATTGTGACACAGAAATCCATGTATTTTTTTGTGCATATATGCAAGTTAAAACATATTCTCTCATTCAGTACACTGTCCCTTTGTCTACATGGCTCAGAAGTAGTGAAGTTGTTCATAAAGAAACTCTATCTACCATTCGCCTATTAGTATAGGCCAAGGTCTTAGTGATAATTGAGTCGTGAAAAAGGAGAAACTGATTTGAGCCATTCCTTTATATGAAACCAATGGATACAATTGCATTTAAATACCTTTAATTCAGCAATATTCCAAACAAATAAAATGTTCCAAGTTATTTAATGGCACTGCAAGTGGATTAAGGAGCATCCATGTAAAATTGCAAACACTTACATCCTGCTAAAACCACAAAGGCTGCTGCACTAAGAAAAAAGTTCTGAAAGTAGTGACCTTTGAACCAGAGCAATCCACTGTGACATCCCTATGGAACAAAAAAAGTCCCTCTACTTTACGTCTACTTTTCTGCACTAAAAGCACCCCATTAAATCAAGAGAGCAATGCTGTTAGCAGGCCTCTCATTTATACTTTATATACACTATATATTTGTTTTGTGAGAGCAATCCCGTACACATTGAAACTGTTGACTGTTACCCGGTGAATATGCATTGCACATCCTTTTTGTGTCTTGTATGTCCTAGACAAGCATCATCTTCTTGTGCTGAAAAATTAAGGTAACGCAAGGGAGAAAAAAACTGCAGTTCATTGAATGGCCTCTTGATGCTGGCTTAAAAAGCAAATGAATCCGCTCTGACCTCCATGGTAAAATGCCCAACTTTACTGCAGATAACAGCTTGTTTACAATCTACCCTGGTAAGAAGTGAACCAGCGTTGTAGGATGGAAAAGACAGAGTTAACCCTTGAGTTACCTCTCTAACCCCAAATCCTGCTTTGGAGTACAGAACACTGGTTTTCTGTTCAGTCTCCGTTTTGTCTGTCAATATGCAATATAACTAAACTCCTAAAACAGGGGTGTACAAACTACGGCCCGGGGGCCAAACATGGCCATTTTGAAACGGCCCCCAGCTAATTAAAAAAGTATAAAAAATATGGCCCACAAATGAAACTTGTGCTAGTCATATATCGTACTTCTGAAATGTATATGTACACAAAGATATTACACAGTATTCATGTTTTAATAAGTCCACTTTTCAAATAAATTCAGTCAATTCAAGTTGGGAACATTTTCAAACCAATCTTAGTTGATAAAGAAAAGCCCAATTACTTAAAGGTGGGGTAGGTAAGTTTGAGAAACCGGCTCGAGATACACTTTGTTATATTCCATGGAATGCTCTTAACATCCCGATAGCAATGAATACATTAAGTGCTTTGACAATAAATACATAACAACTTTTCATCTGTGGAAGCCGTAGCGCTGTAAAAAGCACGACCAATCATCTGAGCCGGCCCGGCTAAAGTAACTGGATGGCCTACCTGCCTGTCAGCCTTCCATCTGTGCACAAACTTATCTCGTGCCCTCATTGGTCATGTGCACGTTTGTGTGTGTTGGAGGAGGGGCTCTGTAAGGAAGTCTGAAGGAAGAGGCAGATTTTTTCCGGTTGTGTAATTTCAAATTCTAGAGCACTCGAGCTGGTTTCTCCAAAATGATATACTCCACCTTTAATTATACAACAAGTTGAAATCTATCCTTTATATTTCCTATTTTTATAACAAATCTGAAGTTTCTGTTTTAAGGAATGAGCTGCAAAGAAAATAAATGAAACCCTATGGAGAGCTGTGATGTAGGCTGTTGTGTTTCTTACCGCATTTTCAAGTATCAAGCGTGATTTACCTACATTTGATTGATTATGCTAACTTATAACTTCACTGATAAGGCAATATACCTCACCTCTAGTGAGCGGCACAGCCCTTTGTATCTTTTTCTGTATGTGGCCCTCACAGAAAAAAATGTGGACACCCCTGTCCTAAGTAGTCAAACTGTTATATTAAATCTATTAGATTTCCATAGGAGTGTGGATCAGAGAAGGTACATCAAAGCTACATACTCTTGTAAAATGCAAATTTCTTTATTGTGGTTTAGAACAAGATTAAAATGTTTAAAAAGAGGTCTGAACATTGTAAAAAATAGATATTGCTATGAGGAAGTGAATATACATGCTGATGTATTGTCTCAAGATCAAAGTGTCCATTTAATATTTGAGCAAGTTTTTAATACAATGGACATAAGAAAGTATGGAGCCCCTAAAGGGACATGAAAAAAAAAACAGAGTGAAAAAAAAAAGTCAGGATAACGGGTTAGTATCTCGCTCGCACGATACACTTTCTCGTGCACACTTTTTTTGTTGAGAAAGTTACCGGTGCGCCAAGGAGGAAGTGAAGACACAGGAGACAACCATTTCATTGCAGACTGTTATGTTTACGTGGGGAAATTACAGTGAATACATTATTTGAGATATATTTCGTACTCAGACTTCACTTTAAGGACATTTCGGCCAGGGGTGTGTGGTCACTCCAAGAGGCAGCGGGACGTGTAACTCAGAGAAGAGCAGCACCAGCGCTCAAAGAGCTTTTACGCACCGCCTACACTGTGTTTACCTTCACTGAACAGCTATAAATAGTGACCACAGGCTGTTACGTTTTAACCACACACACCTCTACACACAACGGATTCGTTTCTCGTGCGCACGAGAAACGAACCCGTTTTCCTGATTTTTTTTTTTCTCTCTTTTTTTTTTTTTTTTTCCATGTCCCTTTAGGGCAGTGACCACCAACTGGCGGCCCGCGGGCCACATCCGGCCCGCCGGACATTCTTATCCGGCCCGCAGACGGGGGTGACTGTGGCGTTGGCTTCGCCCCCCACCCATTTTTCTTTTACAACGTCTCGTGAGTAAGGTGCAGTACCGGAGTCCAACAGAGAGGCAGCAGCTGCGGGACAGTAGACTGCGTACTGCGAAACCTTCCCTTCCTTGAAGAAGAAGAAGTGAGCCTTGTTGTGAAGAGTCTGCTTTGTGCGCTCTGCACCACAGCAGCAGCCCCTCTGCGACAGAGTCCAACAGAGAGGCAGGAGCTGCGGGACAGTAGCCTAGAAGCAGGGTTGGGTTGTAACGGAATATATGTAATGGCGTTATGTAATCAGAATACAAAGATCAAGTAGGCTAACTGTATTCAGCTGGCGTTACATTTGAAAAACGAGTAATCTGATTACAGTTACTTTCGTAAACCTGAAGTGAATACATTTTGGAATACTTATTGGAATTATTGGTAGAAAAGTTTCCTCACAAAATGTAATATTCATTACCGGCAGAACTGTGTGCACACTGCACAGCGCTACAGCGTGTCTGTGAGCGAGAGAGAGATGCAGCGTGTCTGTGAGGCCCCGCCTCCCCGCACGCAGATGAGAGAGAGAGAGATCTCTTTTAAAATATATTGAAAGTTAGAAACGGAGATGGTTAGATAAAATGTGCAAGATAACGTTGATGTAGCATTTCTTTATTGTTGAAATGATGACATTTATAACGGGATAAAATCAAAGTGAATGGCCTGCTGCTGCTGAATGCATGGGGCAAGTGACTGGAAACAGTTTTAAAAGTTATTACATCGTTTCAGATAATAATAATAATAATAATAATAATGATAATTCATTCTATTTAGGGGCGCCTTTCAAAGCACCCAAGGACACCTTACAATTCACAACATATTCTAAGGAAAGATTTACAGCAGGAGAATGCAGTCCGGGTGATGTTATGTGGGGTGCCAATGAGAGGGAGCTGTCCAGAATGACACCAAGATGTTGTGTTTGAGTTCTTGATAAGCCATTAAAACAGTAAAACAATTGTCTCCTGTTTACCAAAACATACCCATCTGTTATGGTAAAAGAAAGTATTTCAAAAGTATTCTAAAAGTAACCTGAACACGTTACTTTTTTAAGACACGTAACTGTATTCTGATTACTTTCAGAGCATGTATTCATGCCCCCCCCCCCCCCCGCTGGCCTGCGATAGTGTCTATTGGATACATTTTGGCCCTTGGACAAATGTAGTTGGTGATCCCTGCTTTAGGGGCTCTGTAAGAAAGCATTTGAAGCACAACATTATGAAATCTACTTCTAAATCTATATCAATTTAAAAACATGACTAAATCCAATTGTATTTAACATAAGTAATGAAACATGGTTTGTCTACAGCTTGACACCAGAGTACGCACATTCATCATTGGGGATGTTCCTCTGTCGTCTTGATCTGTTGGGCACATTGACACTTACAGCAGCATAATGGAGGCTGCCTGCATCCTGGTAACCCTGGTAACAAAATATATAGAAATGGAAAAAGATATTGAACAGGAGTAAAAATGTATTTGATTACAAAATGTAACTTATTTACATAAATGATACCTCTGCATTTGCTGTAGATGGAGTTGATCATCTTGCTTCAGACTCTGGAAAGACATTTGAAAGACAGAATTTGTATTTCTCAACACGTTTCTTTGGTTGCAAACAATGTTTCGGACATATACAATAATTACAAGTTAACCATTGATTGGCAGGTGTTTCTCTTTTTCATCTTGTGCACTAAGAAAGCCAGTAAAATGACCAGAATGGAGTTGAATGCCAAAGATCGACTCAAGAAATACACAAGACAGTCAACCTCATCTGTAGAGAGTAAACACCAAAAACGGAAACTTAGCTTTGTGTTTAAAGTGTGTGATCGGAAATTAGACTTTCATTACTTTTCATTAAATAATTTAGAGATTTACTTACCTTCAAAGTCCATCTTGGTCCCATTTCCAAACAGTATGTGTCCACATGAGGCAACAGCACAGTAGTAGGTCCCAGCATGAGAAAGATTCAGGTTCTCCATTGGCAGGTTGTAATCACAGGTGTGTGTTTGTGTGTTGGGTTTCTTCTCACACTGACCATTCCTGCCTCCATGGGTGTGAATTAGTCCTGGAGAGTCCTCAGAGTGTTTGAACCAGTAAAGACTGTGTTCTCCATCACAGCTGCAGTGTGTACTGTACAGTTCAGAGTCACAGAGCCTCCCGGCTGGATTATCTCAGATGCTGACTGATGGACCGAAGGTGGGGGGTTCAAACCAGAACCTTTGACACTAATAATAGAGCCCTCCTCAAATGTCAAGCCAATGTTAGAGAGTTGCACAGTAGTAAGTAGCTGAGTCTGAAATGTGCAAGTCCAAAATTGTCAAGTTACTTTTTCCACTATTCAGTGTGAAGTGTACATTTTTCTTGAGTTCTTCATAAAAATAGTTTTTTGTTTGAGGCAAATTGATGGAAGAAAGGACAGTTGGTTTCTGTCCCGGATTTTGTTTGCACCAGTAAAGCCAAGTGGTATCACCAACTTCATAGAGGCATTGCAAAGTCACATTTTCTCCAGCAGTAGCTGATACAAAATGTTTCTCTTGATGAACACTTGAGGGTAATTTTGGGTCAGCAGTATGTACTGAAATTAAATGAATGCACACAATTAGTTCCGATGAATTTTGCAGAATTTTTAAATACAAACATATTGGAAGCATTTCCATTAAGAGTTGCAAAAAGGCGAAAGATAGAACTTGGATCTGCACAACTCACCAATTTCTCCCAAGAACAAACCTGTCAGATAAAAGACCAACTTTGGAGATGTCATCTTGTTCGTATTCTTGAGTTGAGTGAAAATGATCTCGATACTCTCTCCACTCTTAAGACACAAGACTGCATTTGATTGGCCAGCTTGAAGTGACATTGTACATCCTACTTCACTGCCATCTATAGAATCAGATTTGGTTCTTTAGAAGAGTCACTCGGGGAAAGGTGTGACGGAAACTTCTGAAGTAATGAAGACGAAAGTCATAGAGACATGGGGAGAGCTGGAACTTTAATGGCAAACACTGATGGTTTATAATGGAGTTACGGCCATTTGACAAGACATGTGCTGCCGCCATGAGGTGACACTGCGGATGCTAAATCAATTAGATCTCTTCTGCAGATCGAGGTTTTAACTAGTTCAGAGTGTAATAATCAACATTCCTCATCAGCGAGACCAAACAAATATGGAGCCTGAATCCAACTAAAGCTCTCGTCCATAGAAAAGAACGCACCAGGGAACCTACGTTCCAGAAAAGAAGGGCCTCTAGATGTCCCTGAACAATAAACTATCTAATGGGTGCTTTGTTGTTGCAGTTTATGACCAAGCTGCCCTCCATAAGAGAGATAGCAGCAATACCCAAGGCCGTAGACCTATGCCATGGGAAAAGAGACAGTGAAAGGAGAAAACGATGAACTGTGTCAAAGGTTAAATACCTAAGCAAATTATTCCCCAACAAAAGATATATTAAGAAAACAATAGCCGCTTTCACAAGTACTTTGCCGTACTTAGTGCCGGCACTCAGTGCCCCGGCACTTAGTAGCCCAGGGCACTGAGTACCAATCGCGTTCACACCGGAGTACTTTTCCCTGAGGGAAGATTACGCAAATGAGCCGCTGACGTCACTTCATCTTCTTCTGCTTTGGGTTTACTGGCAGGCCGCAAACAACCCAGCAGCTTCTACTGAAGCCTTCCGAGTAAATCGTCAGAACGCCGCTGTTTTTGTGTGTGTTGCCAGTCGTTATTCTCTCTCAGTTGATGCGCAGGGCTAATACTAATAATGCTAATGCCAGCAAACACAATGGTGGCTTCAAAAAACTTTTCAGAGTTTTACTGGGCGTGGTTTGTAATTCACCCAGCCAATAGAAATTGGTACTTTTTTGGTACCACCTCTCTAGCAGGCACTAAAAATAGGGGTAAAAGTTCCCGGCACTAAGTACTCTTTTTGGTGTGAACCCGACATACGGGGTACTAACGGAAGTAAACGGGAAAAGTATGGGGAAAAGTACTCCGGTGTGTACGCGCCTATAGGTTCTTTTATGGTATCATATTTGAAATTGGGGAGGATAAACTACGGATACATACAGCTTTCACCATCAATGATGTAAAGTGAAGTCTAATTATGTTCAACATAGGGCAAGGAACTGACGTTATGTTATGTCAGGCTGATATACTTTCACATGCATCATCATATTTTTTAACAAATCCTTCTGTTCTGTTCCTAATTTTGCTGAAAACGTAAATTTGTATAACCTGCCTACCAGCTTAGACATATTTGTCTTTATTTATACTACTACCTTGATTACTACTACTACTTCGACTGCTACTACTATTGTTGGTTTCTGATGTTTCAAAATGCCATTTGCAATTTTCCATCTATTGTTTTGTTGTACTACTCTAAATGGTATTTCAACAACGTTTTAATGTGACAAAATGTGACTTTATAATAACCATTTTTAGTGTTTTTGAGTTGTTGCATAAAATAAAAAGGTCAATGTCATGGTGGTGCTGTAGCAAAGATCACTTTATTACCAGAGTCAGTAGGATTCATCGTGTGGTCATGATGGGTGCATGCACTACATCTAATTTCAAACGGTCCAATAGTTGTTGAGATAGATCAAAGTGTTGTACCATTTGACCAATCGACATGGACATATCTAGAGCCATGTCATTAGCATGGCTAAAACTGATATTTTTAGCTTGCAGTGTAAGGTTGCTTATGACATCGTTCAGCAAAGTGCTACTCCGTAAAGCTGCCTTCAAAGGTTGTTGGCAATAGAGTTACAGTGCTAAAGGATACAGACAAAAACTATTTCACGAATGACTGCATATACATAAATGTTAAAGAGTTGTTGTTTGTATATTGCTTCTGTACTTATGATTGTATCAAACCCCAAAGGCTTTTGAGACAGATGACTTGAAGTACTACTAAAACAGTCTGCCCTTAAGAGTCATACTGATCGGCTGCTGTGCATGAGAACACTGCAGAGACTTCCTGTTTGAAACCACATAGGCAAAAAGGAGCTGAGGGTCCTAATGAAGTACGTGACCAGAGTAGATTGAGTGATCATTTCTGTGTGTGTCAGACAGAGGCTCAAAGAAACACCTTACAGATATTTTTTAACAAACAAATCTAAGCAAACAATGTGCTGCTACTGCCTCATGACATCAACTCACCCCTCAGTGTGCTCATTGTACTAGTGTCAAGGCTTAAATTATGCCTTGAACATGTGATATAACTTGGGTGTCCCCTTGTCAGTACAGGGTGTTAAACAGATGGGCGTGGTAATTTTCTGTTATCATGCACACACTCTTAATGATAAAGCTGAACCTCGCCATTGAGAGCACTTGTTTTATTAGTTTATTGCAAGGCTAGACTTTACATCAAATATATTAAGGTTGAATTTGACAAAGAAAGACATTTAATAGCTTGATAGACACTTTAAAGTGCAAATGAAATATCATTAGCTTTACTGCCTTACACCGGAGTACACACATTCACTTTGTGCGGTGTCCCTCTGTCTTGTGGATCTGTTGACCTTCAAAGCTGCGTAATGGAGGTTGTCTGGACCTTGATAATCCTGGTGAAAAAATGTTATATTACATTTTCCAAAAAGTCAACAGTTCAAATTGGAGGAAGAACTTAAACCCAAAGTCGAGGTTATGGGTTGATAAGTTCCAGTAATGGAAAAGGCCAAACAGCTACTGAAAGCAGTATGTTTTTCATTTTTATTTGCAAAGGTGTTGCTATTTTCAGCCAATATAAGTTACCTTGTCGCTGAAATATGCATTGTTGTAGTAGTGCAATACTTGACAATACTCACCAGAACATTTGGGGTTAAAGCAGCTGAACATCCTGAATCTGTAAAAAGACGTATGGTGGAAAATAAACCACCACACATAGCTAAAGCCAATTCATATTGTAACATCAAGACCACTTCAACGTTTCCAGCATCCTTCGTAAGTGGGGCGCACTATCAGAACATGTAGATAGCTTGAATTCATTTGGTAGACTTTATTCTTCAAATGAAATGTAACTGGTCATCCCTCCACTAGTTATAAGGCTACAGACAGTACACTCTATCAAATGAACAAAATGACAGGTGGCCCACCTGTACATTGGGAGCTGTTGCTGTTGTTCATCTTATACGCTGCATACACCAGAAAAACAACAAGGATGGTTGAGAATACCAAGGCTGAAATCTGTATTGTTTCATCGTTTTTTCCTTCTAATTTTGTATTCTTTTCTAAACCACACACTGTTATTTACTCAACAATAACACACAATTATCCTTGTGTTTATTTATTTGTTTGATTAATAAACACAAGTTGGAGTCCGTCAGGACCCAGGGTCGGAGCAGCTCATAGTAGTTGCTTTAGAGAATTTTACACCCGGAAGTAAGTATTCTCTCCCGACAAACCCCATGATTAGTCCTCAAGCTCTGTGATTGGATGTTTGAGTGGCTGTGCGCCGAGGGTTACGCCGAGCGTTAATCAGCACTTTGAAATGGGATGGAACCACGGCAGACTATCCAAAACTGGATTTGAACGTGTCCATCCCGTCCCCCTCATTCGAACACAGGAAGCTGTATTTTCAAAATAAGAGTTCATTTGATAATATATTTTGTATTAACTAGACCACTGGGTCACACAATAAGTGTGGCTTGATATTGAGTAAGAAAAAGGGCCCCCCCTTGCGTTGGAAAGTGACGACAGGGACCCTGACTTAACGTCAACATAGACCGAGTTGGGAGTGAGAATGTGTTGGTTTAAGATAACAGAAGAGATTACAAAGCTGTAGGATATTGAGAAGGTGGTTACTTACTGTTACTTACGTTCTAAGTCCAACTTTTTCTGGTCTCCAAATAGTATGTGTCCACATGAGGCAACAGCACAGTAGTACGTCAAAGCATGAGAAGGATTCAGGTTCTCCATTGGCAGGTTGTACACACAGGTGTGGGTTTGTGTGTTGGGTTTCCTCTCACACTGATTATCTCCATGGGTGTAAAGGAGTCCTGGATGACTTTCTCTAGAGTTTTTGAACCAGGAAACACTGTGTTCTCCATCACACCTGCCAGTCACAGAGCCTCCTGACTGGCGGACCAAAGCTGGGATAATATAGCTTGAACCCCTCACAATGACAGTAACACCATCTACAAATTCTAAAAGGTTTGCATAGCTACCAGTACAGCAGTAAGATGCTGACTCTGAAATGCGTAAATCTGAGATTGTTAAGTGATTTTTACCATTGCCTGTGTCTAGTGTGAGACGTGGATCGTTCTTAAATTCATTGCGAAAGGTGCCGTTTCGTTCATGTTTTAGAATTTAGACACCAGCTTTGGCCTTTGGCCCAGAGTTTGCTTGTACCAGTAAAACATCACTCCAACACATTCGTAGAAACATCGTAAAATCAAGCTGTCAACAGTGGCCGAATAAAAACCACTCTTGACACACATGTATGGATGATTCAAGACTAGTCATATGAGCTGAAGAGGCTGAACAAATCGAGAAAGAGCACATTTAATTCAATTATAAAAGCCTCATAATGCCTGCATGCTAATTGGTAATCATATTAAATGTATTCAAATGCATGCACAACAGACAACTCACCTGCGGCTCCCAGGAATGTCAGAAACAAAGCAAACAATGGAGATGTCATCGTGTTCAAAATGCTGCACTGAATGAACTAGAAAATGCATTTCCTGCAGAAAATGCGTGCGAATGCTGTAAACTGTGATCATTTATTGCTGAATTTAGCTGAATGTGTTATTAGCTGAATGGTAGCTGCTTTTAGCTACACAAATGCTTAATATTTCAAAGAAAAGGTTTAAAAAAAGGTATAAACAACAACATGTATAGCCTTGATGTCCTGAAATAGCTGAATTATGTAATAGTTGAATGGTTTCTGCAGCTGATAATAGGCTGAAGGAGTTAAATAGCAGATGTAAGTAGTAGTGAATGAATTTGTATTAAGAAGAGAAAAGAAAGTAAAAAAGGCTTGGGAAAGCAGCAGAATATTATTATAATATATATATAATATTATAATATTGAACATTTTCATAGGAGTTATACATTACATTAGGAGGTTACATTACTCTCTCTCTTCTCTTGATCGCCCTCTCTCTTCTCTTGATCATTCATCATCATCGGTGTGTCTGTGTGAGAGAGAGAGAGTGTGTGTGTGGTGTGTGTGTGTGTGTGTGTGTGTGTGTGTGTGTGTGTGTGTGTGTGTGTGTGTGTCTGTGTGAGAGAGAGTGTGTGTGTCTGTGTGTGTGAGAGAGTGAGTGTGTGTGTGTGTGTGTGTGTGTGTGTGTGTGTGTGTGTGTGTGAGAGAGAGTGAATGTGTGTGTGTGTGTGAGAGAGAGAGTGAGTGTGTGTCTGTGTGTGAGAGAGAGAAAGTGTGTGTGTGTGTGTGTGTGTGTGTGTGTGTGTGTGTGTGTGTGTGTGTGTGTGTGTGTGTGTGTGTGTGTGTGTGTGTGTGTGTGAGCAACACATTCTCACTCCCATCCCGTCACATATTGATGGACGGTCAGGGCCCCTCCCCGTCGCTATATTACATACAGGGTACCCCTTGACCGCCAGGCTTCTACGGGCAGGGCGTCCCATAGACCTTCATAGACCACGTGATCAACAACAATGGCCGACCTTTGTGTTATTCTCGGTGGAAAATGCCTATTTTAAGGTTCATGAGGCCATTAAAATGCGTTTTGATGTCATTTTATGGGAGTAATATGAGTTTTTATTTCTGATTATTTGTGCAGTAGATGTACATGATGTTTAGTTTGCTAGTTATGACGAAGATTACTTCATGAATGTGTACACATTCATGGTTGCTAAGGTGGTTGCTATGGACGATGCAACAGCTCCCAGACCACGTGATCAACAACAATGGCCGACCTTTGTGTTATTCTCGGTGGGAAATGCCTATTTTAAGGATCATTTGGCCATTAAAATGCGTTTTGATGTCATTTTATGCGAGTAATATGAGTTTTTATTTCTGATTATTTGTGCAGTACATGTACATGATGTTTAGTTTGCTAGTTATGACGAAGATTACTTCATGAATGTGTACACATTCATGGTTGCTAACGTTTTTTTGGTGGAAATGTGTTTTTTCACAGCAAAGTCACCCTCTGTACTTGGACTTATTGGGAGAATCTAAAGGCAAGAACATCCCAAATATTCATTTAGGTCTTTATTTTAGACCTTTAGTGTTGCCGTCTGTGAAGAAAATAAATGGGGCTCAGAGCCTCAGGATACTGAAATCTGTAGTTTTTAAATCTTTTTTTCGTTCTAATTTGTTATTCTTTTCTAAATAACACACTGTTATTTACTCACCAATAACACACAATTATCAATGCTTTTATTTATTGGTTTAATTCCATAATCTCGGGCTTTTTTGGCGTCCGTCAGGAACTGAATTTCAAAATAAAAATAACCGGAAACAGACGTAGGCATTTTGAGCGAATACCCAAGATCCTCAGCTATGGTTTAAGCTCGCTGATTGGATGTTTTAGCCGCAATGCATGCTGGGATTTGGTGTTTATATTATATGAAATCCGGAAAACATTTTAAAAGAATAAAATAATACTTAATTCCGAGTGCTCTTGCTTTTGTCTTTGAAAGTCATCACATAACGGCATTGTAATACACGGTTTGGCTGCATTACATATTACAGATCTGCCGTAGTTCTTTATTTATAGAGCCCTGATGAGAAGACCTTTGGAAAAACTGAAGAAATGCCGCCGAAACTGAATACTTGACGTGGATCATAAATATATCAACAATTAAACAACATCTTCAATTTCTCTTCACACAATACGTCTCCTTGCAGTATCAACACTAATTCGGCTGACTTTTACATTTGATCTAATTCATAGATGTGTTATATATTTTTTTATAACCCATTTTTTTTTCTTCACTCACACATCTGCGACCCACTTCAAACAGGTCCGCGACCCACTTTTGGGTCGCGACCCACCAGTTGAGAACAACTGGTCTAAAGTGTACTTCTCTCTGCTCTGAAGAAAGATCCAGAACAATTTAACATGGCAATCAATTGGGAGCTAGCTGGACGTTTTCTCTCTTCATGCCCTCAAGAGGCATTTTGTTTAATATTTTTCTTCATTTTTTTTTATTTTCCAACCTAGGAGAGGTTTTCCTAAGTTTTTATGAAAAAATATGTCTGAGGAGTGTAGGGTTTGGGAATTATGGCAAGTTTAAAATATTTTGGGGGCAGAATTTCAGGCACTGCTGCACTCTGTTTTGAGATCAAAGCACTCTAAACTTAACGAGCTGCTCCATCCACTCTAATGTTAAAATCTGAAAAAGGCCTCTCTACCAAGCTCCAATCTAAATTCAATATCTCAAAAAATGTAAAAGATATCAAAAAGAAAAGTCAATTTTGAATAGCTGAAGGTCTTGCATTTGGCGCAAGGTGTAGGAAAACAGGATTTGAAGGCATCTCCCATTGACTTCAATGTTAAAAAAAGAGTTTAAAAAGCTGAATATTTCAAAAAGTATAAAATATTTTGAAAAAGTTGAAGGTTTCCCATCGATTCCTGAACAGGCTGAATAGTTTAATATTTGAATGGTTGCTGTAGCTGAAAATAAGCTGAAGTTATGGAGAGCCAAAGTATTGGCTGAAATAAGGGGAATAAAGATTTGAAGAACTATAGTGGAATGCTGTAAACAGCATTCACACTAATTAATCTGAATACGCTCTCCTCTCTTCAGAAATAAGACAATGTGTTTGATTGGCTAGCGAGATGCGACACCTAACATCCTGATTTGGACACATGTTCAATCACATGCTTAACCGAATACATTGCATTTAGACAGATCCATGATTTCTTATGACATGTTCCACTCATCTGATTCTAGTTTTCATTCCGTACTTGCAATCAATCTCCATAATGGCACTTATTTTACTTTTTATCATCGATTGCTATGGTTCTGTATAAAGTATTAAAGTTATCTAGTATACCCATAATTGATGCAATTCAACTTAAACAATTGTTATAAGAGTAAGCAATATAAATTGTTTATCCCAAAAGGATGATGGTGACAGTAACTTATACTGAGTGTACTGTAATACCGGGCTGATTTTTAAATGACAATTGGACAGTTGTCAAGAGTATTAGTGTACTTTATCAAACTACTTTATTAGTTTGATTTCTAAAACAATCCTCTGATCTTCTGAAAAAGGGTCTGGGCTTTAGTGCGGATGCTGTGCATGAACACACTGCAGAGACTTCCTGTTCGAAACCACAAAGACGAAGCAAGCATAGGGTCCTAGAGAAATGCACGACCAGGGTATACTGAGAGCTCGTGTTTGATTGGTGACCACACAAGGCTAAAAAAAGATTGTTGCACGTCTTGGTATGTGCAGTGAAATCGGCGCATTTACAATAAACAACCTGCGAAGTATACTGGCATCATGAATACGCTTAGCGTGGGCACACATGCAGCGTGTCTTTTATAAATCACATGTTGTCATGTGGTCACCCCGCTGTTCGCTCCCACACCTTGAAGGAGCAGTAGCAATTGTGTCCAATTGACTTTGACATAGTGTTACTGAAAGTTTTATGAGCGTCTGATTTACAAAGTAACCACATGCCAAACACCAAAGGGGAATATTTCACAGTGGCGTTTTTACATTTAGCATTAACTTAGCTAAATATCCATTTGACAGGCGTGCAGATCTTCTTTCTGTTTCTCACTCGCTACAGACATCAGTTATGTTGGTTGTGTATGAGAGTGGAAATATCTCACCTAAGTCACATCAAAGGGACCGGGCTTAACCGTAGCTGAAGAAACAGTTTTAATTGGTCGTTTGCAAGGTACATCTTTACATTCATTTGATTGGCTAACCAAACATAGCCAGGCATGACGCTTGATGATCACATGGTCAGTTTCCCCTACAGTGTTAATGTAGTCTGTGAGAACGATTTTTCATGAAGATCTAAACTCATTTGAAAACATTTGGTGTGTTTTCCGAGATATCTTTGGAGATTGGACACAAAATGAATTTGTTATATTTAGGAAGAGTGTAATCTTAAGATGACAATGTGAAAAAATGGATGTGGTTTGAGGTTGTGAAGAGGAGGGACTCAGATCAGACAGCATCCTCTTGACTTTACATTACTGTTTGATGCTTCTAGCCTGTTAGTTCTTGACCGTTCTATCTAGTGTTAGACGTGTTTTCATCAGTCAAAACCAGTACAATTCTAAAAGACACATTTTAGCCAAAAATGTAAACGTAGATTTTAGCTGAAAGTAACATCTTATTTATTTTGTCCAGACAGTTGTGATATCATTGGTATAGATAAAGACACAATATGCTTAAATTGAAACGTGGAAAATGCTAGTTAGGTCATTTGAACCAATAACACTGTAAAGATATCATTTACTCAAGTATTCTTATTTTCATTTATGATGCTCTTTATTTATTGTTTGCAATTTCACATACTGTTCATTGTATCCAGACTGACACTATCTTGCATATAATGTATTACATAATATCCTCTTTGTATTTGGAGCCAAATTGCCCAGCCAAATGGGAAAAATAAAATGTTGTTATTTAGTATTTTTATCTGAGAATTCCGATGTTTTTGTATCTCTATCAACGGCAAGAGTTCTGGAAATTGCATTTTTGACACATTTCCTAGAAAAGCCTGTCTTGGGGTCAAACTTGGGCAGATGAGTTTTGGGGAAATGAAACTGTGAAACTTAGCTGTGACCGATGACTAAAACTAAGTTTAATAGAATGGCTTGAAAGCTTCAATCAAACCAGACTTCACATGAGCTAAGAAATATATCTGGACCTTTGGAGTTATAGGTATGTGAACATTCTTTAACATAGAACATACAATCTTTGACAAGTCATTGGTGTTAACCCTAACCCTGGTTGCACAAAGGCCAGTCTTCCTGTGCTCATGCGCTGCTAGAACTGTTGTTTCCACTGATGGAAACTTCTACTCTGTTGTTCACACCACCTTTACCGCAGGAGTGAAAAGTAAACGAAGAGGGGCGGCTTTAGATTGAAAGGTGCAACCAATGCTTCTGTTTCTGGCAAAGGAAGATATTAATAGACATCGGTTTTTTTACGAGCTTGCTTTGTATAAAGAATTGTATAGTATTGGCAAATGGCATCTTAGAACATATTTCACATGTTCAATTCATTCAACATTATTTAATTCTGAACATAGTCAAGTGTAGTTCTCTTGCGATAGATTGACAGGAAGAATAGATGGTTTTGTACTTCAAACTTTCCTGCTTTTTACTCTAGAGTAGACACAAACACTTTCCACGTTGTCTTCCTGGTGAGGTCGTTCTCTGGATCGGTTCAGACTCAGAGCAGCATAATGGAGAATGTCTGCATCTTGGCTCTGTTAGTGACAAAAAATACAAATTATGTGTGAAATATAGTCCTAGAAGAAAGTAGATGTTTGGCTTCAGTTTTAAAGTTCACCTACCAAAGTATCAGAAGCTGAACACGCCTGATGAGAAACAGTTCCTGAAAATCAAAAATACACAACTGATCAAGCTAGGTCAAATCAGCAAAACATGTTTAAGAGCTTTTATTCTGAAAGTCCTACCTTTGCAGACGGTGCAAGACGTTTTTTTCAACTTGTACATAATGTAAGCCAAGGCGAGGATCACAATAATGGAAACAGCCAATGCCAAACTGAGGCAATACACCAGGAGAAATCGTTGATCGGTTGAATCTCCTAACACATTTTGTGAAGAAAACATGTCATATGCCTTTTTTTGTATATCTATTTTGGTATAGAATATAAAATGGCAATATTCTTTGCAAAATATGCAATATAAGTTTGAATCACTTACTTAAAATCTCCACTCTGGTTCCATTTCCAAACACAATCTCCCCACAGGAGGCAAGCGCACAGTAATACATCCCTGCATCCGGAGAGCTCACAGACTTTAAAGCCAGTTTTAAAGTGCAATTTCTCATGCCATACCCTCCTTTAAGGATATGTTCACACTGTCCGGCACTGGGATACATAATTGCAGGCTGAGCCGCACCATGTCTGAACCAGTAGAGGCTCTGCTCCCCTTCACATACTGTAGCATACACTGAACAGCTCAAATTCACAGAGTTTCCCGCCCGAAGTTGCTCCAACGCCGGCTGATGGACGACCGCGTTGATGTTGGACTTCGATGCTTTGACATGAAGGAAAGCTCCTTTTCCGAATTCAATTGCGTTGAATACTAAAACCCCACAGTAATAAGTTGCTGAATCCAGCAGGCGAAGATCTTTGATTGTGAGATCATTGTTGCCTCCATTACGATTTTTAAAGACGCCAAACCTTTCTTTATACCCGGGGAAGATGGTAGCACCTGAGTTCCGCATTCGAGTTGATATGATGACAGGTTTGCCTCCCAAGATTTGCCGGTACCAGGAAAGGAAAGTTACAGATTCATCCTCGCAATTACATTTCAAAGTCACTTTCTCCCCAACGTTAGCTGTTATGATCCCACTATCCTGAGTTATACTTGAGTTTTTTCCTACAGCTGGCACCTGACCTGCATAAAAGAAATGCATAAAAGTATTATTTATCTTCCAAAACCTTATCCTTTTTCAATCCAAATTACATTCATGCACATGGAAAAAGCCAAAAGTTGTAAAAGACTCACAGATTTCACCAAGAAGCACAAGACAAATCCAAAGTAGCATCTTCCCTGAAGCTCTGCAGTTTGTGTCCTGTGTGTTGACGGACGCTCTCTTTACTCTTATAGGAGACGAAGGCTGTTTGTGATTGGCTGAACTTACTGGTTTGTTCTTTTGCAAAACGTTCCGACCAGGTGGCTATAGGTGTGCGAATCGTTGTTGCAGGACAGTAAATGTGACAACACCAACCTCCACACATACATTTGAAAAGAAATTATATGCATTCATTTATTTTCAAATGTATGTGTGGAGGTTGGTGTTGTGTTCTTTTCACAACATGCACTGTGTTTTGATGTTATTTGGAGCAATATGCTGTAATTTTCAGCCATGTCATTCTATTTGTTCAATTTAGATGTGCTTTTACGCTTTGTATGATTTCTTTCAAGATTAGATTTAGGGGATGTGTGTTGTTAAGGAAGTTGAAAGGGAATGTGTGGGAGGTGATTTAACCCATGTTAGTGCTACTTTAAAGTTAATGTTGAATGATTACAGTTAATGGCTGTGGTTCTAGGTTGATATTTTTAGTTGTACCCATCATGCCAGTGAGGCCTGGTCAGATTTGGCAATAACCTTTATTAATGGGACAATAGCCTACGTACCCATTAGCTCAAATCTTATTTAGAGGAAACCACACATGATGACTTGCAACAAGATGCTCCGAGCCACTGTTTTTGCACTTCTTTTTGTGTTTCTGACAGCAAATTATATATAATTACATGTTGCATTTTGGCCCTCTAATTTCTTTTATTTATTCAAAGGCGATGATGTGTTAATTGGGAAGTCAAGTTTTAAAAATACGTGTACCACCCTATGCTTCCCATTAGCATCTGCTGCACATGGGAACATGGTAAAACTGAGGAATGATTCCTATTTTATATTGGACTGTCTCCTTATTTTCAAAACAAACAACTATCAGTGGTTTACTTAAAGAAGCAGCCATTATGTCTTTGAGTGTGCAGGAAGTCAAAGCTAGTTAGCCTAGCTTTGGTTCCCACTAGTTGTTCACTTTTGTAAATGTGTTTCAACATCTGAGTCTCTCGCTTATAGCTGTGTTCATTCCACATTTAGAAAATAGTTTTGCCGGCTAACGCGAACACTTTTCTTCTCTTTTTTCTCAGTGAGTAGCAGTACTTGGAAACACATCACTAAATGTATGGGTGTTTGAGACAAAAAAGTCAAAGGTTGGACAAAATGGAAAACTTCTATTGAAGTTCTAAACTTAGTAATTATAATATAATTAATAATCATTACGCATAGTTAGATAATTAAAAGCTTGAGGACATTTGGCAGCTGAAATTCAAAACGAAATGTTTATTTTGACCAAACTTATCTTCTAAAAACCATCAGAGTGAGGATTTCTGATTGCATAGTGACTCAACGTGTTGCTGTCATGTTAAATATGGTGCACTGGGTCTAAACAAAAAGTATGACTGGTTACCAAAACAATAACTCTAAATATATCAGTCTGTGGGGGGATCACACAAAAATCAATGGGTCTTTAAAAATGCACTGTCTTTGTGGTGTGTGCACTTTAAATAACATAACTTTCAGATCTTATCTATCTTGTGGCCACGCCGATCTTTAACTGTTGTTTGACCAGATAAGCAAAATGGTGGAACAGTGTAAGAATCATACAGTAGGAGGAATACTGCTCCCTAGCGACCAAAAGCTTAACTGCATACATCAAACTGAAATGAAGCAACAGGCCTAATGTTGAGTTTAACCGTGGAATCCACCGAGTTTAGTTACAATGTAAAAACATCTGGGGAAAAAGTTGGATAATGTCTTCTGCTTTTCAAAGTCTGAAAGAAATACAACGGGGTGTTAAAGTTTCAGTATTTCCGACTGTTGTTTCACATTGACTGTAATTTCTGTCTCTAACTTGTCTGCACCCTAACTTTATAAAATGTTTTGGATTTACCTCTTTAGCCGCATTTAGAGATTTAAACAGGATAAGACCAACTCAAGTCATGGAAGACCAACTATTATGGATATACAATATCAAATGCATACAAGTAAAGTGGTAATACAAAAGTTTAATATACAAAAAAAGAAAATAAAGAAAAATGAAAAAATATTGAATCCACTGCATTTAAAAAAAAGAAATAATTAAATGTTTGAATTATTTCACTTATTATTGCCATTCCTGATACATATATGAGGGTTAAGGTTGGGGTTATAAGGACACTTCAGACTTCACACTATTGAATAAAGAGGATTTAAATAATGTTGTTAAACACAAAAGTTGATCTTATAAAATGTAATTAAATTCATGAAATGGCAGGAGTCGGTGAAAGGTGTAGAAAGTGTGGTCACTTTAGGTCTGACAGTCTTACTGTAGAGCAGGGGTCTCAGACTCCATTTACCTGGGGGCCGCTGGACGTAGAGTCTGGGCAAGTCTGGGCCGCTTCAAGTATTCCACAAAAAATGTATTAAAAAATACAACATTAACAGTTCTTTAACATCTTCTTAATATGAACGGTTCTTCACAACATAACTATTTACAGTTACTCCTTGCTGGTAGAGAACTGGCAGCGCTTCCTCTCACACAGCTGAGCCACATAGAGCAACCCGGTATCACAGCAAGACGTGAACATGTGACGATTTACCATGGTGGGAGAAGTGAAGATGTCACGATTTACGTGACGGTTACACGGTATTGTTAACATGGCCCAACCAGTGGAGAAATACCCGGAAATGCCAAGCAAATGCTACCCCGACGGTCGGTTGTTATTGTCAATATTACTATAATAATGATTTATTTTTTAATAGTGACACTCGATGTTCTTGTTGTCCCAGCTGGTCGACACCTCTTTTAGCAGAAACAAAGGCTACATTAATCTATTAAATCAATGTTAATCCATGTGTGTGTTTGTGGAATTAACGGACGTGACGTTGTGCCATTGCGTTGCCAGGCAACAGCTTCGGTTCATGTTAATTTACAAACTCTTCAACTAGAACCGTAGTTATATTTAAAAACATGTTAGAAGGCCTCACAAAATTATTTAATGTGAATTTAAATTTAAATGTGAAGGAATGTGTGTATAACAAAATACACCCATCATAAGCAATACCGGAAACAGACGTAGGCAAGATCCTCAGCTCGCTGATTGGATGGTTTAGCCCAATGGTTCTCAACTGGTGGGTCGCGGACCCGGTTCGAGTGGGTCGCAGAAAAAGTGAAGAAAAAAAATTGGCCCGATTTTCTAACGCTGTGCATGCAGTAGGCGTTTGACAGGAAGTACCGGAGACCATAAACGGCTTTGAAAACGTCTGTAGTGATCATCTTCTCAATAAAACATCTTTGCTGATGTTTTTTCGAGTCTTCTGGCCAATCAGAATCAAGATTGTTGCCGGAAGTCCCCACGGAGAATAACTTTGCGGTAGAACTATTCTTTATACATCCATGTGTACAACTTCAGATACAAATGAACACATAATGAAATATGACCCTCGGTTTGATGATTGACAGGTCACAGAACAATGGGAGCTATCTACCCTAACCCACAATTTAAAGTAAGTCACACAGACTATCTCCTCTTTGCACTTCTCTCTGTGAGGAGCAGCAAGATGTCAGAACAAAGTGAAAAACAAACAATGGCATAAAATATTATATATATATATTATTTTCTCCTCAGATTGTACCAGAATGCGTAGTTTATGTTAGTATTTCTAAAAATCTCCTGGGGAGAATCCCCCCAGACCCCCCTTCTGGGGTTGGGTTTCCAGCATGTGTGCCTTTTTATATAGTTCAGCTTTGATTCCATCAACTCATTAAACTTTTTTAAAAGCATACTTTAGTTCTGTGAAGGGATATAAGGGATATATGCACTGTATTTCACTTGAATTAATATTGTATGCTGAAAAGTGTATATTACAGCAGGATTTTTTGTTGAATACATTTGAGTGCTTCAAAATGTTGGGTCGCGATGTATTGGCCAAGTAAAAAGTGGGTCCCGAGGCCTGACCAGTTGAGAACCACTGGTTTAGCCGCAATGCACGCTGGGAAATGGGATTTATGCGATGTGAAATCCGAAAACATTTTTTAAAAATAAAATACTTTATTCTGAGTGTTCTTGCTTTTCTCTTTGAAAGTCATCACATAACGGCATTGTAATACACGGTTCGGCTGCATTACATATTACATATCTGCCGTAGTTCTCGATTGAACACTTGATGAGAACACTTGATGAGAACACTTCTAGACAAACAGGAAGAACTGCCGCTAAAACTGAAAATGTGAGGTGGATCTTAAACATATAAGCAATTCAACATTTGATCCAATTGGTAGATAGGCTGTATTTACACCATAAAGGTGCACAGCTGATAGAAAGGGACACCTGGTGGTTAAAGCATGTTATTGAATTATTAGATATTAATAGGATCCCTATAAAGTATATGCATTACTCGTTATTCTCTACTAATAGTTCATTAAAGACTGTATATAATGACTAGTTTGCACATCCCTTTCAAGATTTCAAGAGTCTTTGGAGACGTCATCTTGTTCGAATACTTGAATTGAGTGAAAATTATCTCGATACTCTCTCCACTCTTAAGACACAAGACTGCGTTTGATTGGCCAGCCTGAAGTGACATTGGTACATCCTACTTAACATAATGGAACTTTATCTTGTGCTATATTTAAAAGTAGGGAGAATATACTGTAATAAAATGTTTATGCATATGTCAGTGTCAAGTTGCCAAATTATTCTCATATACTGTCCCTGTGTCTACATGGGTCAGAAGTATGTGGAAAATATGCCTTGGCTAGTCAATAAAACAATGCCACACTGGTTTCCTACCGGAGCACTTTCAGCCACAGACTGATATCACCGATAACCTCCACACAGCGCCACAGGAGGTCTTTCCTCCCAGTGGCAATCAAACTCTTTAACTCTTCACCCCTAAGTAAAGGGCACTGAGAACTTCCACACCAACACTATGTGCAATATACATATCAATATAATTACCATCATTACAATACACTCGCTGCTATATATAACTATGTGCAATATTATTATCATTAGTATTATTAATAATGCTATGATAACGTGCAATTACGTAACTGCCACAACGTTTTATTTTTTGCACTACTAAATACTAAATACTGCTAATAATTGCATTGATTGTGTGACCATCTCTGTTTCTATGTTTCATGTTGTCTGTAGATGTTAATTGCTCTTTTTGCTGCACTTTTATTGTACAGTTTTGCTGTTGTGCTGCTGTGTTTGTGTTTATTGTATTTTGTTACTCTGGCACAACAATTTCCTTCAGGATAAATAAAGTTTTATCTTATCTTAACAATGTTGTAATGTAAATCATTTCGGGATTAGTGAAGTGTTTAAAAAAAGAAAAACAGTTTCTACAGTAGGCCAAGGCCTTAAGGATCATTTTGCTGTGAACAAGTAGGAATTTATTGTACCATGCCTTCATCCAAGATTAAACGATTCAAATACTTTTAATCAATCAATCAATGTTTATTTATATAGCCCAATATCACAAATGTTACATTTGTCTCAGTGGACTTCACAGTTTGTACAAAATATCAGTATGACAATACGACACCCTCTGTCCTTAGACCCTCACATCGTACAAGGAAAAACTTCCGGAGAAAACCCACAGTTTAAGGGAACATGGAGAAACCTCAGGGAGAGCAACAGAGGAGGGATCCCTCTCCCAGGACGGACAGACGTGCAATAGATGCCGTGTGTAAATTGAAAAGATAATACATTTGCAACATAGGTAGTCCAGATGTTTGGAAATGCATGTGTGTATAATAGGAAGATGGATCCACGAGGATATCCATCCAGGACCTATGATCCAGGACCACAGCCACGACTCAAGATCCAGGGCTCGCGATGCAGGACACAGGACCGCAGGATCATCCATGACTCTGGATCCCAGCGTATATAGACACCAAAAAGAAAGACATTTGGGGAAGCTGGGTTAATCAGAACATGGGAGTACACAGGTATAGACAGAGAGAAGGAAGAAGTAAGATGTCCCCCGACAAACTAAGCCTATATCAGCAAAACTAGGGGCTGAATCTAATCAGCCCTAACTATAAGCTTTATCAAAAAGGAAGGTCTTAAGCGCACTCTTAAAAACGGATAGGGTGTCTGCCGCCCGAACACAAACTGGAAGCTGATTCCACAAATGTGGAGCTTGATAAGAAAAGGCTCTGGCTCTCATTGTACTTTTAGAGACTCTAGGAACAACCAACAACCCTGCATTCTTGGAACGCAATGCCCTAGTAGGACAGCAGGGTATAATGAGTTCTTTAAGGTAAGATGGCGCCTGCCCATTAAGGGCTTTGTAGGCAAGAAGAAGAATTTTAAATTCTATCCTGTGTTCTATAGGGAGCCAGTGTAAGGCAGCCAGAACAGGAGTAATGTGGTCTTTTAAATACCTATATTCAGCAATATTCCAAACTAAAAAACATGAACTACAAAGATATATTTGTAGATTAAGTATTGTTATATCTAACCTGATAAATATTCTGTAAGTGGTCTTTGAATTAACCCTCTGAGACATTTCCATTTTTGTGTTTTGCCTTATAAATTGTAATTTCTTTACAGTGTAATCAGGTTTGCACATCCCAGAAATCAGCACAACCTCAGCTAATGATATATGTCACTCATTAGAGACTTATATACACAATAAGAGGGGATATTTCTGTCAGGGTTGAGTGAGGCAAGCAGGACCCAAATGCAGATGAACAGAAAAAATACCTTTATTTCAAGGCTACTGGAACAAACTTTGACAAAACAGTACTCTCACCCCGTGAACAACGTCCAAATACGACAAGGAACTCACAAAGACTAACAGAAAACACAGAACCTAAATACACCCAGGACTAATCAAACAAACAAGAGACAGGTGAGGAGGGAGGAGAAAACACAGGGGCACCAGGTGAACACAATCAGACAACTAGACGCACCAGGGAAACTAACGACAGGAGGAAAAACACAGGGAAAAGGACCAGACAATATACCAAGAGGAAAACATGACAGGGAGAACAGCAAAACACCCAAAACAAGACATACAAAACGTGACATAACACAATAATCGTAACAATTTGCCCATAAATAAAAAAACGGTGCTTGAATTTGTTACTTATTTCATTAACAAGAACTGCTAACCATAACATTGAAAGAAACATTCAATACAGAAGATTGCACACATTTATTATCATTGTATCAGAACTGATTAGAATATTCTAACTTATTCTGTTCATTAGTTATGCCCATTTTTTTGGGCAGTGTCCATGGGCGTTATTGTGGGAGGAATTGCCATTTTTTGTCCTGCCAAGTTTGAAGACTGCACATGATATATATCATGGCAGTTCCTGTCCACAATCACTCATGGCCAGGGGCGCCGCCAGGGATTTTGGGCCCCATGAAAAGATATCACATTGGGCCCCACCACCAGGCACAGTCCACGCCAACCAAGCACAATTGCTGTAACCACACCTCCAGAACCCAACCGACTCATTTATGCTTAAAATAACTCTACCTGTACAGGCTTGCATCGATCTTGTAGTCCAATACTAACTGCACAATAGTTACTGACACTGAGCTGTGAAAATATAACACTGTTCAGACTGCAAATTCTACTGCAACATTCTGCTGCAGTATAATTCACTATTTGATATAACACTAACATTCATGACAATAGACCTCAATAGTCATCTTTTATGGTGTACATGCCTTTTTAATAACATTTTTGAATGGAACATTCATAAATCAAAGTAAATATAACTTAAATATACATGACCTCTTAAATTAAAATAAAGTGAACATTAACAGCAATATTATCATTTATAAAATGCCATAACAAAAAAAATAACATAAGCAGCAGATTTTGTAATTAAATATGCATACCAACTACAAAATAAGCGGGTATTAAAGTGTAAATGGACAACAAAATGGAAATGGAAGTGAAAAGGCCTGATGATGGTGCTAAATCAGAGCCTATTACCTGTTCTCAGTCTTTTTCTCATTATGCATCTTGCCCTTCAACAGTTATTACGAGCCCTGGCTCAGCCTTACTCACCAAGAGCCCAGCGCTTAGCCTTCTTACAGGCAAAGTCACCGATCAAGTCCTTGAAGTCCAGCTTTCTAGCCAACTGGCTTTCAATGGACAGCATGGCAAGACTGCAAAGCATTATGGGGGGACAGGGCTGCTGAGCCTAATATGGATCTGTTGGTCCTGGCACCAGGGGGAGGGACAACTGATTTAGTATGAATAGCTGCTAAAAATGTACCTGCATTTAGAGGTTAAATGTCAGCTAAAAGAGGAGTGAAATGAAAAACCTCAGCATTTTCTGTGAAGATATTAACAGTACTTAATGTCAGCAAAACATTACAATTATTGTTTACAATGGACTAAGGTGAGCTAACAGACAGTCTGTTAGCTAACCTTAGTACATTGTAAACAATAATAATCAGTCATACAACGCTGGTTCCAGGGCTGCCAACACTCACGCATTGAGCGTGAGAGTCACGCAATTAACCCATATCTCACGCCACACATGCCTTTCCTCACGCTAAGTTTTCGTCCAAAATAAATGTATATAAATATAAAAATAAAGTGAAGGAACAGCAAACCGAGCGGTATACGAAATGAGACGGTCTTCTGGCTTAGTTCAGTAAAGTTGGAACGATATTGGGAGATTCGGATTTCACGGATCAAACGTTGTTCAGACACAAATGACGTCTCCTAAGTACCGTGGTAAGGTTGGCAACGAACTACAATCACATTTTGATCAAAAAAAGCCAATAGGCGCCGTCCTCCGAGCTGGACACATTACATTGGTCTCTATCCGCAGCCGGAAAAGAAACGAGTGCTCAGGGACCGTCTGCAAAGTGCAACTCCGAGAAAAGAGAATACAATAATATTCAATCACTATTATACAGCTTATTACTACCAAACTCACATCAATTGTCTCCTGTGTGTCATACTACAGCAAGGAGTTTGGAAGAATATGCTTTTGAATAATTTTGGGGAATATTTATAATGTAAAATCTTCAATAAATATGGCATCATCTTAAATAACTTTACTATTATACAGTATATTTCTACCAAACTCACTATTTGCATTGTTGTTGTTAGCATCTGGTTAGTTAGCTGCGCTAACGGATATTATAAGCTGTTTCTAAAACAAGGAAAGGGAGAGCTCTCTCCTGTCAGACTGAGAGAGATAACTACAGCTCAGTGAGGTAAGGGACTCTCTGTTTAGATACTTTAGTCTAGTTATCTCAGTGGGTCTCAAACGTTTTGGTCACCATTTATGAGAATAAATGAAAAACAGATATGAAATACTATATGACAGTAAAACAAGAATACAGTTTAAATGATTAGTGATTTGTAAAATATCCATAAAGAAAAAGAACGATAAAACGATAAGCTATGCGTCAGAATCAAGGTGAGGCCATCCTTATCTTTTAAAACTCTACACACTTTCGTTTCACCGAAATAAGTAAACGCCTCTCAATGAAAAACTTAATAGAGTTGTTTATAGCCATTTCTGTATAGTTTAAGAGGAAACACACGGCATGTCTCTGGCTGAAACAGCTGAGAAGTTATGACGCTTTGAACACAACGTGATATTAGGGATCGTATACGGCCCTGTGGGTCTCAGAGGGTTAAGGAGCATTTATGTAAGATTGCCAACACCCTTACATCCTGCTAAAACCACGAATGCTGCTTCACTAAGATATATACTTAAAAAAAAGGTCTGAAAGTAGTGACCTTTGAACCAGAGCAACCCACTGTGACATCCCTTTGAAGCAGAAAAAGTGTCTCTGCTTTACTTTTACCTGTCTGCACTAAATGCCCCCCATTAAATCAAGAGAATGGATAACCCTGGGTAAGTCAACCCAGGGTTTCTCAGAAGGTGAGTTGTTAGGCAAGTAATCATTGCAATCTGTCCTGGTAAGAAGTGAACCAGCGTTGTAGGACTGAAAACCCTTGAGTTACCTAACCCCAAATCCTGCTTTGGAGTAAAGACCATTTGTTTTTGGTCAGTCTCTGTTTTGTCTGTCAATACAACTAAACTCCTAAGTAATATGCTATACTCTATCTATTAGATTTCCACAAGAGTGTGGATCAGAGAAGTAACATCTGAGCTACTCTTGTAAAATGCACAAATGTTATTTTATTGGTTTAGAACTACATTAAAATGATTAAAAAGAGGTCTGAGGATTGTAAAAAGAGATATAGCTATGAGGAAGTGAACATAAAATGAATTGTATTAAGACCAAAGTATCTATTTAATATTTTAGCCAGTTTTGAATATTGAGGAGATACAATGGACATAAGAAAACATAAAGCACAACATTAAAACATCTACTTTAAAATCTATATCACGTTTCAAACATCACCAATCCAATGTTGTTTAACATAAGTAATGAAACACGGTTTGTCTACAGCTTGACACCAGAGTACACACATTCATCATTAGGGATGTTCCTCTGTCGTCTTGATCTGTTGGGCACATTGACACTTACAGCAGCATAATGGAGGCTGCCTGCATCCTGGTAACCCTGTTAACAAAATATATAGAAATGAATAAAGATATTGAACAGGAGTAAAAATGTATTTGATTAAAACATTAAACTTATTTAGATAAATTATACCTCTGCATTTGCTGTAGAGGGAGGTGATAATCTTGCTTCAGACTCTGGAAAGACAAACTTAATTTTTGTCAACACGTTTCTTTGGTTGCAAACAATCTTTCTGACACATACAATAAGTACAAGTTACCCGTTGATTGACAGTTGTTTCTCTTTTTCATCTTGTACACTAAGAAAGCCAGTAAAACGACCAGAATGGAGTTGAACGCCAAAGCTCCACTCAAGAAATACACAAGAGAGTCGACCTCATCTGTAGAGAGTAAACACCAAAAACATAGCGTTATCTTTGTGTTTAAAGTGTGTGATTGGGAATTATACATCATTTACTCTTCGTGAAATAATCTAGTAAATTATTTACCTTCAAAGTCCAGCTTGGTCCCATCTCCAAACAGTATGTGTCAACATGAGACGACAGCACAGTAGTAGGTCCCAGCATGAGAAAGATTGAGGCTCTCCATTGGCAGGTTGTACACACAGGTGTGTGTCTGTGTGTTGGGTTTCCTCTCACACTGACTGCCTCCACGGGTGTAAAGGAGTCCTGGAGAGTCCTCAGAGTTTTTGAACCAGTAAACACTGTGTTCTCCATCACAGCTGCCAGTGTGTACTGTACAGTTCAGAGTCACAGAGTCTCCTGACTGGATGATCTCAGATGCTGACTGATGGACTGAAGGTGGGATGTTCAAACCTGAACCTGTGACACTGATAGTAGTGCCTAAGGCAAAATTCACCACATATCGATTGGTAAATGCACTGTAGTAAGTTGCTGAGTCTGAAATGTGCACATTTAAAATCGTCAGGTGATTTCTACTTTTTCCGTGATCAAGTATGAAGCGTGACTTTTCATCATAAAAAGTGGGTCTTGCATCATAAAGATAGACGGATGAGATGAGCCTTGGTTTCTGTCCCAGAGTTTGTTTGAACCAGTAAAGCCGATTTGTTTCACCATCTTCTTTGTAGCATGGCAGTCACATTTACTCCAACATTAGCAGATATATGACGTTTCTCTTGGCGAACACTTGAGGATAGTTTCAGATCAGTCGTCTCAGCTGAAATAAGAGTCAAAAGAAATATACAATTAATTACATTGGATGTATTCAGCAAGTACAGAAGTTTGAATGGAAAAATATTGAGAGCATTTCTATGAAAGTAGCTGAAAAGGAAAAGCAGTATAAAAATACAACTCACCGATTGTTCCCAAGAACAAACACGTCAGATATAAGACTAACTTTGGAGACGTCATCTTGTTCGAATTCTTGAGTTCAGTGAAAATGATCTCGATACTCTCTCCACTCTTAAGACACAAGACTGCGTTTGATTGGCCAGCCTGAAGTGACTTTGTACATCCTACTTTAAAAAAACTTGATCACATGTTCATGTTTAGTTCTTGAGAAGATTCACTTGGTGAAAGTTGAATGAAGAACATAATGGCTCTGTATCTTGTGCTATATTTAAATGTAGGGAGAATAAACTGTAATACAATGTGTATGCATATGTCAGTGTCAAGTTGCCAAATTATTCTCATATACTGTCCCTGTGTCTACATAGGTCAGAAGTATGTGGAAAATATGCTTTAGCTAGTCAATAAAACAATGTTGTAATAATCTAATGTAAATCATTCCGGGATTAGTGAAGTGTTTCAAAAAAGAAAAACAGTTTCTACAGTAGGCCTATTACTAAAGGCCAAGGTCTTAAGGATCATTTTGCTGTGAAAAAGTAGGAATTGATTGTACCATGCCTTTATCCAAGATTAAACAATTCAAATACTTTTAAATACCTATATTCAGCAATATATATTCAAACATATTTGTAGTTTAAGTATTGTTAAATCTGACCTGATAAATATTCTTCTCATTTAATGGCACTGCAAGTGGTATTTGGATTAAGGAGCATCTATGTAAGAACACCCTGACATCCTGCTAAAATCACAAAGGCTGCTGAACTAAGATAGATACTACAACAAAAGGTCAGTCGTGACTTTTGAACCGGAGCAACCCACTGTGACATCCCTTTGAAGCAGAAAAAGAGTCTCTGTTTTACATTTGCTTTTTTATAATCACATAATATGCAAAATGCACTTTTTGATGTCTTTTATTCATAAATATGTGTCCCTCGCAGTGGCGGCCGGCCCATAGGGGCGCTAGGGGCGCCGCCCCACCTCTTCCCACATACAAAATAAAAATAAAAACTATATTTAAAAAAAAAAAATGTATTTTTATTTTTAATAAACAAGGTAAATATTATATAATTGCTATCAGTAAAATGTATTATCTACAATAAAATCTCGTTTAAAATTGTGTTACGACGATGTCTAAATGTACTGATAAGTCACATGTTTCCTGCCTGGCCTTGCCCATGTGTCATTACCTTTATATATACAGTCTATGGTCATTACCCTCTCTCGTCTTGGCGGTAAAAAAGGAGCCCTCAACCAGGGCAGCAGCAGCCACAAGCAGCTGACTGTTGCTATCTGTAAACTATGATGCCGAAACATAATTTCAGCCTATCAGCGTCGTCAAATCTGATGATCACCGGGCGCCAATGTCAGCGCCCGGTCCAGTCTTTGAGTAGTTTGGACACTAGTGACTCGTATCCGGTGGGGTGACGCAGTACGGCAGTAGTTGATGAGGATGGCTTCATGTGCAGGTGGAGTCCCCGCCCAATTCCATTCAAGAGCTAATCTCCAATCCTTTCGAAAGGAGAAGTTTGGGAGATAAACTGTTGCTTAAAGACCTTGGACCGGACCAACCCGATTTGTATATATCGCAGCAAGCTCGTGAAAAAGACAAAACGTATCAACGAGGCTTCTCACGTAGCTGGTACACCAGAAAGGCATGGCTAGCTGGATGCAAACAGGTAAATGCTGTCTTTTGTTTCCCATATTTGCTCTTCAAACAGCCGGGGACAGATACGATGTGCCCGTGGACTGTGACGGGGGAAAACGATATGAAGTACAAACCACATACTGTCTGTGTCATGGCGAATACAGTCGCTGGTTTATTTATGTCTGTATAGGCCGTTGTTGTGAGTGTGGACGGTCGGAACATTTACAACGTTAGCATAGCCAATCTCCATTTACAAAACATGCATTTTAAAAGGTTTTTCGCCTGCCGTCTGTCTGCAGACTTGTCAAAGCATTAATTCATGGTTTTTACTATCCGGTATCAGTATGTTGTTACTTCGGCATCATTTTGAAACGTGTATTACAATTAAATCACGGTCAAATATGTTCATCTTGTTGTAGTTGTAGCCCCCTTGCCAGCGATTCTCTCTCTAGTTTAGCATACTCAGTCCGACTCAGCCTGGTTGTTCCTGGCCCTAGAACCACGATTTTATGGGGCCAGAAAAACTGTGAATTAGGACCCACTAGCCGGTACTAGGCCAAGTGGAAACGCAACCAAAAACGGGCCCCGCACGGCTCGGCACGCTTAAAGCGAGCTCCGCGCTGCAGTGGAAACGCGCCATTACATCACCAGAAGTCCTAATTTAAGGGGTCATTTCTCCCAAAAAAAAATGTTTTACTCACTATACCAAAAATATTTTCCACCAGCCGCCACTGGTCCCTCGTGTATGAGGAGACTCACAAAGTGTCAGAAAATATAACCCTCTACCTTTTCCTCCTGACCGACATCTCTAAAAATGGGGGTAATGGAGCTGATCCAGATTTGCCGCGGACTTGACATCATATCGGAAATGCGTAACGTGTTCTGGAAGTAATATGGTCTGTGTATACATTAGCAAGCATCGCTAACACTCAGAGCTAACGCTGTCCTGGAGAGAATATGTGTAAAGAAGCCGAATATAAAAGTGAATGTCCTTGTGGTAAACCTGCGAGAGAGATAGCGTTTGAGCTCCATACTGTTTCAGAAATAATGCTTGATATGGTTTGGAACATAATATGGCGTTTAATCACCGCAGCGCTTAGCTGAGTTTCTGCTGGTAGACAGCCTTCTCTTCACAGAGCTCACCGCTTGCATGCGGACACTCCAAAGGGGCGTGGCCAGCAGCAGCTCCAAAGGGGCGTGGCCAGCAGCTTGGTTACATTTAAAGGGCCAGACCCAGAATCAGCACTTTTGTGACAGGGCTGAAATAGAGGCATGCTACAATGGGTGATCTGTTTGGTATTTTGAGCAAAATACTTCAGAGACATGTTTTGTATAGATTTGGCCCTATAATATATTGTTCAAATAAAGTATAATATGGGACCTTTAAGATTGATTTTGTGAGTAAGTACAAGTGAAAACGATATGTTTACATATGACATTAAACCTCTGAGATCTTTTAAATGTGAAGCTGTTTGCTGTTACCCAGTAGAATTGCATTGCACATCCTTTTTGTATTGTATGTCTCATTGGTCATGTGCGCGTTTGTGTGTGTTGGAGGAGGGGCTCTGTAAGGAAGTCTAAGGAGGCAGATTTTTTCCGGTTGTGTAATTTCAAATTCTAGAGCACTCAAGCTGGTTTCTCCAAAATGATATACCCCACCTTTAATTCTATAACAAGTTGAAATCTACCCTTTATATTTCCTATTTTTATAACTAATCTGAAGCTTCTGTTTTAAGGAATGAGCTACAAAGAAAATAAATGAAACCCTATGGAGAGCTGTGATGTAGCCTGTTGTGTTTCTTACAGCATTTTCAAGTATCAAGCGTGATTTACCTACATTTGATTGATTTTGCTAACTTATAACTTCACTAGTGAGCGGCCCAGCCCTTTGTATCTTTTTCTGTATGTGGCCCTCACAGACAAAAATGTGGACACCCCTGTCCCAAGTAGTCAAACTGCTATATTAAATCTATTAGATTTCCATAGGAATGTGGATCAGAGAAGGTACATCAAAGCTACATACTCTTGTAAATTACAAATGTCTTTATTGTGGTTTAGAACAAGATTAAAATGTTTAAAAAGAGGTCTGAACATTGTAAAAAATAGATATTGCTATGAGGAAGTGAATATACATGCTGATGTATTGTCTCAAGATCAAAGTGTCCATTTAATATTTGAGCAAGTTTTTAATACAATGGACATAAGAAAGTACGGAGCCCCTAAAGGGACATGAAAAAAAAAAAATCAGGATAACGGGTTAGTATCTCGTGCGCATGAGATACTAACTCTTGCGCACGAGATACTAACTCTTGCACACGAGATTTTTTTTGTTGAGAAAGTTACCGGTGCGCCAAGGAGGAAGTGAAGACACAGGAGACAACCATTTCATTGCAGACTGTTATGTTTACGTGGGGAAATGACAGTGCATACATTATTTGAGATAAATTTCATACTCAGACTGTTCCAGTCAGGCTTTCGTCCAAACCACAGCACTGAGACTGCTCTTGTAAAGGTCTTTAATGACATCCACTTAAACACAGACAGTGGCAGAACTTCAGTGTTAGTATTATTAGATCTCAGTGCTGCGTTTGACACTGTTGACCACAGCATATTACTAGACCGACTGGAAAACTGGGTGGGACTTTTGGAAACAGTTCTAAATTGGTTTGAATCCTACTTAAAGGACAGAAACAACTTTGTTTCTATAGGTAAATACACATCTGAGTTGACAAATATGACATGTGGGGTTCCTCAAGGCTCCATCTTGGGGCCTCTTCTCTTTAACATCTACATGCTACCACTGGCTCAGATAATGAAAAACAACAAAATAAGTTACCATTGCTATGCAGATGACACACAAATATACGTAACAGTTTCACCAGGAGACTATGCTCCAATTCAAACACTGAGTAAGTGCATTGAACAAATCAATGACTGAATGTGTCAGAACTTTCTCCAATTAAACAACGATAAAACTGAGGTAATGGTTTTTGGAGCCAAGGCAGAACGTATAAAAGTTAGCGCTGAGCTTCAGTCTGCAATGTTCAAAACAACAGATAAAGCCAGAAATCTAGGTGTAGTCATGGACTCTGACCTGAGTTTCAACAGTCACATTAAAACAGTTACTAAATCAGCCTACTATTACCTAAAGAACATATCTAGGATTAAAAGACTAATGTCACAGCAGGATTTGGAAAAACTTGTCCATGCTTTTATCTTCAGTTGACTCGACTACTGCAATGGTGTCTTCACAGGTCTCACTAAAAAATCTATTAGGAAGCTACAGCTGATTCAGAACGCCGCTGCTCGAGTCCTCACTAACACTAAGAAAGTGGATCACATCACTTCTGTTCTGAAGTATTTACACTGGCTTCCTGTGTGTCAAAGAATAGATTTCAAAATACTGCTGCTGGTTTATAAAGCATTGAATGGTTTAAGCCCAAAATACATTTCTGATCTACTGCTAAATTATGAACCATCCAAATCTCTCAGGTCTTCAGGGACTGGTCAGCTTTCTGTCCCCAGAGTCAGAACTAAACATGGAGAAGCAGCATTCAGTTATTATGCTCCAAACATCTGGAACAAACTCCCAGAAACCTGCAGGTCCGCTGCAACTCTGACTACTTTTAAATCCAGGCTGAAGACTTTTCTTTTTGTCGCTGCTTTTAATTGAACTATTCATATCTTAGACTGCACTATAACTTTTAGCCATGTATTTTTTCTTTTAATGTTTATTCATGTATTTTTTCTTTTAATGTTTATTTTATTAGCTTTTGTTTTTAATGACTGATTTTAAATGCCATGTTCTTAATGTCTTTCATTTTTTGTAAAGCACTTTGAATTGCCTTGTGTTGAAAAGTGCTATATAAATAAACTTGCCTTGCCTTGCCTTGCCTTCACTTTAAGGACATTTCGGCCAGGGGTGTGTGGTGGAGCTTTTACGCACCGCCTACACTGTGTTTACCTTCATTTAACAGGTATAAAGAGTGACCACAGGCTGTTTAATCACACACACCTCTACACACATCAAACTGCCCAATTACTCCCCCTTTTATTAGTTTTATGAAGGGGATGTCCGGTCACCAGGGCGCATGATGGGCGGACTGGGACAAAAAATCTGCCCGGGAATCTCACCCAGCCCAGCCCATGTAAACTGTCAATGGGGGGGGGGGGTGGACCTAGTGACCCGATCGGAGTGGGCCGAGTGGCCCGACCGGCCCACTTCGGTACCGACCCATTGGGATTCTTCCCGAACATCCTGATGGCCAGTCCGCCACTGGCTCTTTGTGTGTGTGTGTGTGTTTGTTCTGAGTGTTTATTTCCCTATAAAACAGCTGCGGGCAGCGTCACGGACATTAATTCATAGATCAGAGCAGACTGGTTTACAGACTCTCCTGCAGTGGCAGCGCTAGGGGGTGGCTACTTGGGCTTTTTTTTTTTTTTAAATGTCTCGGGAGTAATGTGCAGTACCGGAGTCCACTAGAGAGGCAGCCACTGTGGGACATTAGCCTCCGTACTGTGTAGCCTTCCCTGCCCTGAAGAAGAAGTGATCCTTCCTAGTTCCTGACTTAAGCTAATAGCTAGACCCTCCAGAAAAACGCGATTCTGTGATCGCAGAATTTACCGCATAATCAGCAAAATGGTGCATAATCCCCGCATTTTTCCACACAAAGTTGAGAAAAACGAGGCAAGCGTTTGCTCCCGCTGCTGTAATTCAATGCAATCCCTCTCTCGCTGTAATTCTCTCCGGTAGTCCACCAGCAGATGACAAACACCCACCTCTCCGCCTCTTCCAAGGAACGAGGGGACCGTGCGGCAGAGTTTCAGTTAGATTTTTGTCAACATGTCCGTTAAAGTTTCAATCTTCCGGACAAAATTAGAAAAGTGCCGGTCAAAGGTCTTCTTTGTTATTTATTGAGCTTTAAAACAAATGAATAATGACTCTATATAATCATATAAGAAAAAAACACGGAGGACGGAGATCTCTTTTTCTCCCCCTCTTCTCCCCGCTGCAGCCCAGCAGCTGATCTCAAAGCACACTCCCCTCTCCTGCAGGGGGGGTGGTGCAGCTCACAGAATCAGCCCCCAGCAAAAACAGAGCTGGAAAGAGCAAATAGAGCGAAATGAGGCATGGCTGAAATGCAGGATCTGTTTGGTATTTTGAAAAAAAAACTATTTATATACTTTATATATAGGTATGGCCTATAAGGTATTATTAAGGTAGGGTTAATGTTGCCCTCAAAGTGCACCAGATTGATGCTTTTAACTTCAATATTTAAAAAAAATCTTCCCGGGGGAGCATGCCCCCGGACCCCCCTAGAGGAGGCAAAGACCACCCTAAAGGATGTTCGGTCCACCCCCCACTTGTAAAACAATAGCACTTTACCCCTGCAACCCCCCCCCAACAATTCCTGGGCTAAGCCCCAGATCTCCTACAATCCTAAATCCGCCACTGCTCTCCTGTATTGCCAATTCGGTGCTTAAACCAATACCTCTACACCCCTGGCCGAAATGTCCATAAAATTAAGTCGGAGTTCAAAATATGTCTCAAATAATTGATGCACTGTCATTTCCCCACGTAAACATAACAGTCTGCAATGAAATGGTTGTCTCCTGTGTGTTCCACTTCCTCCTTGGTGCATCGGTAACTTTCTCAAAAAAGATAAAGTCAGGATAACGGATTCGTTTCTCGTGCGCACGAGAATGAACCCGTTTTGTTACTTTTTTTTTCATGTCCCTTTAGTGCAGGGGTGGGGAACCTCCAGCCTCCGGGCCGTATACAGACCGCGAGACCATTTGGTACGGCCCTCTAGGTAATTTATATACACACAAAAAAAAACGCAAAATAATTAAACAAGCGAGTGCCTGTTTTTCCTGGCCAAGGTCAGGGTCCTTGAACACAACACGAGCCTAACGTGTCATCACGTGGTATATGTCTCGTCAACACACTCTCACTCCATAATCGACCAGGAGCGATGCTTGGTCAGGGTCCCGTGGCGTGCAGTTGTGACGCTCCGAGGCTCCTTCAGCTTCATAAAGGGACGCAAATAGCTTTCAACTGATTTCAATGTATTCCCATCCGCAGCGGGATTTGACAGCATTCGTTTGTGTCAGCTAACAAAAAGGCAATGTGAGCGTCCATTCCCATTGGATAATGGAGAATTGTACACCCGAAAGTAAGTATTCCCCTTACTGTCGATTGATTTTACAGTGCTATCTGCACTACTCATCGACTAAAAACACCAGATTATCCTTGTTAATTACACAACATTGATTGTTTTTTTGTGTGCAATGCTTTTGTATTTTTCCCCTTCGATTCGGAGAAACAAATATTTTTTCGGAGTAAAGGATGGCAGAAGACACTACACTACCCAGAATCCCCAGCTATCGTTTAGGACTACACCATGTGCTCTGTTTAACAAACCCCGTTTTTTTTCACCATTCATTCCAATGGCTCGTGTCTATGTCATGTGATCTTCAAATGTATCCCTCCAGAAGAAAAAAAACATGGCTGAACTTCGTTTTATTCTCGGTGGAAAATGCCTATTTTAAAGTTAGTTTGGCCATGAAAATGCGTTTTGATCATCATTTGATGCGAGAAATATGAGTTGTTATTTCTGATTATGTGTGCAGTGGATGTAGATGATCTTTAGTTTGCTAGTTATTATGAAGATTACTTCAGGAAATTGTGTCCAACGTTTTCATTGTTACCAAGGTGGTTGCTAGGGACAATGCTATCAATATTATTTCTGTTATGTTGTGTAACTGTTTAATGGTGTTATCTTTATTGCTACCCCCTTCCCCGTCAATGTATAGTGTTGGTCCACAGCGCAAACGTATTAGTTTAACAAAATCTGCATCTAAAATTAACCCTATGCAATCTGGATTCAGATCAAAGCACAGTACTGTGACTGCCAGTCTGAAAATCTTTGGATAAAAAATCTGTTTGTGTTGCATTTTTTATTGACCTAGCCAAAGCATTTGACACTGTAGATCACCACATTATGTCTAATGTTATGTTTCGTTTCGGTCATAATGCCATTTGCTGGTTTCAGAGTTATCTAACCGACCGTCAGAGCCGGCCCGACCCATTAAGCGACATAAGCAGCCGCTTAGGGCCCCGCAGCCACTAAGGGGCCCCCTAGTAAAAAGAAAAAGAAAAATCTCAGTACACCATCGCTGTGATAAGTATGTTTAATTAATTGTGTTAATATGCCTAGATTGCCTACTCTCAAAGTCATGTATTATATTATTGAGTCAATAATATAATACATTAACCATGCTTTACCTGAACCTCATCATGACACAAGAGAGGATGGCAGGATTGTAATTTCCCGTGTTCAGTGAATGCAACAGAGGCAAGACACCAGACCAACCAGAGAGTTGAATGGAAATAAACATCTGACTTATTGGCTGACAGGTACCTATCCTGTGAGCTGTGACAATGTTTAAAATAAACTGTCAGTTGGACTCAGAGTTTTTGAAGATGGACATAAGAAAACATTTTCTTAAAAAAGACGACAATTCTCAAGCGGTGGCTCACAAAACAACCCCAGAGCCACCACTTGAGCCAGGTAAACAAGGTATGTAAATGTCAGTAAACTTAGTAAAGTTATGCGAACATGTAAGCAAAGCATAAATTACTGCTACGTTGATGTTACTTTGAATCGCGGGGAAAGCTAAACCGTTAGCAAGTAGCTATAGCTAGCCAGATATATTAAATAAACACTTTGTCATACAAACTAAATGTAATGTTTTTTAGCGTTACCTGGTGATTTCAAAGAAAGCTCTGTGGGAAATGTTGACTTACTGTTCGACATGAAGCTAGAAGCTACCTTACAGTACACAGTTGATCCTGAGTCCTGTCAGTTAAAGTGTTTCATAGTTAGCTTAGCTAAGCATCAACCTAGCACTGAAATATATGGATGTTATGTGACAGTATTTCTGAGAAAAAGTCAGCTGAAATGGTGGCATAGTTGCCACTGCTTTACATGTCAACAGCATGTTTGAACGTATTTGCAGCAGTAAATGTGGCTGTTTGGCCACTAACATTGCCATAACGACACCTGAATTTAAATGTGCAACCCCTTTTTGACAGATTTTTGCAAGAAAATATAATTATTCTGAATTATATTCCTATTGACAGCTAGTTTCTATGTGAACATTATGAGATGGACAGCCAGAGAGAATACATCTCACATATTTATTTTCTTTTGTTTGCCCGTTGATTGTCTGTTTGTTTTGTTTGTCCACCATGTACAGCGACCTTGGGTCCCTTGAAAGGCGCTATATAAAAATCATTTATTATTATTATTATTAATACATGAAAAACAGTTATGAAATACCATATGACAAAACAAGAATACAGTTTAAGTGATTTGTAAAATATCCATAAAGAAAAATCTGTTTACAGTTCTATTTCATATGGGTGTTGAGAGATGTTTCCATAGTTCTCTTAATTTTGCTCTCAAAGTGCACCAGATTGATGCTTTTAACTTCAATATTTAAAAAAAAAAAAATCTTCCCGGGGGAGCATGCCCCCGGACCCCCCCTAGCGGAGGTGAGGACCCCCCTAGAGGAGTTTAGGTACACGGTGTTTACATGCTTAGTTATAAAAATGTGTGCTTATGCTAACACCATAAGACAAAAGTTGATTCCGTGTTGTGTGTAGTGAGAACGCGCTAGAGTGAGGGGGGCCCGGAAGCCAAAGCTCGCTTAGGACCCCCAAAAGTCTAGGGCCGGCCCTGCCGACCGTACTCAATGCGTCAGGTTGGGTAGTACTGTCTCTGACCCTGTCACCTTGAATAAGGGAGTTCCACAGGGCTCTATATTGGGGCCTTTGCTCTTTTTATTATATGTAAACAATATTTGTAATCAGATGCAATTTTCTACCTATCATATGTATGCTGATGACACTATTGAATACTCATGTGCTCCTTCTCTGGATATGGCCGTTTCCAATTTAAATCAGATTTTATCACGCTGCAGCATGCACTTCTTGATTCTAAACTGTTATTGAACAGTAAGAAAACCAAAGCAATGCTTTTTGCTCCCAAGTCAGCATCCTCTTGCCTCTCCATTGACACCCTTGATGGCGTCTCTGTTGAGTTTGTCGATACCTACAAATATCTTGGATTTTGGTTGGACAGTAATCTGAACTTTAAACATCACAATGAAGTTCTATCAAAAAAATTGAAATGCACTCTTGGCTTCCTTTACAGACTTAAATGTTGTTTTTCAACTTCATCCCGTAAACGGTTGGTCTCTGGCTTATTCCTGTCCCAGCTGGACTACGGTGATACCATTTATAGATTTGCCTGTCCCACTGTTTTGGCCAAACTTGACCCACTCTACCATGCTGCACTGCGTTATATATCAAATGCACCCTATAGGACTCATCATTGCAAACTGTATAGCCTAACTGGATGGTCCTCACTTGGTATGCGTAGGATGCAGCATTGGTTTTTATTAATGTATAAAGCATTTTAGGTAAGCTTCCACTGTACATATGTACCAGATTTGCTCCAGTTTTTTACTCTTACAACCTCAGATCCAGTGCCTGGATACGGTTCCAGGTTCCTGCTGTGCGGACTGAGGCTGGGAAAAGGAGTCTTTGTTATTATGGTTCTTGGTCTTGGAATGACCTTCAATCACGCCTCAAACTGAGGGCACTTATCTCAATAGCATGTTTTAAGTTGAAGTTGTCTGAGGTCCTGACCACCAGCTGCTCTTGCAGTAATAAGTAGTGCACCTTTCTTACTGTCCTAATGTGCACAATGTAGTGACTGCTTTTTCGTCTTTTGTTTTCTTAGTTATGTTCTCTGTATTGTATATGTTATGTGTTATGTGTAACGTTGCTGCCTTCTTGGCCAGGTCAGCATTGCAAATGAGATTTTATCTCAATGCTTTTTATCTGGTTAAATAAAAAATGTCCAATAGTTGTTGAGATAGATCAAAGTGTTGGACCATTTGACCAATCGATATGGACATATCTAGAGCCATGTCATTAGCATGGCTAAAACTGATATTTTTTGCTTGCAGTGTAAGGTTGCTTATGACATCGTTCAGCAAAGTGCTACTCCGTAAAGCTGCCTTCAAAGGTTGTTGGCAATAGAGTTACAGTGCTAAAGGATACCGACAAAAACGATTTCACGATTGACTGCATATACATAAATGTTAAAGAGTTGTTGTTTGTATATTGCTTCTGTACTTATGATTGTATCAAACCCCAAAGGCCTTTGAGACAGATGAATTGAAGTACTACTAAAACAGTCTGCCCTTAAGAGTCATACTGATCGGCTGCTGTGCATGAGAACACTGCAAAGACTTCCTGTTTGAAACCACATATGCAAAAACGAGCTGAGGGTCCTAATGAAGTACGTGAACATAGTAGATTGAGTGATCATTTCTGAGTGTCAACCACACAGAGGCTCAAAGAAAGACCTTACAGATATTTTTTAACAAACAAATCTAAGCAAACAATGTGCTGCTACTGCCTCATGACATCATCTCACCCCTCAGTGTGCTCATTGTACTAGTGTCAAGGCTTAAATGATGCCTTGAACATGTGATATAACTTGGGTGTCCCCTTGTCAGTACAGGGTGTTAAACAGATGGGCGTGGGAATTTTCTGTTATCATGTACACACTCTTAATGATAAAGCTGAACCTCGCCATTGAGAGTACTTTTTTTTATTAGTTTATTGCAAGGCTAGACTTTACATCAAATATATTAAGGTTGAATTTGACAAAGAAAGAAATGTAATAGCTTGATAGACACTTTAAAGTGCAAATGAAATATCATTAGCTTTACTGCCTTACACCGGAGTACACACATTCACTTTGTGCGGTGTCCCTCTGTCTTGTGGATCTGTTGACCTTCAAAGCTGCGTAATGGAGGTTGTCTGGACCTTGATAATCCTGGTGATAAAATGTTATATTACATTTTCCAAAAAGTCAAAACAGTTCAAATTGGAGGAAGAACTTAGACCCAAAGTCGAGGTTATGCGTTGATAATTTCCAGTAATGGAAAAGGCCAAACAGCTACTGAAAGCAGTATGTTTTTCATTTTTATTTGCAAAGGTGTTGCTATTTTCAGCCAATATAAGTTACCTTGTTGCTGAAATATGTATTGTTGTAGTAGTGCAATACTTGACAATACTCACCAGAACATTTGGGGTTAAAGCAGCTGAACATCCTGAATCTGTAAAAAGACATATGGTGGAAAATAAACCACCACACATAGCTAAAGCCAATTCATATTGTAACATCAAGACCACTTAAAAGTTTCCAGCATCCTTAGTAAGTGGGGCGCACTATCAGAACATGTAGATAGCTTGAATTCATTTGGTAGACTTTATTCTTCAAATGAAATGTAACTGGTCGTCCCTCCACTAGTTATAAGGAAAAACAACCAGGATGGTTGAGAATACCAAGGCTCTGATCAAGAAATCTTCCCAGGCAAAAGTGTATAGTTCATCTGTAGTTTAAGCAACACATTCTCACTCCCAACTCGGCCTATGTTGACGTTATGTCAGGGTCCCTGTCGTCACTTTCCAACGCAAGGGGGAGCCCTTTAGTGTTGAGTTTCAACTATCAGGGAGTCCCATTGACTTCCATAGAGCTCCCTGAACGTTGGTAATAGACGAGTTGGGATCGCGGCGAAATGCTCTCCGCAAACCCATTCTCACAGCGTTTATCAACCTTTTTCTTACTCAATATCAAGCGACACTTATTGTGTTTACTTCTTTATTTTAATTGAATAATGTAGGACTTTTGTTGCCGTCAGTTAGGGGGAGAGTAGGGGCTCAGAAAACTGAAATCTGTATTGTTTCATCGTTTTTTCCTTCTAATTTTGTATTCTTTTCTAAACCACACACTGTTATTTACTCAACAGTAACACACAATTATCCTTGTGTTTATTTATTTGTTTGATTAATAAACACAAGTTGGAGTCCGTCAGGACCCAGGGTCGGAGCAGCTCATAGTAGTTGCTTTAGAGAATTTTACACCCGGAAGTAAGTATTCTCTCCCGACAAACCCATGATTAGTCCTCAAGCTCTGTGATTGGATGTTTGAGTGGCAGTGCGCCGAGGGTTACGCCGAGTGTCAAACAGCACTTTGAAATGGGATGGAACCACGGTAGACTATCGAAAACTGGATTTGAACGTGTCCATCCCTTCCCCCTCATTCGAACACAGGAAGCTGTATTTTCAAAATAAGAGTTCATTTTAATATTATGTTTGATAATATATTTTTTATTAACTAGACCACTGGGTCATGTTAAGACCAAGTAAAGCAGAGAGAATACTTACTTCCGGGTCTTGCTACTCCGACCCTCGGTCCTGACGGACTCCAACTTGTGTTTATTAATCAAACAAATAAATAAACACACGGATAATTAACTGACAGCAACAAAAGTCAGAAATTATTCAATTAAAATAAAGAATATACACAATAAGTGTGGCTTGATATTGAGTAAGAAAAAGGTTGATAAACTCTGTGAGAATGGATCTGCGGAGAGCATTTCGCCTCGATCCCAACTCGTTGAACCAACGTTCAGGGAGCTCTATGCAAGCCAATGGGACTCCCTGATAGTTGAAACTCGACGCTAAACGGCACCCCCTTGCGTTGGAAAGTGACGACAGGGACCCTGACATAACGTCAACATAGGCCGAGTTGGGAGTGAGAATGTGTTGGTTTAAGATAACAGAAGAGATTACAAAGCTGTAGGATATTGAGAAGTTGGTTACTTACTGTTACTTACATTCTAAGTCCAACTTTTTCTGGTCTCCAAACAGTATTTGTCCACATGAGGCAACAGCACAGTAGTACGTCAAAGCATGAGAAGGATTCAGGTTCTCCATTGGCAGGTTGTACACACAGGTGTGGGTTTGTGTGTTGGGTTTCCTCTCACACTGATTATCTCCATGGGTGTAAAGGAGTCCTGGATGACTTTCTCTAGAGTTTTTGACCCAGGAAACACTGTGTTCTCCATCACACCTGCCGGTGTGTACTGTACAGTTCAGAGTCACAGAGCCTCCTGACTGGCAGACCAAAGCTGGGATAATATAGCTTGAACCCCTCACACTGACAGTAACACCATCTACAAATGCTAAAAGGTTTGCATAGCTACCAGTACAGCAGTAAGATGCTGACTCTGAAATGCGTAAATCTGAGATTGTTAAGTGATTTTTACCATTGCCTGTGTCTAGTGTGAGACGTGGATCATTCTTAAATTCATTGCGAAAGGTGCCGTTTCGTTCATGTTTTAGAATTTAGACACCAGCTTTGGCCTTTGTCCCAGAGTTTGCTTGTACCAGTAAAACATCACTCAAACACCTTTGTGGAAACATCGCAAAATCAAGCTGTCAACAGTGGCCGAATAAAAACCACTCTTGACGCACATATATAGATGATTCAAGACTAGTCATATGAGCTGAAGAGGCTGAAAAAGATCCAGAAAGAGAACATTTAATTCAATTATAAAAGCCTCATAATGCCTGCATGCTAATTGGTAATCATATTAAATGTATTCAAATGCATGCACAACAGACAACTCACCTGCGGCTCCCAGGAATGTCAGAAACAAAGCAAACAATGGAGATGTCATCGTGTTCAAAATGCTGCACTGAATGAATTAATCTGAACACGCTCTCCTCTCTTCAGAAATAAGACTATGTGTTTGATTGGCTAGCGAGTTGTACCTAAAATCCTGATTGGAACACATGTTCATTCACATGCTTAACCAAATACATTGCATTTAGACTAGGGGTGTAACGGTATCCGTATTCGTCCCGTACGTCACGGTTCGGACGTCACGGTTCGGCACATGCAGTCACACGGCGAATACGCCTTTTTTACGAGTGGGAAAAAAGTCTGTCACTCAGGGCAGTATTACACTATATATAATCCAGGGGGGCGGTATTGCGCCTAAAAGCCAGCCGCCCGTAAATAGCAAATGAAGAACAAGAACAAAACACAACAAAACAAACACAATATATGAAGAAGAAAAGTTAGTATCTATGGCGAGTTCACACAACACACAGGAGCTAGACCCACCTGCTTCTTTTAAATCAGATGTGTGGGAACATTTCGGGTTCCCTGTGGACTACAACAATGATGGGGTGCGAGTTGTTGATCGGACGAGGACGGTGTGTCGGCGTTGTTCGACAGCGGTGCGGTATGCTAGTGGTAACACGTCAAACATGCTCAATCACATCCGAGTCAGTCTCAGTCCCCAGCGAGAGGGTTTTCTCGACGGTGTTAGGGAAATAATTGTCCTAGACTCCTAGATATGACGTACATGACCAACCCTGACGTCTGTTTATCTCCTTTAAGGACATAGGCTGCTTCAGCCATAAAGTTATTGTTCCCATTCTGTGACCGGGCAACACTAGGTCACAGATGGTCTGTTGTTGTGGGTGCACTGGGACACTTCCTTCTTTGTTGTTTGTGGACTCCAAGGTATGAAATCTACGAGGCCATAAGTGACGGATGCATGTGACTCAGTGTGCCCAACTGTCTAAGCTATCTTATCAAAATATGTTGATCACTCTGTGAAACCAGTTAAATGGGCTAACGAGAGAGAGGCGCTCCAGAATTGACGTGGCAACTCTCCCGTGCAGTCTCACCGTGACTGATGTGACTTGTGATGTGAATCTCTCCGGCCATAACTCCAAATAAACCATCAGTGTTTGACATCAAAAGCTCCTGCTCTACCGTGTCTCCTTCCTGAGTCGGTGACTCCTACTGCATTGCTACACAGAAGTTTCCTCCACAGACGGCAGGTGACATAGTTACCGCTAACAGATCTGCCCTCACTACTGACAACGTAGACTTTATTTAGGCATAATGGCCTCACACACTCACAAGTTAATTACACATGTTAGACATTGCTCCTAAAGGTGCAGATTTTATTTTTGTTTTATATTATTGTATTTATTTTATATTTTGACATCAGGAGATGTTATACAGTTCTGTATTGCCTTTTATTGATTGTGATTCAAACACTTTCTTATTATTTATTTTAATATTTTCAAGACATTCTGTTTAGTTGTACAGCTTATTTAACCTTTTTGTTTGACATCAGCCATTATAAATAATATGCCCATCTGAGTGTGTGTGTTACTGTTTGTGGTTTGTTTTTAACTGTGTAATACAGTTAATGATTCCAAATGTTAGAGTTCCTTATTTTCATACCAAAACTTGCACGACTGTTAAAAATAAATAACAGCAAAAAAAATTATGCATTTGTGACTTTTCTTTGCTTTTCCTTGTTGTACCGAAACCGTACCGAACCGTGACCCCCAAACCGAGGTACGAACCGAACCGTGACTTCTGTGAACCGTTACACCCCTAATTTAGACAGATCCATGATTTCTTATGACATGTTCCACTCATCTGATTCTAATTTTCATTCCGTACTTGCGATCAATCTCCATAATGGCACTTATTTTACTTTTTATCATCGATTGCTATGGTTCTGTATAAAGTATTAAGGTTTTCTATTATACCCACAATTGATGCAATTCAACAGGTGCCTTAAACAATTGTTATAAGAGTAAGCAATATAAATTGTTTATCCCAAAAGGATGATGGTGACAGTAACTTATACTGAGTGTACTGTAATACCGGGCTGATTTTTAAATGACAATTGGACAATTGTCAAGAGTATTAGTGTACTTTATCAAACTACTTTATTAGTTTGATTTCTAAAACAACCCTCTGATCTTCTGAAAAAGGGTCTGGGCTTTAGTGCGGATGCTGTGCATGAACACACTGCAGAGACTTCCTGTTCGAAACCACAAAGACGAAGCAAGCATAGGGTCCTAGAGAAATGCACGACCAGGGTATACTGAGAGCTCGTGTTTGATTGGTGACCACACAAGGCTAAAAAAAGATTGTTGCACGTCTTGGTATGTGCAGTGAAATTGGCGCATTTACAGTAAACAACTTGGGAAGTATACTGGCATCATGAATACGCTTAGCGTGGGCACACATGCAGCGTGTCTTTTATAAATCACATGTTGTCATGTGGTCACCCCGCTGTTCGCTCCCACACCTTGAAGGAGCAGTAACAATTGTGTCCAATTGACTTTGACATAGTGTTACTGAGAGTTTTATGAGCGTCTGATTTACAAAGTAACCACATGCCAAACACCAAAGGGGAATATTTCACAGTGGCGTTTTTACATTTAGCATTAACTTAGCTAAATATCCATTTGACAGGCGTGCAGATCTTCTTTCTGTTTCTCACTCGCTACAGACATCAGTTATGTTGGTTGTGTATGAGAGTGGAAATATCTCACCTCAGTCACTTCAAAGGGACCGGGCTTAACCCGTAGCTGAAGAAACGGTTTTAATTGGTCGTTTGCAAGGTACCTCTTTACATTCATTTGATTGGCTAACCAAACATAGCCAGACATGACGCTTGATGATCACATGGTCAGTTTCCCCTACAGTGTTAATGTAGTCTGTGAGAACGATTTTTCATGAAGATCTAAACTCATTTGAAAACATTTGGTGTGTTTTCCGAGATATCTTTGGAGATTGGACACAAAATGAATTTGTTATATTTAGCAAGAGTGTAATCTTAAGATGACAATGTGCAAAATTGATGTGGTTTGAGGTTGTGAAGAGGAGGGACTCAGATCAGACAGCATCCTCTTGACTTTACATTACTGTTTGATGCATCTAGCCGGTTAGTTCTTGACCGTTCTATCTAGTGTTAGACGTGTTTTCATCAGTCAAAACCAGTACAATTCTAAAAGACACATTTTAGCCAAAAATGTAAATGTAGATTTTAGCTGAAAGTAACATCTTATTTATTTTGTCCAGACAGTTGTGATATCATTGGTATAGATAAAGACACAATATGCTTAAATTGAAACGTGGAAAATGCTAGTTAGGTCATTTGAACCAATAACACTGTAAAGATATCATTTACTCAAGTATTCTTATTTTCATTTATGATGCTCTTTATTTATTGTTTGCAATTTCACATACTGTTCATTGTATCCAGACTGACACTATCTTGCATATAATGTATTACATAATATCCTCTTTGTATTTGGAGCCAAATTGCCCAGCCAAATGGGAAAAAGAAAATGTTGTTATATTGTATTTTTATCTGAGAATACCGATGTTTTTGTATCTCTATCAACGGCATGAGTTCTGGAAATTGCATTTTTGACACATTTCCTAGAAAAGCCTGTCTTGGGGTCAAACTTGGGCAGATGAGTTTTGGGGAAATTAAACTGTGAAACTTAGCTGTGACCGATGACTAAAACTAAGTTTAATAGAATGGCTTGAAAGCTTCAATCAAACCAGACTTCACATGAGCTAAGAAATATATCTGGACCGTTGGAGTTATAGGTATGTGAACATTCTTTAACATAGAACATACAATCTTTGACAAGTCATTGGTGTTAACCCTAACCCTGGTTGCACAAAGGCCAGTCTTCCTGTGCTCATGCGCTGCTAGAACTGTTGTTTCCACTGATGGAAACTTCTACTCTGTTGTTCACACCACCTTTACCGCAGGAGTGAAAAGTAAACGAAGAGGGGCGGCTTTAGATTGAAAGGTGCAACCAATGCTTCTGTTTCTGGCAAAGGAAGATATTAATAGACATAGTTTTTTTTATGAGCTTGCTTTGTATAAAGAATTGTATAGTATTGGCAAATGGCATCTTAGAACATATTTCACATGTTCAATTCATTCAACATTATTTAATTCTGAACATAGTCAAGTGTAGTTCTCTTGCGATAGATTGACAGGAAGAATAGATGGTTTTGTACTTCAAACTTTCCTGCTTTTTACTCTAGAGTAGACACAAACACTTTCCACGTTGTCTTCCTGGTGAGGTCGTTCTCTGGATCGGTTCAGACTCAGAGCAGCATAATGGAGAATGTCTGCATCTTGGCTCTGTTGGTGACAAAAAATATAAATTATGTGTGAAATATAGTCCTAGAAGAAAGTAGATGTTTGGCTTCAGTTTTAAAGTTCACCTACCAAAGTATCAGAAGCTGAACACGCCTGATGAGAAACAGTTCCTGAAAATCAAAAATACACAACTGATCAAGCTAGGTCAAATCAGCAAAACATGTTTAAGAGCTTTTATTCTGAAAGTCCTACCTTTGCAGACGGTGCAAGACTTTTTTTTCAACTTGTACATAATGTAAGCCAAGGCGAGGATCACAATAATGGAAACAGCCAATGCCAAACTGAGGCAATACACCAGGAGAAATCGTTGATCGGTTGAATCTCCTAACACATTTTGTGAAGAAAACATGTCATATGCCTTTTTTTGTATATCTATTTTGGTATAGAATATAAAATGGCAATATTCTTTGCAAAATATGCAATATAAGTTTGAATCACTTACTTAAAATCTCCACTCTGGTTCCATTTCCAAACACGATCTCCCCACAGGAGGCCAGCACACAGTAATACATCCCTGCATCCGGAGAGCTCACAGACTTTAAAGCCAGTTTTAAAGTGCAATTTCTCATGCCATACCCTCCTTTAAGGATATGTTCACACTGTCCGGCACTGGGATACACGATTGCAGGCTGAGCCGCACCATGTCTGAACCAGTAGAGGCTCTGCTCCCCTTCACATACTGTAGCATACACTGAACAGCTCAAATTCACAGAGTCTCCCGCCCGAAGTTGCTCCAACGCCGGCTGATGGACGACCGCGTTGATGTTGGACTTCGATGCTTTGACATGAAGGAAAGCTCCTTTTCCGAATTCAATTGCGTTGAATACTAAAACCCCACAGTAATAAGTTGCTGAATCCAGCAGGCGAAGATCTTTGATTGTGAGATCGTTGTTGCCTCCATTATGATTTACAAAGACGCCAAACCTTTCTTTATACCCGGGGGAGATGGTAGCATCTGAGTTCCGCATTCGATTTGATATGATGACAGGTTTGCCTCCCAAGATTTGCAGGTACCAGGAAATGAAAGCTACCGTTTCGTCCTCGCAATTACATTTCAAAGTCACTTTCTCCCCAACGTTAGCTGTTATGATCCCACTATCCTGAGTTATACTTGAGTTTTTTCCTACAGCTGGCACCTGACCTGCATAAGAGAAATGCATAAAAGTATTACTTATCTTCCAAAACCTTATCCTTTTTCAATCCAAATTACATTCATGCACACGGAAAAAGTCTAAAAGGTTGTAAAAGACTCACAGATTTCACCAAGAAGCACAAGACAAATCCAAAGTAGCATCTTCCCTGAAGCTCTGCAGTTTGTGTCCTGTGTGTTGACGGACGCTCTCTTTACTCTTATAGGAGACGAAGGCTGTTTGTGATTGGCTGAACTCACTGGTTTGTTCTTTTGCAAAACGTTCCGACCAGGTGGCTATAGGTGTGCGAATCGTTGTTGCAGGACAGTAAATGTGACAACACCAACCTCCACACATACATTTGAAAAGAAATGATATGCATTAATTTCTTTTCAAATGTATGTGTGGAGGTTGGTGTTGTGTTCTTTTCACAACATGCACTGTGTTTTGAGGTTATTTGGAGCAATATGCTGTAATTTTCAGCCATGTCATTCTATTTGTTCAATTTAGATGTGCTTTTACGCTTTGTATGATTTATTTCAAGATTAGATTTAGGGGATGTGTGTTGTTAAGGAAGTTGAAAGGGAATGTGTGGGAGGTGATTTAACCCATGTTAGTGCTACTTTAAAGTTAATGTTGAATGCTTACAGTTAATGGCTGTGGTTCTAGGTTGATATTTTTAGTTGTACCCATCATGCCAGTGAGGCCTGGTCAGATTTGGCAATAACCTTTATTAATGGGACAATAGCCTACGTACCCATTAGCTCAAATCTTATTTAGAGGAAACCACACATGATGACTTGCAACAAGATGCTCCGAGCCACTGTTTTTGCACTTCTTTTTGTGTTTCTGACAGCAAATTATATATAATTACATGTTGCATTTTGGCCCTCTAATTTCTTTTATTTATTCAAAGGCGATGATGTGTTAATTGGGAAGTCAAGTCTTAAAAATGCGTGTACCACCCTATGCTTCCCATTAGCATCTGCTGCACATGGGAACATGGTAAAACTGAGGAATGATTCCTATTTTATATTGGACTGTCTCCTTATTTTCGAAACAAAAAACTCAATGGTTTACTTAAAGAAGCAGCATGTCTTTAAGTGTGCAGGAAGTCAAAGCTAGTTAGCCCAGCTTTGGAACATTAGCATCGGTTCCCACTAGATTATGTGTTTCAACATCTGAGTCTCTGGCTTATAGCTGTGTTCATTCTATAGAAAGTGTTGTGCTGGCTAGCGTAAGATAAACAGTTGTACTAATTTCCTGCCATTTTAGACTGACAGATGCAGGGCCGGCTCTAGACAATTTGCCGCCATAGGCGAGATTTTAGGTGGCGCCCCGCCCCCAGCCAGAGAATCGTAGAGTAGAAAAGATAAAGATCAATAGAGTATCCAAGGAATACACAATAGAATGGGAGATGGACACCACATCTTCTAGGGGGGTCCAGGGGTATGTCCCCCCGGGAAGAAAATGTTGAACATTTTAAAGTAAAATGCTTCAATTTGGTGCAATTTGAGCATAATTACTACTAGATCTCGGGTGTACAACTCTAAAACACCCATATGAAAAAGATTGGTTTACATTTTAAGAATCAAATAAGTATGTGAACATAACCAATAACCCATAGCCAATAACAAATAAATGTAACTTATTTTATTTTTGTTGTTCATTCATATCTTATTTTACCAGTTAACATTTATTTATTTATGCATATTTTTTTATCTTGATCAGCAGCAACGGTAAAAAAAAGGGTTTCCCTCCCAGAGCTACCAGCACAGCGCCTCCCCAGATCTGGCGCCCTAGGGGAACATCTATAACGCCAGTGCTATGGACCGGCCCTGGAAAGATGTATTGTGGTTGACAGCTGTTGGTTTCCCTTCACTTTAGTAAGTTAAAATCAACATGTAATTCCCAGAAAATGTTATGTACATTTCACTGAAGTCAACAATTAGCTTTATCAATTGATATGACAGTAGCTGGCTATAGGAAATGAGGATTTGCTTAAATTGTGCTTGACTCTTAACACTTGGATAACAATCTCAATGGAAATGGGTTCAGGGGTTTTGGAGCTTGACTTTCTGCTAAGGTAAAAAAGAAAACGTAGTTGTTGTACGTTACTCTGAAGAAAATAATATAGTTTTGTTTAGGTCCCTCTTAATCTACCTTGCAGATTTTACGGCACTGTCAACTCCTGCAGTCGATCTACCAAAGCAGCCCCTCTGCGTGTGACTGAAATGTCCTTTGATGTTTGTGGTCTGTGCAGAAGCTTTAACAAAACCGACTGACCAACTCGCTTCCTGAGTGTTCACTGTTTCACCAACAAACCAAAGCTGAAATGTAAAATAGATCCTCCCATTCTTATTTCAAGAGAATATGAGTCAGACCATGTGGCAACGATGAAAAGAGGAAGCACCAGTGTTTGTTAAACATCTTAAAGTTAATAACACTCATTTAGTACAAGCAACACTAGGTGGAACTGCTTTATTGAGATTAATTATTCAACGTGGTTTTGGCAGGTTGAGCTTGTCAAACTCTTCAATCTTCATTGCATTTCTTTGTCATTTGGAGTTAAGTGCTCAGTCCTGTTGTGTGTTTGTGCTGAAGGAATTTGGGATTCCTCCTGATGAACTTACTCTAGAAGAGTAACCTTTCATGCATTTGGTCAAGTAGTTCATTACAACACATTCAAACCAAGTATAATTTCATACTTTCTATTTAGCCTACTTTCTATTCTATAAGAAGATATAGAATAGTTTAGTACAATACTAATCTAATATGACCACCACAGTTTTCATTGTTCATATATATTTTTTTGACTGTCGCTTTGCACCAAATGTTGAAGCGATAAAAACAGTAGAGTTACATGTATTTGTTTGTTTGTCGTAACTCTTGAAATAGGTCAGGAACACTATGAGCTGGTTACTAAAGCACCACATTGGGCAGCCAATGCATTGTGTGGCAATACTTCATTTTTCCACCACGTCAATACTGGCATTAAAAGTAAACCAGGTCAGTTAGGAACAGATATACTTCCTTTGTACTTATGCACTGTTTAACAAAAGTGGTATTTGACTAGATACACATTGCATGTATATTTCTTTATATTTATCAAAATATATATCAAAAGCAGAGACATCAAGACAACCTTTAGTTAGAATAAAATAACACGTGTTTGTAGAAAAGAGAAAGTAAAGGCGACCAACCTGGTATACCTTTGAGTTAGATGTACCAGCGCCTTTTCATCTGTATTTATTTATTTGTATGAACTGTGGCTGTAAGTATTGGCTTTTAGTACATGAGATGTAAGAAGTAAAGGCGTCATTGTGAATACAACCACATTTCTTGTCGGGAGGGGAGGGCAACAAAACCCCTTTGATTGAACTCGATGTGAGCGAGCTGACCATGAGCGGGAACTTTCTTTTCCTTTCTTCTCTTTTTTCTCAGTGAGTAGCAGTACTTAGAAGCACATCACTAAATATAGTGTTTGAGAGAAAAAAGTCAAAGGTTGGACAAAACGGCAAACTTCTACAAAAGTTCTAAACTTAGTCATTATAATATGATAAATAATATGTATGCATAGTTAGATAATTAAAAGCTTGAGGACATTTGGCAGCTGAAATTCAAAACGAAATGTTTATTTTGACCAAACTTATCTTCTAAAAACCATCAGAGTGAGGATTTCTGATTGCATAGTGACTCAACGTGTTGCTGTCATGTTAAATATGGTGCACTGGGTCTAAACAAAAAGTATGACTGGTTACCAAAACAATAACTCTAAATATATCAGTCTGTGGGGGGATCACACAAAAATCAATGGGTCTTTAAAAATGCACTGTCTTTGTGGTGTGTGCACTTTAAATAACATAACTTTCAGATCTTATCTATCTTGTGGCCACGCCGATCTTTAACTGTTGTTTGACCAGATAAGCAAAATGGTGGAACAGTGTAAGAATCATACAGTAGGAGGAATACTGCTCCCTAGCGACCAAAAGCTTAACTGCATACATCAAACTGAAATGAAGCAACAGGCCTAATGTTGAGTTTAACCGTGGAATCCACCGAGTTTAGTTACAATGTAAAAACATCTGGGGAAAAAGTTGGATAATGTCTTCTGTCACTCTGGAGCTTTTCAAATTCTGAAAGAAATACAACGGGGTCTTAAAGTTTCAGTATTTCCAACTGTCGTTTCACATTGACTGTACATTGTTTCTCTTTTGAGCATCCTTACTTTATAAAAATTCAATGCTTCATTTTTTTGGATACCTCTTTAGCCACATTCAGAGATTTAAACAGGGTAAGGTAACTCAAGTCATGGAAGATCAACTATTATGGTTGTTAGAAAAATATCACTTGTCACCTGCTTGGTCTTCAATATCAGGATACATGTATTTATTATCCTTGCAAGAATGGAAGTAGTCATCACACACAGAGCTGCATGGGACAAATAGTACCCAGAACAGTGTCCTTCAGATGCTTATATACAAGAGAGTGTTACAGTCACCCGATGGAGGTATACTGGTTCAAAGCAGTATACTGAGTGTTATTTCAGATTAGCTAAGGCCTGCGTAAGTAATACACATGTCAGTCATATATCTATCTCCATAGAGGCTGAATCATCATGTTAATCGTTGTCACATAGCTATCATATGCCTAAAACAGTCCTGATGCTCTTCTAGGTAATCATACATCCGGTCACGTACAGCTATGTAGGGCCTTTGTTATCATGTACAGCTACTCTGATATTAGAAGAGCACATTCTGTATGTTCCCATCCATGGTTATACAATATCAAATGCATACAAGTAAAGCGGTAATAAAAACGTTTATTTATAAAAAGAGAAAATAAAGACAATTTTTTAATTCACTGCATTTAAAAAATAAATAATGATATTTTTCACTTATTTCATTTCAATTCCTGATACATATAAGAGGGTTAGGGTTATGAGGACACTTTAAACTTCATTGTAATGAATAAACAGGATTTAAAGAATGTTTAAAACACAAAAGTTGATCTTATAAAATGTAATTATATCCATGATGGCAGGAGTCGGTGAAAGGTGTAGAAAGTGTGGTCACTTTAGGTCAGTCTTACTGTAGAGTAAACCGTCTCATCCTCTGTGCTTCTCTTTCTTTTGCTCTTGCTTCGCATCGTTTTGAAATCCAGAGCTTCGTACTCCAAATCTTTAGATTCCTGATTCTGTAGACAATAAGGAACTCAATTATAGAAAACAGATACTATACCTTTATAGTTATGGAATGTGGCTGTTTATAATTAAATATGATCGATGTTTGGAAGATCTTTAGAGCTTACCTCAATGTTAGGAGTGTATTCTGCGACCGAAGTGTGGGGGGGAGACACCCCTGTAATAAAACAAATCAAATGTTATAGTCATTACATTCCAAACAATGTAATTAATTGGACACTTGACCTAAATGATGAGGTGTGTGGATTATCCAATGACAATTTTACATTGTTTCTGAAAAATATATATTTAACTCACTTTTTTTTCTTGTACACCTACAAATTGACAGTATTAATATTGAACTAGTTGAAAAAGAGATACGTTATTTTTTAAATGCTATGAACAACACAAATACAATTCTTAGAGACAAATGCCTCAAAACGGATACCTCAAAACCAGGGAAAACACCAAAAATATCTGCGTGGCTAGATAAAACTAAGAAAATATACTTAAGTCATTTTAGTTATTTAGCAAAAATCTTTCCTCTTTTTTTTTCTGAAAACAGACAAAATGAAAAACTGAATAATAATAAAATATACCTCCAGAATGAAGGTTTTCTCTCCTTGACACTTTGCAGAGGATACCGATTACAATGATGTTCAAGATAACAGACACAGTCAGAGCTGCAATCACACAATGCACCAAGAGAGGGAAGATGTCTTGCCGTTTCTCTGTAAAACATAAAATAATTAAAAATGTAAAAAGAAATGGCTTTGATTAATATTTTTTTTAAATGGCGCTCACCTCCAACCTCCAGTCTTGTTCCTTTCCCGAAGATTATCTCTCCACATAAAGCCACAGCACAGTAATACGTCCCAGCGTCAGACAGGCTTACATTCTGCTTTGATAAACTGTGCACACAGCTCCACGCAGGAAACTCGGACCCCAGGCTCTGCACACACTGACTGCTGCCGTTTGTGTGGATGTACATAGTTCCCACATGTTTGGAGTTTGTTGAATTCTCCTTTTTGAACCAGTAAACACTTTGTTCTGTTTCATTGGTTCCAGTGTGCACCGTGCAGTTCAGAGTAACCGAGCCTCCAGGCTTCACAGAGTCGGACTCCGGCTGCTGGAGTAAATACCTGAGACTGGACTCTGAAATGTAGAAATTGACAGAAAGGGTTATGAAATTGAGGACACAGAAAAAAAGTTGTTTACTGTCCTTAATCAGAAACAAAATACCTTTCAAAACCAAAAAAGTTCCGTTGTCAAATTCAGTGACTACGCCACTGGTTTTTCCACAGTAGTATATAGCTGAATCCGAGTCCTGGACATTAGAAATGTTCAGATGGTAGAACATCAATCCAGTGTGAACTGCAAAGCGTTCGTCTTTACACTCGTTGTAAAATATATTGCTGTTCCTTGCATGTATGTAGACAGAGGATATCATTCTAGGTTGCCTCCCTGGTACCTGCTTGTACCAACACAGGTTGTTGTCAATGGAGGTATAGAAACACTTCAAAGTCACATTTTGTCCGGGTTCAGCGTAGAGCAGAGCGCCATCTGAAATGCAGACGGTTAATTACCATTTAATGCGTCACTTTAAACACATTTTAAAATCTCATGCATCACAATTTCAAACACTTACAGGCTCTGAAGAGTGTAACTAAGAGCACATAAATCTTGAACATCCTTTACGCTCCGTTGTTCAGACTCCTCCAGTGTGATGGAGGTTTCAGTAAAAGTTTTGAGGTGAAATTGTAACGGAAAAAAGGTACGTTTGAGTGACCCAGGTGTTGCAGAATTGTGGTTGTCAATACTTCTTCTAACGGAAGTGAAAACGCTTCGATTGTTATTTTTATTGGTCCGTTAACCTTTGCTAACAGCCAATCTTTTTAGAACATCTTTCCTTTTCGGCTAAATATGTCACACTGTGGTTTTGATGTGTTTTAGATGTATAAGGGGCATCAGGCTGGTGCACTACTTTGCCAGTTTTGTGCATGAAATGAGGCTTCATACTGCCGAGAACAAAGCCTTGAGGAACTCCACGTCATTGTTGTAATTACCAAATATAGTATCATCCCTTTTCTTCATTTGTTCTGAAGATAACAAATGCATCACAAATGGAAACATTTGGCAAGATACAGTAGAATTTAAATATGTTGTGTGACCTGGATATGCACTGACTCTTTTGACTACCTTACAATCACAGAAATTAGGTTTTGAAGTTGCATTCAAAGACCCCATGTCCATATTGTTTTTCATATCTAGCTTGCAAAATGGTTCAGTTGTAGGTTTGTTGTGACACATTGTCAGTCATGAGTATCTGAAACGGATAGATTCATTTACTATTATTATTTTTTTGTACCATATCCCCAGTTTTCAGTGGCGTCTTTATATGTACAAAAGTGGAGGGTCACGAACAACTAAGATGTGTATATATAAGCTTCTGGTGCTTTTTTAAACAAGTAAACAAATAGCTGGCAGGGGTGCCCAAACTTTTTTGGCTGGTGAGCTACTTTTGAAATGACCAGCTCACCGAGGTCTACCAACCAAAAATAAAATCCCAAATTGCAAGGGTTGCTGAATAACACGTTTTATTTATACATGGGATAACTACAATAGCTGCAACAAACTACTAATTTGATAATCGATTAATCTATCGATTCATGAAACGATTAATCGACTATTCGGACTATTACTGTATGCCTTGCACAATTTCTCAAACGCTCTCATTTAGCCATCAACTTTTAGATTTAGCTTGAGGTTGTTTTAGGCATGTGGAAACTAACAATGAAGACGATAAAGACGAATACTTGATTCAAAAATACATATATTATTAAATTAACTTAACAAATTGTGAACAAAATTAACATTGCTTTTTATTTAAATTAAATAAATAATATTTCACATCAAAAGAAATAACAATGTTTTAACAAATCGTATTAAATAATCTGATGACAGAACTGTAAACAGAATAGCTGAAAGTTTAACAAACTAAATAACTCAGTTTCCTCTAATCATTAACCCATGTTTGTATCATGTAGTTAACTCCGTGTGTTGCTGCTAGCATACATAATACCTGACGTGGAAAAGTTACTCGTGGATGGGGGGCTACAGAGCTGCTGGAAAGACAGTCGAACCCGGTGCATTCCTCCGTCTGAATGTGGTGCGCTTTTGCTAAATGTTTAGACAAATTGCTCGTGTTACTGCCAGTAGCGGGGCGTGGGAAACAAATTAGGGGAAGCCAATGATACGTCCTTTGTTTTGGGTCGGGGGTGTGGTGGTCAATGTAATAACGTAACCAGATGAGTGATTACAGCACCCGGTATAATTGTACACACATTTGTATCATACAGATGCAGGACTTACACATGCCTGTTATCTAACCGACAGGTCCGCACGCACTCTCCAGCCCAAACTCTAATAAGCATTCATTCACAAACTAAATCAGGATACCTTTAATGTTTTACGTCCAATTCGCTCCTTTGTTCCTCTCTGGACACAGCTCCAGTTTGGGCATCGGCCTGTCATCAGATTGTATTTGTTGTTGCTGCTGTAGCGGAAGTTTAGTAGAATTATTTTTTGATACTCCAAATCTCCACCCTCCATAATTGCACTTGCTTCAGTTGCTTGCTACTTTCTAACGGCGGTGAGAGTGGTGCAGTGACGCTATCTATCTTCGATCGATTAGATTTATGATTCGAAAATTATAAAAGTAGGGTAGACATGTGAATATTATGCGACTGAACACAACGTGCATTTATCTAACAGGTTCGTTTTCCACTGACCTTATTTCGAGCTATTTTCCAAAATTCTATGGAGAAATCCCATTGCTTTTTTGTCGAGGGAACCCGAGCACAGCTTACTTCCGGGTTTTAGGACGCGACACTGCAACACTAAGTTGATGCGATTTGATTGGATTGTGAGGCAAGGGAAGCCAGCCGCCTCTGGCATGGCCCTGACTAATCACAGTTTGGCAGGGGCATGACGTGAGCCTTGTCTGATTGGTCAATCCCTCCATTTTTTTTCACCAAGGGAAAGGGGCTGGCCTCCTCTCGCAATAGAGAGTGCAATCTACTGTTTCACCATAACATCTAGAGGGGCGCTGTTTCACTATTTGTAAAATACTCAATGAGGATGGGGGAGAGACGGGCCGGCAGCATCACACAACAAAGAATTTCCGAAAATAAACGAAGTGTTTTTATTTATTTATTAAAATTATAACTACAATCCGAAAAAACAGGGGAAGCCTGGCTTCCCTTGGCCTCCAGGAGAAAACGCCACTGGTTACAGCCCTTAGCTAAACACTCTAGGCAATGAGCATTGTCCACCTCAAGATGGGTAACATTTAACCACACCTTGGAGTGCTTCTCTCCGCCATCCCCGCCGTGTGTTGCTGCATGTAGCAGCCGAGTGTGTGTAAACTGCCCCGCCCCCTCGCACACAGACGGGGGAGAGAGAGATCTCGTCTGGATTGGAAAGGTCGAAAACGTGATTCAAGATGGCGCCTGTGTCGGCCCGCCGCTCGCTCAGCTGTCTACCTATAGCTTTCTTGTTTTTGTTTTATGTTTGTCAGAATGTCTCTGCTCTGCTCGTCTATGATCGCCAAGCTCTCCTCCACCTCAGACCCTCACTGGAGTTGATACTGCTGCCCAAAACCACATCTGGCAACCAAAAATCGTCCCCCCCCCCCTCTTCTGTTGGATATACCCACCTACCTGCGCCGGTTGCCCCGCATCCTGCCTCGCCGAAAGCGCTTCAGACGACGGGGAAAGCGTGGTGGTGCACTGGTCCACCTAAAAGCTTACCTGACGGCTTCTTCCGGGACCTATCCACGCCTCGGATGTCATGGCCCTCCCGCTGCACGCCATGTGAGGGATCGGTGGATTCGCCCTGTCTTTCCGGAGCTACGGACTCTGCTGGATCCGCTGGCAGCTCCTCCTGTCCGACTGACTGCTCCTCCTGTCCGACTGGCAGCTACTCCTGCCCGCCTGACTGCTCCCGGCCCGCGCGGCGTTCACCACGGACATCTTCGTCAGCTGAGACGATCTACACCGTCGGCAAGCCCGGAGCAAAAACTACGTCTGGCTTTGCTAAATGCTAGGTCGATAGCTAACAAAACGTTCCTGCTGAACGACTTCTTCACCTCCCGTGAACTGGATTTCATGTTCCTGACGGAGACCTGGGCACACGCTGGCGAGTACACATCATTCTTTGATCTTCTTCCTCCTGACTGTACATTCTTCAGCTCCCCCCGTGCCACCGGCCATGGCGGGGGCATAGCTTCGGTGTTTAGAGCTAGCCTCCAGTGCCGATTGCTACACCATGTCACTAGCTATGCTAGCTTTGAGTTGCAGCTTTTTGAACTGAATCCGGCCTCGCCTATACTCTGCGCAGTTGTGTATCGTCCGCCAAAGCACAATAAGGATTTCATAAATGACTTTTCTGACTTTCTGTCCGGGATCATGGTGAATTATGATCGTGTTTTGATCTCCGGAGACTTCAATGTCCATGTGTGTTGTGAGTCCAAACCTCTGGTTAGGGACTTTTTAAATCTCCTTGATTCTTTTGGTCTTGTTCAGTCCGTGGCTGGCCCAACACACGAAAAAGGACACACTTTGGACTTGGTATTGTCGTTTGGACTGTCTGTATCTGTGGATGAAATATGTGCAGCAACGCGTATCTCAGACCATTTACCGGTTCTGTTTACAACCTCCATCCCTTCCGCAGGAGTCGAATCACGTGCCCCTGCGCGTCGTCTGCGTTCGATTAACCCCTTGACTGCCTCACAGTTCTCTGATGTTTTTAATGCTTCTCCTATCTGTAAATTAGATGTGGACTGTGCTTTTAATGCTGATGAGCTTCTCTCTATGTTTGACTTGACATGCACACCAATACTGGATTCTGTTGCTCCTTTTACGCTTAGACGCAACAAAGTTCTATCAGAACCGTGGCTCAATGACTGTACTCGTGCTCTCAGACGCGCTTGCAGGCGTGCTGAGAGAAAGTGGAAAAAGGATAAACTCCATGTCTCCCTGGAAATCCTTCGTGCTTCCCTGTCTGACTACCAGACGGCAGTCAAAGCAGCCAAAACAGAGCACATTTCTCTGTTCATCTCTAAAAACAGCCACAAACCTCAGGTTCTTTTTAATGTCCTCAACTCCATCATTAATCCCCGTGATGTTTCTTCTGTTGTGCCATCGCCTGCTCTCTGCGATAAGTTTCTTAAATTTTTTATTGGAAAAATATCTGCTCTTAGGCTAGCTCACACTAGTGCTACCCCCGATCCTGCTCCCTCTCTGTGCCCTGCTGTTCTCGACCACTTTGAGCCTATTTCCCTCTCTTCTCTCTCGGACATAGTGGAGCACCTGCGACCGACAAGCTGCTCCTCGGACAGCATTCCCTCACGCCTTCTCAAAGAGGTTTTTCATTCAGTTGGAGCAAGTATTTTATTACTTTTAAACACCTCTCTTACCTCAGGATGTGTCCCAGCTGCCTTTAAACATGCCGTGGTTACCCCACTACTTAAAAAGAAAAGTCTCGACCCCTCCACTCTCGCAAATTTTAGGCCCATCTCCCAGCTACCGTTTTTATCAAAAGCCCTGGAGCGCATAGTCTACGCCCAGCTGCAGTCTTTTTTAATCCTTCATGGCATCCATGAAAAGTTTCAGTCTGGCTTCAAACCCATGCACAGCACTGAAACAGCCCTTTTAAGAGTTTTTAACGATCTGCTCCTAGCCGCCGACTCAGGTAGCCCAGCTGTCTTGGTGCTGTTGGACCTGACAGCTGCCTTCGACACCGTGGACCATGGCATCCTGCTGTCACGGCTTGAACAGTCCGCTGGCATCACAGGCTCTGCCCTCGCATGGTTCAGGTCCTACCTTAAGGACCGTAGCTTTTCAGTGCAGCTAGGTGCCTTCTCCTCTGCCAAAGCCCCTCTTACCTGTGGGGTCCCCCAAGGCTCGATTCTGGGCCCCATCCTGTTCCTACTATACATACTGCCCCTAGGTTCTATTCTAACAAAACACAACATTCCCTTCCACTGCTACGCTGACGACGTCCAGATTTATCTCCCGCTCAAAGCAAACATAACACAGTCACTACAGCAGTTGATGGACTGCTTAACGGAGATCAAATCCTGGCTGAGCAACAACTTCCTGACTCTTAACGAGGGCAAGACGGAGGTCATCTTTTTTGGACCACAACCTCCAGCCTCTCAGGTTGATATTCTGGGCTCCCTCCAACTAAACATCCTCCCCTCGGTCATGAACCTTGGCGTGACCTTGACGAACACTTTTAAATTCGATAAGCAGGTCAGCAGCGTAGTCAAATCCTGCTTTTTTAAAATAAGACTATTGGCCAAAACCAAGTCCTATTTATCTTTTAAAGACATGGAAAGGGTCATCAACGCCTTTGTGACCTCGAGACTGGACTATTGCAACGCTCTGTATGTGGGTATGGACCACGCGTCAATTAAACGCCTGCAGCTGGTCCAAAATGCAGCTGCACGTTTGCTGACTGGACACAAAAAGCGCGACCACATCACCCCAATTCTGGCCTCACTACACTGGCTTCCAGTTCAGTTCAGAATTGATTTTAAAATCCTTTTATTCGTTTTTAAAGCTCTAAATGGGCTGGCTCCGGCCTATATAGTTGAACTCCTCCAGCGCTACACCCCAGCCAGAGCTTTAAGGTCTGCTGACCAGCTGCTGCTGGTAGTGCCGAAGACTAGGCTCAAAACACGAGGGCACCGAGCCTTCGCAGCAGCTGGCCCGAGGCTCTGGAACACTCTGCCCCTCCATGTGAGGTCGGCCCAGACCCTAGGGGTTTTTAAATCATATCTAAAAACTCACTTCTTCTCTCAGGCTTTCTAGCTAGAGCGGAGCACGACTACTGACATTTCCCTGTGTATTGTTTTTTATATTTGCTGTTGCTAAATGACTGTCTTTTTTACAATTGCACTGCAGTAAAATGTTTTTATTACATGTACAGCACTTTGGCTCGACCAAACATCGTTTTTAAATGTGCTCTATAAATAAAATTTGATTTGATTTGATTTGATTTGAAAATACACCGACCATAGACGCATTTTTTTGTCTTTTTGCATGTTAGAAACGAGTTGGTGACAGTAAGACTGCGAGATAATGTTTTTGTAGCAATAATACATGACCTTTCTCAACTCGCTCAACTGTGAACACTCCGATAATGCCTCTCCACGTTACCTTTCTTCGGCAGAGCGACGCTTGCTTTACAAATAAGGCAAATAACCTTTGAATGTGACATCACAACTAAATATTTTTCCTCCCATTCTGGGTGGAAGTGGTATGCAGGGTCGGCTCTAGAACAAATCGAATGGGGGGAAAATCATTTACCACGGGGGGGCACACACTGCCGTCAACAACCAACACACAAACACCAACGCAACTTCAATTTAAAAAAACATGCTGTAAAGTCTATTGTCTTTCACACACATTGCAGGCGTGTAGTGCTATTTTATAGCGCACCTATGACCTGTGCATACATGCACGGTTGTGGCACGACCACCAAAACAGAAACATATGGACATAGGCCACCATATAAAAGGTGTGCAAATGTATTTAGTATCCTATCCATCCTATTGGGGTGGACCCAACCTCCTCTAGGAGGGTCTGGGGGCATGCTCCCTTGGGAAGATTTGTTTTTAAATATTGAAGTTAAATGCATCAATCTGGTGCACTTTGAGAGCAAAATGAAGAGATCTATGGATACATCTCTCAGCATCCATATGAAGCAGAACTGTAAACAGATTGACTTTTTCTTCATGGATATTTTATTAATCACTCCCCTTTAAAACTGTATTCTTGTGTTACTGCCCTATAGTATTTCATACCCGTTTTTCATTTATTCTCTTATTCTTTAATAACTATAATGATCATATAAAGTTATTCCTCGCAAATACTTGTTTACATAAATGGTGACCAAACTGTTTGAGACCCACTGAGATAACCTACACTAAAGTTAACTTTGTAAACACTGAGAGAGCCCTTACCTCACTGAGCTGAGGTTATACGATCCTCTCAGTCTGTCTGACAGGAGAGGACTCTCCTACACCTTGGTGTAGAAACAGCTCTTTATAGCCGTTAGCATAGCTAGCTAACCAGATGCTAACAACAACATTCCACGTTACCGCTCGCGCACTCACAAAATGTGCTCGTGCCACACACACACAGAGCCGAGCTTGAATGAAACACAGAGACCCAGAAGTAGGCTACTTGTACTGTACTGTATATCATATTATTTTCGATGGCTTTACTGTATAATCAGTATAACAGATGAACAGATCGCCACTGGGCTTTCATCTAAACACACAGCCACGTGATGATAGCAAAACAAAGGTCGGGTCATTGGTCAAGCAACACACCAATCAGAGAGCAGCAATGAGCACACCTCAGGCTGTGTTTTATATTTGTATTCTTTATTTCTGATGTATTTCACACAAAAACTTTTAGTGGAAACGTTTTAACTTATATGATTAAAAAAAAACAACCGGCAAAGTGGCAAGGCTTGCCCACCCTGCGTTGGGGGGGGCACAGTGACTCATTTGGGGGGGCATGGCCCGCGAATGACCCCCCGTGACGCCAACCCTGGTGGTATGTCTTTAGCTTTTGGCTCGGTCCCGCACTCATTTTGTTGTTTGTCTCTTGTTTGTCTCTTTAACTTAATTTGAGTTTTCCCGGCACTTGACTGATTTTGTATCGCTTTGCATTCTGGGTTAACAGACTGGAAAGCGATAGGTCGCTTTTTCTGCCAATCAAGTAAACTCCTGAATTAAGTGGCAGGGAGGCCAAGGGAGGAGGGATCAAAACCTGTTTTGTCTATTTTAACGGAGCTGGATTTATTTTTTTTATGAATGACTCGCGATCTACCAGCATTGCCCCCGCGGTCGACGTACTGGGCACCTCTGCGTAGGCTATCCATGGTTCCGATAGAGAGAGGGGGAGGGGGGAGGTAAAAAACAAGAAAACACAGACACTCATCACCGAGGTCACAATATCAATCGATCCAGCAGAGCAATAGCCTATAGGCAAAACACAGAAGATCAACAAAAGATATGACATAAAATGAACTTACCAAAGCTGAAGTAGATGGTCAACTTCTTTAATTTTCTTTCCGTTTTACTGATTTTAATCGATATACGCTGCTCTCTCTCATCTCCTCTTCACAAACAACTACTATTTTCGCGGCACACATACTTACAGCCAATCAGCTCTCTGAATTATGAGATGACGTTTGGTAGGTATGTCAGGACAGTGCCCCTATGGTGATTATTTTTTTGCTGCACACATTGAATAGAAAAATACAGCACCCATTCACGTAACCATTACTGACAGCCTACTACCAGGTAAATACACACTTGTACTTGTGTAAAACTGAGTAGTGTTGCTACAAAAGTATAAATTAGGCTTACTAATAAGACAACTCAGATCTGAAGCTACACAGGAATCTGCTGCCAAAGTGCAATAAAAAAGACAAAATTAATAGAAACAAACCTTTTTTTTGTTGCATTTAGTAGAGTATAAAAATAAATTTTTAAAATAGGATGCAAGCAAGACTAGTTTCTTAACTTAACCTGAATTGATAATAGACTATAACCTTTATCTTTATCTTATACCATTTTGTACAATAATTATAATGAATAAGTTCAAGGGCCGCCAGGCCCCCTAAGTTGTTTTATTTGCCCCCTCACTTTGAGCATCATTCAGCCATCGAAAAGTTAAATAAATGTCACAATTATTAAATAACTTTAAATAATTATTTTCCACAACACACGTTACTATGTTTAGATCAGATATGTGGGCAGGCAGTCAAGCAACGTGTAAACAAGCCTCAACCCCAAGTGAGCTTGTAGTCTTAATTAATGTTAGCATGTGTGCTTAGCTGTAAACACAGTCGGATGGGGGACCAAAACGTCCCTGTTTTCCGGGCAAAGTCCACATTTTCGGAATGTGCGTTAAAAACCATAGAGCAAGGTGAAATAAAATGTTACATGTCAGTAAAAACAGAGTAACAGTGTTGTGCCTGTTTGTAGCGTTAGTGTATTTCTTTTTCTAGTACTTCTTCTTCTTCTACCTCTACTTCTTCTTCTTCTACCTCTACTTCTTCTTCTTCTACCTCTACTTCTTCTTCTTTTACCTCTACTTCTTCTTCTTCTACCCATGGATGTATACTAAGAAGCTTCTAATTCAATGTACCTTCCCGCAAAATATTGGACAAAAGAAAGTCGGCTAGTAGTGTCAACTAAATCCATAGTATTAGAACAAAAGTGATTTAAACGAGGTAAATTACGAATGTATGTTCTCAATCGCCAAGTGTGGGATTGAATATTAAATTAGTTTAGATTAGATTTATTGTCCCCAGGGGGAAATTCATTTCCACATCTCTGTGAAAACAAGAGGAAATCGACAAAAAATAAGACAACTACAGATAGCACCACACATGATGCTTACCTGTTATTATTTAGGGCTGCCTGTCTGGATCAGGTTTTTGCCAAAGCGAGCACTTTTACTATAATAATAATAATAATAATATGTTATTATATAAACCGTATTTGTACAATGAGCGACATCTAATAGAACCGTCCTTAGGGCAGCATAGCGGAAACGGTGGAAATCCAAACACCGTGACGACCTCCTAACCTATCAGGCTCTCCTCTCCTCTTTCTCTGCTTCGATCTCTCAGGCAAAAAGCACTTTCTTTCAAGATAAGATCCAATCTTCCTATTCCAATCCCAAAAAACTATTTTCCATCTTCTCCACCCTCTTGGACCCCCCCAAAGCCCCTCCCCCCTCCTCACTTCTGTCAAGCTACTTTGTTAACCACTTTGAAAAAAAGGTTGATGATATTCACATCTTTTTCTGACTCACCTTTACTCACCGCTGGGTCACCAGACCCTCCTTCCACCCACACACTAACCTCCTTTTCCCCTCTCTCTCCAAGTGAGGTTCTTACCCTCATTACCTCTGCCCGCCCTACCACCTGTCCTCTGGACCCTATCCCTTCAAACCTCCTTCAGACTATCGCTCCTGATATTCTACCGTTTCTCACCCATTTCATCAACACTTCTCTAACTTCTGGTCACTTTCCAAATAGTCTTAAGGAGGCAAGAGTAAACCCTGTCCTAAAGAAACCCACTCTCAACCCGTCTGATGTTATAAACTACAGGCCTGTCTCTCTCCTCCCGTTCCTGTCTAAAACACTTGAACGCGCTGTCTTTAAACAACTCTCCTGTTATCTCCATCAGAACAACCTTCTGGATCCACACTAGTCTGGTTTCAAGGCAGGTCACTCCACAGAAACTGCTCTCATTGCTGTCACTGAGGAACTGCACACTGCCAAAGCAGCATCCCTCTCCTCTGTCATCATCCTGTTGGACCTGTCTGCTGCATTCGACACAGTGAACCATCAGATCCTCCTTCGCACTCTCCAAGAACTTAGAGTTTCAGGCTCTGCACTTTCCCTCCTCACCTCATACCTCAAAGACCGTACCTACAGGGTAACTTGGAGAGGGTCCGAGTCCGACCCTTGTCAATTAACTACAGGGGTCCCTCAGGGCTCTGTTCTTGGTCCCCTCCTCTTCTCCCTGTACACAAACTCACTCGGATCAGTCATTAGCCCGCATGGTTTTTCATACCACTGCTACGCTGACGACACCCAATTAATTTAGTCCTTTCCCCGCTCAGAGACCCAGGTCGTCGCACGCATCTCTGCTTGTCTAGCTGACATCTCTCAGTGGATGTCTGCTCATCACCTCAAGCTCAACCTTGACAATACTGAACTGCTTTTCCCACTCTTGACCTGACAATCAACATCGGCACCTCTGTTGTTTCCCCGACTCAGACTGCAAGGAATCTGGGTGTGATCCTAGATAACAACCTGTCCTTCACTGCAAACATCGCTGCTACAACCCGTTGTTGCAGATACACGCTTTACAACATCGGGAAGATACGTCCCCAGCTGACCCAGAAAGCCACGCAGGTTCTGGTCCAGGCTCTCGTCACCTCACGCCTAGACTACTGCAACTCCCTCCTGGCTGGTCTACCTGCATGTGCCATCCGACCTCTGCAGCTCATCCAGAATGCAGCGGCTCGTCTGGTCTTCAACCTTCCTAAATTTTCCCACACCACTCTGCTCCTCCGCTCCCTTCACTGGCTTCCAGTAACTGCTAGAATCCACTTCAAGACACTGGTACTTGCGTACCATGCTGTGAATTGATCTGGCCCTTCCTACATCCAGGACATGGTTAAACTGTACACCCCAGCGCGTGCACTACGATCTGCATCACCCAAACGAATCGCTGCACCCTCGCTGCGAGGGGGACCCAAGTTCCCATCAGCAAAAACACGTGGGTTTGCTATCCTGGCTCCAACATGGTGGAATGAGCTCCCCATTGACATCAGGACAGCAGAAAGCTTACACACCTTCCGGCACAGACTGAAAGCTCATCTCTTTCGACTCCACTTCGAGCGATAGAACGATTAACAAAGCACTTATACAGATGTAGCGCTTCATTTCAGACGCGTACGGGTCCGTGATCGGCACGGGGTGGGCCCCTGCTGAAAAGGAAAACCCCCCGCAGGACTTGAAACGCCCCCTTGATAAATACATTTAATTATAACGAAACCATCTGCAATGGATCATGGATCCACCAGGGGGAGCCGTGATTAAAAAGCTGCCACACTGGAACTCATGTGAAATAAACAGCTGATCTACAGGTATCTGATATAGCGGATATTTGTTAAGATCCATATGTCACGGATAGGATCATATTCTGTGCTAAATAAGAGACATGTAATCATTTACTAAACATCACCATGTTTTTATTTAACAAAATAATGTTTAATTCACGTTGGCGTAAGTACAAAACCATCGCTATGTTTTTAGATCAGGAAATGCAGCCCTGCTCAAACAAACGATTTTCAATCATCATCCTCACGATCATTAATGTATCATATGTTGAAATTAATGCACTAAATTTAATCCACGTGAGTTTACATCAACAAAAATAATCGCTTTGTTTTTATATTTCACATCCGACCGGAGGAAAATGAAACACGGCTCTCACTACCGATCATCCTAATCCCACGGGCAAACAATAATATGTACAGTGTTAATAGTTTACTGTATTATTAGTGTCTAATCTTACTGGGGATTTTGGAATGGTACTGGATTTTGATTTATTGTATCGGCTTCATATCGCAATATATCCCCGAAGTCTGAAATGCAAAAATGTCCCACATTAGGGCAATTCACCCTACATTTAATCATTCAAACAAAATCATATTTTGTTTATTTTTAACGAAATAAATGTGGTTTAATCCACATCATTTACTGTGTTAATTGTTTACTGTAGTATTGTGCACATTACTTTTCGCTACTTGTTGCACCCCTGGTTAGAAGCTAAACTGCATTTCGTAGTCTCAGTACCTGCAATATGTGCAATAACAATAAAGTTGAATCTAATCTTGAGCTGGAACAAATGTATTTAGGCTACTTAGTACATATCTGACATTAACGATTAAACACATTTGTGCATTCTTTAAACCGAGTCAAGCCGACTCCGGAGGTGGCGGCACATTAAAGTGTGCACCTGATTGTTTAACTTGAAGGTGCCTGATGACATTTAATCATTCAAACAAAATCATATTTCGTTTATTTTAAACGAAATAAATGTGGTTTAATCCACATAATTTACTGTGTTAATTGTTTACTGTAGTATTGTTTAACTTGAAGGTGCCTGATGTGAACATTTCCAGAAGAACTCTAGCTTGAATGGCCTTTGTATACAGTAGGCCTACAGTATAGCCCAACCATTTACACCTTCCTTTTTTCCCGTCCAAAGTTTGAATTGGATAAAGGTAATGGTTATCGATGGTGCTTTTATAGCCTATTGTATAATAACTGTGTGATTTATATTGCTTTTCAAATGCATATGGCCACCCATTTACACTGCTCTTCCCGTCAAGAATATGAATAGAACTTAGTTAGATCACTTTACATTTCTGCAAATTAATTTTTAATCACACACGTCTCCCCACGTCTCCCCGTCCCGAAAATAATAAATAAAATAAAAAGAGGAAACAATTTTCAAGTTCAGTTTTCACCGTTTTATTTAAAATAACTGCCATAACAGACACCATACTGTAGGCCTATCTGCTGCGGAAACCAGGACGAGCTATTTCGGGATCTGTTTTCCGGGGGCTCCTCAGTCTCTCATTTACCCGGCTCCTGATCTTATGCCACTGGGCAATGTTCAGATTTGGGAACCAATTGGAAACATAGGACTCAATATTTTTCAACTTCTTGACGTAAAAAAAGGAAGTTGTAAATGGTTGAATGATGAATAAACAGTGAGGAGGGGTACAGTATGAATACACTAGATATACACAGCAGCCCAGCCTGTGAGCAGTATGAACACCAATGAGCGCTCAGCTCGAGATACCAGCGAGTAGAGAGAGAGAATGATATCTGCATTTTCTCTTTTGGTTTGATTAGGACACATCCTGGGGATTGTGTTTACAAACATTGACCAGACCGTTCACCAGCCCCCACCCCCCATGTTGCCTATGCTGTCCTGTGTTGCGAACTCTTTGTTTAAAACGAAATGTGTGGAGGAATTCTCCCAAGGGTCACATTCCACAGCTCTCCCCCCCCCCCCCCCCACTCCTGTGATCTCCCAACCCCCAGTCTGTAGGTTTGTGTTGTCACTCACACATTCATGCATTTTAATATGTTGTGCATATTTCTATCCCGTAATTCATACTGGTCCTCTCACGCACATACATTCTCCTTACAGTATACATAGGCTATATGAGTCCGTGTATCTACGGACCATTTGTTTTTCTTTATTAAAAAAGTAAACGGAAGAGCGTCTGAGAGGCGTTTTTGCCCTTTTGCTTTTTACCTTACTAAATGATCTAATGGTCAGTGGAGCGAGGGGAAGGCCCGCGAAACTCGCGGAAGTGATTTCAAAACAAAAAGCACTCGTTTGCTTGGAACAAAGAAAATAGCCAAGACACACATTGAGTCCAGAAAATGAATGTTATTAAGGGCTGTAAATATAATAAGCCTGTGTCTAAAATTGACAACAGGCTTATTATATTTACAGCCCTTAAGATACACTTTTGTGTTTAACAGCTGACCACTACCATGACATACTTTGTTTTAGTAGATGTCGCATGAGAGCAAAATGTATAAATATGAGCATTAAAATATATGAATATGAGAACAAAATGCATGAATGTGTGAGTGACAATATATGAATGTGTGCATTGAAATATGATAATATGAGAGCAAAATATATGAATGTGTGAGTGTAAATATATACGTGTGTGAGAGTGAAAATGTATGTATGTAAAAGGAGAATATATGTGTGTAAGAGTGAATATGTATGTATGTAAAAGGAGAATATATGTGTGTAAGAGTGAAAATATGCTGCATTTTGAATGTCCGATAGTCCACCATTTCCACCGGAAATATCAAACATTTAATAAAAGTGAAAAACAATGAACAAGACTTAACGTATTAATAATAATTAATAATAATTCATTATATTTATTCCGTTTGGATGTAGGATTTTTGACTTTGTTTCGAGCAGTGATCTTCTCTGCAGCAGAGAGCTAAGCGCTGTCAGACCGGACCTAACCCTGAAAAGTATTATCATCTGAAATTAATCATTATGTTATTAATATTAAATACATATAAGTATTGTTACAACTTGTATTTAGAAATACTCTGTTGTAATTATTGATGCATAAATGAGTTCATCCATTCAATGTGGCATCTGTTATAATGGGGTTAATGTATGATATTACTTAATAATACAATACATTAGAATATATGATATGATAATTATATTTAAGTTTTATTCATTTCTTATTTCATAGTTTCTCATTATTTTCATTTTTATCGCTCATCTTATTTTTGATTTTATTAATCTGTGCTATCCTGTTTTTCACTCTCACTACTGTGTAAAACACCCCAACAATATTACAAAAAATATACTGCATAAAGCAAACTATATACTTTATTTGATCCAAAACTGATGTTTTTTCATTATAGTAGCCTGTGAAAACCATAACTAATAAGTGATTAAATGCTACAGTATTCAGCAAACACAACTGCAGAGCTGCAAACATTGCAAACAGACTAAGTTCTACAACACCCAGTTGTCTTTGTGTATTTGTGAATGAAGCGCCATCTCATGGTTAAATCCTGTAATTGAACAAATGGAGAACTTTGGCAACGCCCTCTAGCAATTTGGCAACACCCCCAGCCACTGGGATCCGCTGGGTTTTTGACTGGGACACACCCATGTGAGTCCTATCTGGAGTGCTACATCTGTATACTAATAAAGGACTGGCTTACCTAAAGCCAGTTGAGTAGCACTTGAAATGTTTGGCTCTATGAAACCTGATGTACTTATATGATTCTGTTTTCTTCAAGGTTGTGTCTTCCTGGTCGATTGTACTTATTGTAAGTCGCTTTGGATAAAAGCGTCAGCCAAATGCAATGTAATGTAATGTAATCTAGTGACGGATTTTTAATCTGTGTCTGTCCATTTGGTGTAGTATTTGATCCAATATTACATTTGGTTTATATATTAGTCACTTTCTTATGGAATGCCAGGTTTTAGGTCTTGGTTTGAACATTCAATCCTGAAAATAAAAAATCAACCAGATTAATTTGTCTTTAATCCTGACATGGCTAGAGTAGATAGTAAGTAAGTAAATCTGTATAGGAAGACGAGTTAAGGGATAGAGGAGAAAAGGTTATGGTATAATTACAGAGCCTGTCCATTTATAAATTGAGGAAATCAATGTTAGTCTGTTAACGTGACTAACAAAGTGCAGGCATCTAATAATGTACTATCTATTATTAAAGATCAGAGGAAAAGAACAGAATGAGGGGTCAATCCGGAATACATATAAAGAAGCAAAGAGATTGTAGAGCAGTGAGAATGAAAAAAACTTGGTGTGTCAAATCATTACATTGCCAGTATTTTTCGTTGTTGTGAAAAAAAAGTCGCCCCCTAGGATTTTTGAACAGCCCCCTCAGTCATTTCAGCCTGGAAAGACTTCATGTGTTTCGCAAGAACGTGACTGACACGATAAGATGCTCTGGTAGCAGCCTTGCTCTTGTTGTTGGGCCTGGTGAAAATGGACTGCTGTGCATTTAGCTGTCCTTTCAGGCCCCTCCCCTTTTGGGAGCGTAGGGCAGAATTAGGAGGGAATTCCGTCTCGTGCCGCTCCTAAATTACCCTTCTTCGATAAAGCCACGCTCGCATTGCAGATGAGACAGATGGACTTTGAATTGGAATAGATACAAAAATAATCATCCTCCCACTCCGAGTGAAAATTATATATTTTGGGCTTTTTTGCTTCAGCCATAATTGCGGTCTTGTGTGTGTGCGGACTGTCACTCCTGTTGACACGGACAACGTCAGCGAAATAGTGCCCACTGCCCACCAGTGACGCCCCGACACATGGGGTCACGCCGGCCAATCACAAAGCTTTGATGCGTACAAGTGCATTATTCTGGCACGGGAATATTATGTTATAGGACATTAACGATAAAACAGAATATTGTTGTTCTATTTTTAGACACATATCGCGATCGACTGGGAATCTCCCCTGATTTAGACAGTGAGAGAGAGGGGCTAGATCGGGGCTTGACCCACGTCGCTCAAAACGGCTCAATAGGCACACTGCAGACACTAATTAGAAGAACATAGACTAAAACAGCAATGTACAGACGAATCAGATGATTACACATGATCTTAAAATATATTTTAAGATGTATTTTTTTTGCATTTATTTGCATTTTTTAGGAATTATTATTTGAATGACTTTCTGCTGACACTAGGTGGGGCTGTGAGTTCATACATTTCATGTTTCCACATTACAAAAACAACAGAGAGATGTTTTTGTTTGTACTATCAATGACTAAGTAGTATGTCTAAGTCTCTTTCCTTTATCTCACACACACACAGACACCTAACAACACACATCAGGGGACAAAAAGCAGACGTGCGTGTGGCTTTGTAACTTGCTCAATCACCATATAAACAATCTGTATCACGTATTTAGAAAGAAATGAGACTAGAAAAAAAGAAACAGAATAGGAGAGAGCAAGAGGATGTGAAAATGCACTTTTCTCAATGAGGAAGCCTAGAAATCGGAGAACTGTATCAATACCCCGGTGGGTCAGCAGATCAGTGTAAACCTTGAATGCAACACAATGAAGCCTGATGGGTGTATTTGTTGGTACCGTTGTAAAGGAATGATTGGCACATGTTTTCTCGCGTTTCATCATGCGACAGCTTCTCTCGCTCTTATGTTTGGTAACTTCTGCTTTGCTTGCCTTTTGGTATTGAGCAATATGTTAACACTGTGTGCAAGAGCACTGTAGACAACTCCTAATATAGTTAATCATATAATTACTTATATCTTGCAAAAAATAAAGCCAAGTCATAGCAAGATTTATTTAGAATAGATTGATGCTTTTAAAGGTGAGTGAGTTAACCTCAGTGGTTGACAGTAACTGAGTACATTTAGACAAGTCATGCACGTATACATTTTTAACGAATGAGTATTTACGTTTTCTTCTATTTTTTACTTCTCTATATTTCGTTGCTAAGAAGATTATGTTTTTGATGATGGGAAGGTTAAAAAAATGAGTTTACTTAATATTGCAAAACACTAAATCTAAGATTGTAAACAACTTTGAAAGATGGAACCAGAAATGTGTTATTTAGGTAACACATTTAAGAAAAATGAACCACTCTGAAAAGATCCTGCTTCTATTATCATCTGTTGTCATAAACCGTGCTCTCTCTTCATCTTTGACCAACACTTGAAGTTGACATCCCAACTATACAAAATTCAATTATGACTTGTCTTTACACAGTTGCTGTATAAAGCTATAATTTACATGCCGTTCCTGAACCCAAATAATGAGAAATAGAAAAGAAAAGTATTATCTGATGCTTTTGATACCTTGCTATGTTAATTGCTAACTATTATATATGTGCCGTATGATCACAATTGTGTTTCTTTCCTGTTCTTTTATATCCAGGTCAGTGTGTTCTATTCACAGTAGAGTCCTTTGTTGTTCTTACATCATGTCATTTAGGTGATTTTGGTAGAGGTAGGTTAAAGGCCATTAGACACTTTTATGAGGCTGAAAACCAAATAAACCAAATAAAACGTTTTCTTCATCAGTTTTCTTAGAGACCACAGGGCTTTATTTATAACAAACACCAGACTCTTAGAGGTTGAGTCAAATTAAGTTGGTTTCACACTTAGCTCGACTTCATCTTCTAAGAACTTTAGGTTCCTTTTGAGGTTAGTGACTTCCTATTACTGTACATGTACGCCCATGAGGCCAGTGCTGGGTGCTGTGTCATGTAGTAACACAACATGAAAGAGATCTCATCGGACCTGCCAGAGACATAGGAATAGGTAAGAATTTATAAAAAAATTGCACGAAAATCTCAACACAAGGGGAAAGGGAGAAGCCTTAGTGTCTCGAAAGAGTGATGTCAAATGGATAAACATTGCAAATGCTTGATTCTTTCTTATAGACAAAGGACAATTTAAAAATATAATGACACACTTTAAATTCTCTTTGCAATGCTTGTTTTTTTTCCGCATTTGCAGAGTTTGAGTCAGTAGCAGAAACCACTAAGGGCCAGGCAGTTAGTGTAATGTGTCACAGTTCTGTCACGGTTGAGTGAAGGAAGCAGGACCCAAGCGCAGATAACTTTGATAAACCTTTATTTCAAGGCTAAAATGGAACGAATACAGACAAACACAGAACACTCACCGGTGAAGTCCGTCACCAACAAAAGAAGCACCGACACTGAACACAGCACGAGACAAGACTAAATACAGGGAGGGATAATTACAAGACACAGGTGAACACAATCGGCAAACGAGACACAGGTGAGGAGGGAGGAGAAAAACACAAGAGCCACAGGTGAACACAATTAGCTAACGAGACACAGGTGAGGAGGGAGGAGAACACACAGGGACACTAACGACAGGAGGAAAACATGACAGAGAACAGTGAAAACACCCAAACCTAGACAGAACTGTGACATAATGTGTCACCATTACACTTTTTTTGTTCAATGTGAAGGCTGTGTTTAACAGGATATTCCATATAGACCATGCTTAGTGACCTAAAAGAAGAGTATATCAGGAACGATGTTTGAGTGTAATGCTTTATATGTCATAAATATTTGCATGTTGTGCTATATGATCCGATTAGAAAGACTAACAGGTACATTTAACAGGATCTAGGGGAGGATGTGGGTAGGGTTGGGAACCGAAACTCGGTTAGATGAGAACCGATAAGAAAATGCTGGTACCGGGTACCAGAGTCCTGGGTACCCGACCGCTGATCCGCAAAAAAAAGTGATTCGCCGGTGGTATTTTTTCAAACCCTTTTTTCCAGGTTCGGTTCTGGGTAAAACAAAGATAGGTCGGGTCGCGGGTGTTGCATAATAAATATATTAAAATTATAATAATTTAGTTTAGTGTTTAAATCCTCAGACCTCTCCCCCGCGGGACCGCGCATAATCATAACCTCTGCAGCGCATCAATCTGCTGCTGAGCGCGCCACATTCGAAATGGCTCAGGTGAAGCTCTCTAGTGGAGAATACAGCATTTTCAATAACACTTCCTCAAGAGCGAAATCCAACGTCTGGGAGGCTTTTGGTTCCTAGATGGAGTTAAATAACCAACATCCCACGCTTTTTGAGACAAATATGCAACTGCGTGTGTTAATAATTGCACGTTTTCACTGCATATATGTGGGTTCGGGTCGGGTTGCGGAACTAATTGGCAATATGTGCGGGTAGCGGGCGGGTTCGGTATTGCACGTCGCGGGTGCGGGGCGGGAGCTGGTCTTGATAATCAGACCCGTGCAGGACTCTGCCGGGTACCCATAAAAAGTACACTATTTTCGGTTCTGATTAACGGTTCCTAAACGCGGATGACTAACACTTTAGTATTGCAAACAAAGCCTACATATCTGCATGGACGTAGGCTAAGGCTACGTAGCTATCTGTAAGGACCTGTAGTAACAGGACGATGTTACGCATCAACGGAACAGCAGCGTGTGATTTGATTTGTTTAGATACCAGCATGCACGGCAGTCGGCAGCCTATCTGAAAGGACCTGTATAGTACATCCCTCATCGGTTGTCGAAGCTCCGTCATTTAGGTATGCAAGGTGTGTCCCCGATATTAGGGTACTTGTACAGTAAAAGCCAGGTACTGTTATAAAACGTATGCATACTACCAGAAAAGGCTGATATGCTGATTTTGCTTAACAAGAACTGTTGAAATGCATCTTTAAAATAGCCAGGTGTTGTGCACTGAATGCACTTTAGTTCAAGCATTTGGCCCCTATTGTTGTTGTTATTGTTGCTCGGACTGACTTTTTCTTTTCTCGAACAGGACTTATATGATGTCAGTAGGTTTCCTGCTGCTACCTCAGTTAAAATAAGGCACAGCTATTGTGTAATACATTTGTATTGCAAGCATTTTTTTTATTTGTAAAAATGTCAGTTAAAGCTTAAAAGAATAAAGATATTTTTGTTATCTAAACATTTGAACTCTTTATTTTACAATTTTGGAATCGAAACGGGGAATCGATAAGAACCTGAATCGATAAGCAGAATCGGATTCGGAATCGATCAATTTCAGATGATACCCACCCCTAGATGTGGGCAATGGAAAAGATAAGAATGCAAAGAAATACAGATGCAACACAGACTGCAAACACAACTGGGTTTAAACAGGGAACAAAAGGTATCTCTTCAACTTAAGATTCACACATAAAAAGTGAATTTATAGTTTTCCAAGAAAACAAGGATACCCGTCTGATGGTTAGGGTGCACTTGTTTATTTTATATTTTAATTTTGTTTGTATTTTAAGTTTGTTTGGTTATATTGATTTGACATAAATATATATTTAATTAATAATGTATTAATGCACTATAGCCAAGTAATAATGCTATAAGCTCAGCTTTGATTTTAAAGTAACAACAAAAATACCTTTCTAATTAAACTCTTATTACTGATCAATAAAGCCTTAATGGAATGTTGATTAACCTTTAATTACATACAGGAGTCATTACATAGGTTTCACAACCGATTCAAATGAAACCTCATTTGCATGCAACAGCCAGCTGCAAAACTTCACACATTCAAGTTCCTCTCACCTCTGCTTGTGTTAGAGAAGCATATGTAAATGTGTTGAAGCATGAAAAACTACTGCGTTGGAGAATGCATACTTCTCTTGTCAGGAACAACTTCAACTGATTTTACAACTCAATGAAACTGATAATGTATTCTTATAGAACTACTTTGAACTGAGTCTCATAATGTCTCTCTCTGTTTTAGATCACCAGTGTGAAGTCAAAAGGCAAGCTAAAGGACATCAGCTCATCAAAACACCAAGACATTTTCCTTCAAGATGCACTGTCAAGCCAGCCAGGATGCAAACCTCAGCCTTCATACCCTATCAAACCAAACGTCCTCGATGACCTCTTTGAACATGTTCACCATTTCACTCAATGGCTTGCTCTCTTCCATCGGCATCATAGAGAACGTCCTCATCCTCGGAGTAGTGGGCTTCCAGGTCCGCCGCTCTGTCATCAGCATCTGGATCCTGAACCTGGCAGCCTCCGACCTGCTGGCCACCGCCTCTCTATCCTTCTTCACCCTCTACCTGGCCCGCGGAAACACCTGGACATTGGGCACGACCTTCTGCCGCATCTATTCCGCCATGTTCTTCCTCAACATGTTTGTCAGTGGCTTCCTGCTGGCGGCCATTGCTATGGACCGCTGCCTGGTTGTGCTGAGACCGGTCTGGACGCAGAACTACAGGAACGTCCAGCTCGTGAGGAAGGTCTGTGGGGTGATTTGGGCCTTGGCTGTGCTCTTCACGGTTCCCTTCTACATATTCCGTGACACCTATCCCCTCCCTAACGGCAAGATCCTGTGTTACTACAATTTCGCTCGACTCCTACCTGCTGAACCTTTTGATCTTGTACATTTGTGTAATCAGCGCAAGGAGGCCTTGGCCTTTATGAGGCTCTTTCTATCCTTCCTGATCCCTTTACTGATCATCGTCCTGAGCTATACTGCCGTCAACATCGGCTTGGTGCGCAGAGGCTCCCGACGGCCTTTTCGTTTTGTTCGGCTGGTCATTGCCGTGATGGTTAGCTTTGTCCTCTGCTGGGCTCCGTACCACATCTTCATCGTCGTAGAGATGATGGCACCCACTGGGCATCCTGCGCAGATATTCGCAGGCAGGGCTCTCCCAATTTCAACAACCATCGGCTTCCTTAACAGTGTCCTCAACCCGATCCTGTACGTGTTCAGCTGCCCTGACCTATGCAAGAAGATTAGACACTCTCTGAGCGCGGTGATGGAGACTGTTCTGGCTGAGGATCTGGCAGAACTGTCCCGACGCCGCAACACCGCTCACACCTCCATCAGCACCACCGAGATTATGTTGAAGCCGAATGCTCTTACAGCCTTGTGTCTGAAAGCACAGGATCCGGAGTAGAATAGGAATCCTGCTAAACTGCCCAGAACGGTCTGAAAGTGTACCGTAAATGTTCTTATAGTTGTCCTACTCGTTTTTCTAACTTTTTTTGAATGAGGCCTATAGACAGGACTTTTATTTGTTGTTTTTCGTGCGCTATAGTTTAAAATTCCCTTTGATGCTGTTTCTTATATCTCTTAATTGTTAATCATTTTACAAAGCATCACTCTCGTCAGTACAACAAAAGAGTCCTTTATACTCACCAAACTTCCGCCGGTAATACAGTTTCCTTTCACCTCAAGTCGATGCCTAATTACGTAACTTCCACTTGGATAGCTTTTTTTTTTGTCAAGGTTAAACTACAGTTGATACTTTTGCACAAATGTCTCAAATGAAAACATAATCTAGAAACGGAATTTTTTAGCTAGCCTTGTCGAGATGGATAGCAAGCAGGTTTTATTTTACCACAAATACTGACATTTATTCACAAGTCATCACAATATGCTGGAATTAAATTAAAAGTGAATGAATAATGAACGAATACCCATAATAAATCAAATAAATATCAATAGATCATCATTAAATTGAAATGCAATTAACCAATTGAACTGGAAGCGTAGTTGGTATAAATGCTTCAGCTCTTGGCAGGCTTTTATTTTTGAAAAATCAGCAGAAAGTGCTGATTAAATTATCATTATTTTTCAAAAGGTAGAGTGAAATCCATTGGACTGTTGTTGTTCTGATTAAGTAACATGTGCTTTTACATTTTAAATCCGTCCTCAATGCTTTCTACCAAGTCTTTGTAGATGTATTTGTATGCAAATGACAACAAACACTGCTATATTTAACAATTTATGAATACTGGCTTTTAGTCTAGAAATGCATGGTACTTCAAGTCTGTGAACAATTTGTTCAAACTTTTAGTTTTATCTGACTGATAAATACATCTTTATAATACAGAAAGTATAAGGATTTATTAAGCATTACTCTACAGTCAGTACTGAATACTTACACTTGTGATTATAGGGCATTTCTTAACCTCCACAATTACATACAGGGTTCTGAATTATTTTCTTATTTTTACTTGAATGCTTGCTAAATATGTTAATTTGTATCACTTGGTAAAAACAGTTTGTACTATGGGTCACGGAAACATAAGGTGTCTCCTGCTAGATGTTATCAGTAGCAGCAGGAAATGACACAAGCAACACTTTAGAGTTAGACTATGCTCTTCTTATGTGTTTATAATAAGGAAAATATATCTTAATTGTCCATTATTGCATTCTGCACATGTAATTCCTTTGTTTTAATGCTTTGACATATAAACATAAATAAAAAAGAGAAAAGACAGATCTTGTAATGATATACCCACAGCCATGCTCGTGTTTCCGTAGTGATTCACACCAATTCTTTTTTTGAAAGGCCTGAGCGTAAACAAGTCACGAAGCATGAATATTTATTCGTTGTTTAAATGACAGTAACAAATATGTGAAATAACTTCGTTGGTCTATTTCCATACACTGGCTAGAAAGCAAATGTAGTTCATAGATTAATCAGAAACTGTATTTATTATGGCCTTATATGTTTAATGTAAGGTGACAATGGGTATGGAAAATCACAAAAGACTGGATTTGAAACTCTTAACTGAACTGAATAAAAAAAGACTAAATTAAAAAGTAACATCACTGTGATCTTCCACTGGGTGGCACACTTGCTTTGAGTCAGCTCTATAGTTGAATCCAAGCTATACTCCTAGAAGATTATTATGTCCAGTTGCAGTCTCTATCTTGTTGTCTGGTTGAGCTCTGGTACTGAGGATAATCTGTTTGCGGGAGTTTTGCCCCCTTCCCAAACAGGGCATGGATCTCTGTAGCTCTAGCCGGGCATCAGGGCACAGGAAGATGTAGAAGAGGGGATCCAGCAGGGTGTTGAGGCTGGTCAGACCGTAGCACAGACGATAGACGAGGAATATGGACCGCTCAAATCCACATGGCTCATCTGTCAGCAGAAAGGATACAAATCTGTATCCGCCCACGAGGTGATAGGGTCCAAACACAACAATGAAGTTGATGGTGATCACGACTAGGATGCCCACGATTTTGTGCCGCTCATGGTCAGACAGGGAAGGAGATCGTTGGAGTGTCACCCCAATGTGGGCTGATGTGTAGCTAAAGGGAAGCAGAGTTGCATATTAAAAGACTTAGAATTCACAAAATAATTCTTTGTTCCCCATGGACATTGTACCAATTGCCTAAAACGAGTTAGGGTTAGGGTCTTGGGGAACGTGCGGTGCTCCATAGGAGCACAGCGTGGTGCACGGGCTCTCGGATAAATATTTTTGTTTAAAAACCTTTTTAAAAACTCCTGCAATAAAACCAATAGAACTTTATAAAAGCCCTGTTTGGTCTGTGTTCAAAAAATTAAATTAAATAAAGAAAATGCAATAAAAGTGATAGAAGAGACCAGCGGCTGAAGCACAGAGCGTGTGTGGCAGGGTTCAAACCTGTGCTCCTGCCCCCCCGAGGGGGTGTCCCCCAGTGGTGTGTCTGAGGTTGTGTCCCACAACATCCTGGTAAGTAAATTAAAAACATCTGGCTAAAAGTACAGAGGTTGACTTTGTTTAAAATCGGCATGCAGATAAAATTAGTGTGAAAAAATGTATGATAAATAAATACATAAAAGTGCTTAGTGAAATAAGTGCTTTAAAAACAAGTGCTGGTAATAAAAATCACATCAACCCAAATGTTCCAAGATAACATAAAGTATAAAATATATAAAACATAATATATAGAACTATGAAATATAATAAGGTATAAAATATAAAATATGTAAAATATAAAACAAATATGTAAAATATAAAATACACACGGGTTAGAGAAAATATTTTAAAGTAAAGTCAACCAAGTGTCCCTAAAGTGTTTAAAACCCAGGCCGACAGGTGGCGCAGGTGAGACATGGGACACGCCTCAGATGATGTTTAAAAATACTTTGTAGACTACATGTAGCGCACCAATTGCCTAAAACGAGTTTGGGTTAATTGTATCAGTTTTCATTTCAGTTGAAACTACTTTTTATTGTATTAACACAATTTGAAGATGATAAATAGTTGGCTTCCCTTTTGATGAAGCACAGATTTGACCACTTGAACTGTGCAGACACCAAGAAGTTCTTGTACTTTGGAAACGGTCAACTCTTTTGACCACAAAACATTTACGTGAACAGGTTTTGAAACACAACATTACAAAACATAGGGTTTACTCACCCAAGTATAGCACATGGCAGCATGAAGCCCAGGGCCATGGTGGTGATCTTGAAGTGGGCGTATCTTGGGCTGACGGGGTACTTCTCCAGACACAGCAGTTTGTCTGAGTCAAACACTGACGGGAGCAGCCCGCTCAGACAGTACAGAAAGGTCAGGGTCCAAACCACCACACCGGACACCGCTGCCACCCTAACAGTCCGTATCCTGCGGCTGCTCAAAGGGTACACGATGGCCAGGCAGCGGTCCAGCGCTATCAGGCACAGGAACATGACGCTGGCGTAGACGTTTACGTAAAACACGTATCCCACCAGCTCGCAGGTTAGCTGGCCATAGGGCCATTGGTGCCCACCTTGGAGATAAAGGATCCAGAGTGGCAGGGTGAGCAGCTGCAGGAGGTCTGACAGCAACAGATTGAGGATGTAGACCAGTTGGCAGCCTCCTCCGCCTGAACGACCCAGGTGGTACAGTCCCCATAGAGATAGCAAGTTGCTCGGGAGACCCAAAGAGAAGATCAGGCCGTAGATACAGGTCAGGCCAAATGTGTCCGTGTTTAACGGGAGATCGCAGCTGTCGTTGGACATGTCTTTGTTGGTCAAGGACCTGACATAGGAAACTGGAGTTGACCTTACTCACATGGATGATGAGTTGGTGTAGAAATACCCCTTCATTTGCTCTAGCTAAAGTCTCAGTTGCATGTGGTATGTGACAATTGCATACTTTTCATGAATGTATTCTCCTGTGGAAAAGGTCAGCTTAAGTGGTATCAGTACATCATTCTCCAAAGCATCCAGGATCCATCAGGGGATAAAACACCTGCAGATAGAAGAGAGCATTCTCAAATCAGCAGCAGCATGAGCAGCTAAACCGTGCAATTCCAACAAAGACTTTTCACTCACCTCTTTAGTTCCATAAAAGCTTGCTGCCTGATCTGCAGCTGGGTGACCTTGATCAAGAAATGCTGGGAACACAGTGTCTGGACCAAGTCTATTCTGTGATCGTTTCCTCCACAGGAAACCTACTTCTTCAGCTTTAAAAGCAACATCCTGAGGCAGGAGCACGCCTTTCTGCCCCAGGACAAAAACATATACTCTCTCTTTCTCCATGTTTCACTTCTTTTATTCCAAACAGGATGATTAAGGTGGACATAAGCTGTGAGGAAAGGAACTGATGTACGGCGTCCACTAATGCCCTTTAGAATGTCGTTTGCTGGCTATGTGCCATCAAACACATTAACTCTTCTGCTATGCTGTCGTCATTTATTTTCCTGTATCGAGAGTTCAGTTGTTCATGTTTATCTTGTGCATCTTGCAGGAGAGTTGATTGACGGACGAGATTAAGACCACAGAAATAGAGCACACAAAAACAGCCTGCTAGAACAAACACATTTATTCTCGTAAAAGTGAATGAGTGGTGAATGTATGGACAGTGAGTGGGTTTAAATGTACCCAGGGTGAACTTTGCTCATGCACAACTAGAACAAAAACAATTCTGCACAATTGAAATTGTTTTAGGTAAGAATGGCTATGTTGAGACAATGGGAGCGAGGCAGTATTTTTACCCTGTGGTTCTAAAGGGAGGAGGGCGTAATCACTCACTTTGTTACCTTTCAAATGTCACCAATCTCTGATTAATTGAATCATCCAAAATGGTAACTAAACAGTACTCTTAGACATGACTTCCCATATTAAATTCAGAGCATTGCGCTAAGGCCTCTGCGACCTCTCGAGACCACATTGGAATGAAGAGACAGATAACAGCTGTATGTTGCGCACTCAACTACAGGGGAAGTGTCTTTAAAAAAGGCCTCAGCTGGGAGACATCATATACGTTGCTTAATCTAGACCAAGCTGGTTGCAGAATGTTTTCTACTCCATTAACATCTTTTCATGTCATAGGGCGTTGTATATACAATATGCATATAGAAATATAGGGAAGAAGCCATTGTCATATGAACGTTACCAGCATTGAGCACCAACAAACTGAAGTACTAGGCAAAGAGAAGCCCAATTCTGAGTCCATTTTATAGTCAGAGTTCTGCATAACGAATATCAAACAGGACGCCACAGTGAAGAAACTGACAACCTTATTGCTTCATCCTTCTACACCCCCCCCCCCCCCCTAAAATATCACCATATCGCTGACGGACTTTGTGATTTTTGTATTTGCTTCATGACGATATAGGAAATGTCGAACTCACCTGTCAGAGCACTTCTCTGATAATTGCCAAAGAAAAGCTATAACTTATATTATCATTTCTAAAGTAATTGTCTTCTTGTATTTACTACAGTCCTACAGAGCTGTATGAAAGCGAAGATGGCTCTGGGCACAATCTATATGTTATTATGCAACCCTTTATACATGGAAATGTATCACCTCTTAGACTTTTCTAACCTTTTCTTGGAAAAACAACCCTATTTATCCAAATCACCCAACAACAATGTTCACTTTTCTTTGAAAGCTTCCAAACAGGCTTCTATTATGTTGACTATATCACGGTGAAACATCTTCATCTCTGTTATAGTTTAGTGACAAGTATATGGTATGCTATAGTTAAAGAATACCAGTGAGTATTCTTTCTCCTCAGTGCTCGGGTCCTTGCTTGACCTGGTATTTAGTTCCTTTTCCAAAAGTAGCTGTTTCAAAAACAATTGTGTAGACCCCAGTCTCACATGTGTGTGTTTGGTGTGTGTGGAAGTGATCTCATGATAACACTCAAGTGCGTTTGCCATTACAATATGTTTAAATGTACAGTATAGCATTCATACATTTTTACATTTATAGAACGATGACAAAATGCACATATTATATTGATGCTAATTTGGTATATGAGCACATGAAATACATTGCAGAGTGTTTGTAATAACATGCATTTATTCAGCAAGGTAGGAGCCCTGCTCTATGTTTAGTAGAAATAGCATGATCTCGTGTTCCAGTGTCTTTTCTTGAGGATTTGTCTCAACAGTCCATGTGAGCAAGTTCCTTTTTGTGCAAAGACTTTGTGTCACACAGGAAGTAGGTGTAACTGATGCTAAACTCACAGTAGTCAGATGGAAGCTGTCACCTAATCTGTCTGTGAAATCTTGATAAATATGTTTGATGTGATATAAAAGTCAGTTTATATCAGATTATATATATATGTATTTCCTGTTACAACAAGTTACTCTGCCTTTGTCTTCCTCCTGGACCTTCGACAGCACAGAATCTTACACACAGAGGCTGAAGCCCAGACAAAGGCTGCAATGAGAGCCATTAATAAAAGAGCCACATCCAGGCTGAAGTAGGTATACCAAGGCAGACTAAAACCTACTGACTGCAAATGGGCGGCTCCTTTATTCCTGATCACGTACTCAATCCAAAAAATGGCGGTGTCCATGGGTAACATTGGCTGATCGTGGTGTAGCCGTGAGAGACGCTGTATGTTCTCACGGTATGAGGGAGTCTCTAGAATGTCTGTTATAGCCTCTAGGAAGTTTTCTTTGGTGAGTGAATTGGCCTCCAACACCCTAGCTGCCCCACGTACCTTCAGCCGGAGTACGTTGTCAAACTGGTCAAAGAGGAGGGGCAGTCCCAGAACAGGAACGCCGTGGTAAATGGCTTCATACATGCCGTTGGTGCCGCCGTGGGCTACAAAGGCACGAGTTTTGGGGTGACCCAGGAGGTCTCTCTGAGGCAGCCAATTCACCAGCAGGGTGTTGTTCCCCAAGGATGACGGCTTTTCACCAATAAACCTCCACACCACCTTCTGAGGTAGTTGAGCAAAAGCAGCGGCAATGGCCTCTGTGGCCTCGCGATGCAGTGCTGACACCAGCGTCCCCAGAGACATGACCACCACCCCATGTTCCCCAGAGCTCTGCATAAAGGCCTCCAGCTCATCAGAGAGGGGACGGGGCTTTTTGCACTGGAACCCTCCAATGTAGACTATGTTGGGCATGGTAGGCCGTGGGAACTCAAAGACAAAATCAGTCCTCATGAGCCACATATCGGCTGCAAGCTCTAAAGACAGTAAGTTGGTTCCGGGAGGGAAATGCCTCTGGAACAGATCTGAGTAGTAAGGGTTGATGAAAAAGTGCTGTTCTACTGAACTATAGATATAATGCAACATGTTCTTGGTTCTGTCCAGGAAGTCCATCTGATCATCAAGTTCACTTCCTGACACGGGGACATAGGAGACAGGAGAGGGAGCTATGGTTAAATGGCCCTCCCCATTATTAATCCAGCGCACATTGAAAACCATTGGCAGCTTGAGGTAACTACCCAGAATGACCCCTGTAGTCAGAGCGGGATCTGTTAACATTAAGTCAAACTTGGCAGCTTGCATTTTCTTCATAAAAACAGGGTCATCTAACATTGTAGCAGAGGCTCTGGAAAGGATCTCATGGCCTTCTGACAACATGGATGTGATCAAGTGTTGTTGGTAGAAGCTGCGTAAAAAAGTTGGCCTCCTGCGACTTTCCATAACATTTAGTAGCATTTTATTGTAGTAGTCCAAATCTGATTCATCTTGCAGCATGGTCACATTAATAGAAGTAAAAATGGGGGAGTTGCTAGGGATAAACCAGCTCTTAGCAGAGCGCAACACAGTGATGTTGTGGCCTCTGGAGTGCAGTTCTCGGAGTATCACCTCCATGTTGATCCAGTGGCTTCCATCAACGGGCACTACTAGGATTTTGCTGCCACTACAAGTGGGACTGAGCAACAGGAAGAAGATTCCTGACAGGATTATAGCAATCATGCTGGACATTTCCTTGGAGAAACAACAGACAGAATTACAGATAATTGTTAAACTCACTAAAAGCACACGTCCGTCCAAACATAAATATGACAAACAAAAGAAAATGGCATGTCTTATATGTGCTAGTCTGTAAATTGTGGTACAATTAATCAGTGGTTGAAGGTAGCAGAAATATGTAGCTTAAATGTGAAGTTCTGATTTACTGGAACTCAAGCAAAATGCTTGCCAAGTCATTGTGGGGAGCAGGGGAAATCCAGCACCACAAGAGAAAGGGGGGGTCAAAAGGTTATCTGCATTATTGAGTTCAATGTCCTCTGCAATGAGTTACATGTCTTTATAATCTGTACCCTGTGTCCTTTTGTAGTCAATGTCCTGTTGTTTGTCTTGTCTTACCCCAGCTGATACTTCACTAAATCCACTGTTTTAATTGTTCCCTATATTGTCCCTATGCCCTGTAAGGTGTCATTGGGTGTTATGAAAGGCGCCCCCCAAAATAAATGTATTATTATTATTATTATAAAACTGACAATGAAAATGCAAAGAAGTTCAGCAAACATATCACTGAAGGATCAAATTGTATCTTTTTGGATCCATCAATGTATGTCTCTTATTCCTTACTGCCACTCACCATGTGGTCTAGTGCTTTTGCTACCTGTGGGCTATCTTTAGCTTGTTCTTATCCAGGTTCACAAGGGTCTTTATGCACCAATGTGGACCTTATACAGACTGATAAGTGAGATGTAAATACCAATTTTCCTCTACTTTAAAATACTATAGCTTAGTAGTCCTAACACTAACTCAGCAGCTGGTTGGTAAACGGACAAGTGTTAAGCTACCTTGATCATTATAAAAAAAAACAGGCATTGGATCTTAATTACAGCTAAAAGTGGACTTGACATAATGACATATATCATTTTCTGCATTTTCCGACGACGCACAGTAAACTGAAACACTAACACATATAGGCATTATGATATTGCATAGATTAGACATGAACACAACTTGGATCAAAGTGAGCCTTTAGTTTTCGAACCCACTTGTGTAGTGAGATTTACAGAACGCATATTACAGTTTTTGTTACTGTTCATACTGTTCGAACAGTATATTGTCCTGTATCAAAAACATAGTCCACGGTCCAACAGCGTAACAGATGATTAGTTAAATGTTCAGTTGTTGAAATGTAAAGTTAATCTAATGCCTCACCTGGTTTTTGTTGTCTCAAAATCCAAGAGTGTGGCATGAGCTCCAGGTCCTCAGTGAGCCAGGATACTATGTGATAACTGCACCTTCACACAGCCTTCACTTTAACACACACTATTACCCTGTGTTATGATGAAACTACTCTACCAGGTCTAAGTCCGGAATGTGGGTTATGGGTTAATCTCAAAGGTCTGTGCATTGTGGATGACTCTCTCCATGCTCTGGACAGCTGTGATCTGGAGAATGAAGAGGTTCAGAGGTAAATATTATAGACAAATCATAATCTAAGGAATCTGGATTTGTGTTGTTTGTAAGGGAATGCATTTTGACATAAAAGCATCAAATCAAATCAAATCAAGTTTGATTTATATAGCACATTTATAAACGATTTTTGGTCGAGCCAAAGTGCTGTACATATAATAAAAATAGCCTACAGTAGAGACACTTTACAGTAAATACAACAACACAGATTGTTCAGAATATCAGTATGAGAAAAACGACAACCTCTGTCCTTAGACCCTCACATCGTACAAGGAAAAACTTCCGGAGAAAACCCACAGTTTAAGGGGAACATGGGAGAAACCTCAGGGAGAGCAACAGAGGAGGGATCCCTCTCCCAGGACGGACAGACGTGTAATAGATGCTGTGTGTAAATCGAAGAGATAATACATTTTACAGCATATAGACCGAATGTTAGGAAATGCATGTGTCTGTAATAAGAAGATGAATCCACGAGGATGTCAACTACAATCCTGTGGAAGCCATCAGGGAGGCAGCATGACGAGACCCAAGGCAGGACCGCAGAGACAGGTTCAGCCACGACCCGAAGTCCACGACTTAATCCAGAACTCAGGATAGAGGATCCAAGACACAGGACTACAGCAAGAGGATCAGCCTCGACTCCGGATCCCGGCGTAGATATAGATACAACATTTGGCTGGGTTAATCGGAACAAGAGAATACACAGACACAGACAGAGAGGGAAGAGGTCACTGGATAAAAGTTATTCTGATAACCCTCTAGAAAGATCTCATGAACTTCCCCACTCAATCCATCAAGACCCGAGCAGTTCTATTAGATATAGGATAAGAAACAGAGATAGGGAGCACAACAACCTATCTCTTCGTCAGATGCACTCCCCTGCTTATCTAAGCGACTCTCTACCCCGTTACCCTCTACAAGGCCATAGACCAGCAGAGGGAAAATGGGGGGTGGGTAAGGGTAAGGGTTTTAAAGAATAAACCGCAAGGGTCTAAAGGGAAAAAAAATGGAATATAAGGTACTATATTTTAAGTAATCCTATATACTATTCCTATATTCGAATAATGTATAAACTATTTAAAAAATACTTTATGAAATCCTATGTTATGTTATAAATAGGGCTGTCAAGTTAACGCGTTAATAACGCGTTAAAATAATTAGTGTTATTAACGCGTTATTAACGCGTTAATAACACTAATTATTTTAACGCGATTAACGCATGTGTATTTTTTGTCCTCGGCCGCCCCGTAGTGTCAGAGCGCATCGAGTTTAAAATACCATCTACAAGCTGATGCTGACAGCCCCGCTCCTGCCGCCCGCATGTGGCAGACCACACTTCCACGCTCACCGGCAGCATGCACCGACTGGCTATCGGGAGGACCGGGAGGTGTATGTGCAGCGCGAGCGAGAACGCGCACACCTTACGTGTATTGTTGTTGTTGTTAGCATCTGGTGCTAGCTAGCTGCGCAAACGGATATAAGGAGCTGTTTCAATGAAAACAGAGGAGTGGCATTTCGCCGACAACTGCGCCGAGCACTTGACTTTATGCAGGAAGCCAGACAGTGGGACATTGTACGAAAAGTCAGCACACTCAGCACGGATAGTGCGCGCAACATGATTGCAGCGTCCAGGAAGCTCCCATTCGAGCACATGCCTTGAGTTGCACATAGCTCCAACGATCCAGTGTCCACACACACACACACACACACACACACACACACACACACACACACACACACACACACACACACACACACACACACACACACACACACACACACACACACACACACACATTGTATGAGAGAGGTTCCAGGTTGAATTGAGGCAGATATTTGTTCAGAGCTTGTTGTGTTTAATATTCATGAGAATATTTGTCATTGTTCAAATGAAACAAACATTTGCATAAAGCATATTTGTCCACTCATATGTTGGTAAGAGTATTACAAACTTGAAAATATTCCTCTAAGGTACATTTAGAACAGATCAAAAATGTGCGATTCATTTGCGATTAATCGCGATTAACTATTTTAATCGACTGACAGCCCTAGTTATAAATATTAAAATAAAGAACTAAATGAATATATAAATAACTAAATAAATAAATAATTAAACAAAAGCCAGAGAGAAAAAGTGAGTTTTAAGTGTTGATTTAAAAAACCCCAGGGTCTGGGCCGACCACACATGGAGGGGCAAAGTATTCCAGAGCCTAGGGCCAGCCACTGCGAAAGCTCATAGCCGCGGGAAGTCATTTTGCTCAGGGGGTGCTGCCAAAAGTGGGGAAGAGGCTGCTTAAAAAAAAAAAAAAAAAGGCTGTCAGCGATACGAGCCGCATAAATTGTTTGTTAAAGACGAGACACCGCAGGCAAAAACATCGTTTTTCATGCACTGGTCAATTTTGAGATTTTGTGCTATTTTGATTCCATAACATGTTTTCTTTCAGGCTTTTGGAAGGAAAACGTACAAAATACACTTTTAAGTGTTTATTTTACTATAGTTTGTCTATTTGCGTCTGTATATTTCTCCTAGATACACCAAAAGTTAGCATTCTAACGTAACATAAAGTACCGCGACCGCTGTTTGCACCATGTCACCAGAGATATCGCTGGAAAGCTCCGTCTCTCCTGCACAATCTCATCAGATCCAAATATGGTCATTTCCTTTGTATCAGCAACCAATCGTGAAAGTACAAAAGGGTCTTAAACCAATAAACGAAAGGAGGAGTTTGGCTGGTGTCAATTTCTGACAACGTGATTCGTTCAGAAGCGTCACGTGGTGTGCTAAAACACTTCCTGGTTAGCTTTCCGCTAGAAATCTCAAAATGGCAAAAGAACGGCGAAAAAAAACGTTCACAGAGAAGCAATGTTATACAAAAAACAAATGACCCTGATCATGAAATACCTTCACGGAGTGCGTCGAGGCGCAAGCTGTCATCCAAAGAACAGGAGGGTTTAGCTTGCGCCTCACTGCAATCTTTAAAGGTCGTTTTCTCAAAATGAGTTTTTTCTCCTACTCTGAGTTCGAAATGTCAACTTCAGAAGCACGTAGATACACCAAACCTTCCAGTTATATTCCTATCAATATTATGAAGGCTTTTACAGAAGGGTTTGTTCATATGTCATTCATTGCCTGAATTATATAAGATTTTATACCTAGAAACATGGCGAAAATTGATATTTTAGGGCTGTTGACAGTATTTTCTGATTTATGGAGTGATAAAAAGAGATATCCAAAATCCCTTCTGTAAAAGCCTTATATGCTAATATGACTACAAAATGAAACAAGAATTTTGAACCTGGCTTTATCCAAAGTTCAGATTTCGGTTCCTGAAATTTGTTAAAATACGCGCAAATTTAATGAGATAATGGCTCATTTGCATATTCAGAAAACGTGTAATACAAGAAACAATTGCCTCATTGTAGGTAATTAACTGGAGAAATTTCTAGCTGATATCTTTAAGTTAAAAAAAATTACCCTATTCACCTGGTGTCTCGCCTTAACTGTTAGGCTTAATAAACCATTATAGACCTACATCACTTAGCAACAGCTGCACATGCCCACATGCTAACTATGGGTCTTACAAACCTACATAACATTACAAATAGTCAGAAAATATTATTTACAATATTAATAAAACTATGAATTCAATTGTAACTGATTGACAAGGCAAAACACTGCACAGCGGCAGCAGCATTAAAGGAAAAATATCGTTTTACCTTGTGTTGGGGCTTCACAAAACTCCAAATGTAGCCTGGGGTGGCACTAATGAAGACCCTCATTAGAGCAGATACATCCACATTGTCCAACATGTTACTGTGGACATGCATCAAAGTCAGATGTGTCAGTCTCTTCTGTGTCATATTACTCTAGTTGTAGAGGTGGTGGGCTGAGGAGTAGCTGGCGGTCCACTCTTTTTATTGGGTTGTTTGTTGGAGAAAAAAATCCAAAATCCTTTTTTGCGCCATTCTAAAAAGTTGTCACTCTGCAGTGTGAGTGTCGCGTCAATTACATCACTCTCCCACGACCTATGACCTAGATGACTCGGATTTTATTTATTTGGAAAATAAATTCAAGCCTAGATGACTCGGATTTTATTTATTTGGAAAATAAATTCAAGCCACTGATACAAATATATTTTATGACTATTACTGTATACAGCTAATTTTATTTGAAGTAAAATCATAACTATTTTATGTAGTTTAATAATTTGTATTTAGGTGGTCACTCAGTTTTTCAAATGTACACCACTCGCCAACAGGGGGTGCTGCAGCACCCCCTGCACCCCTACTTCCCGCGGCTATGCGAAAGCTCGATGCCCTCGGGTTTTAAGCCTGGTCTTAGGCACTATCAACAGCAGCTGATCAGCCGACCTTAAGGCGCTGCCTGGGGTATAACGATGGAGGAGTTCGGCTATATAGGCAGGAGCCAGCTCATTTAAGGCTTTAAAAACAAATAAAAGGAGTTTAAAATCTATTCTGAACCGAACTGGAAGCCAGTGCAATGAAGCCTGGTCCATACCCACATACAGAGCATTGCAGTAATCCAGTCTCGAGGTAACAAAGGCGTTAATAACCCTTTCTAGGTCTTTAAAAGATAGAAACGACTTGGTCTTAGCCAATAGTCGTATTTTGAAAAAGCAGGTCTTGACTACAGTGCTAACCTGCTTATCCAATTTAAAGGCGCTATAGAAGGTCACTCCAAGGTTCATGACAGAGGGGAGGATATTTGTATTGAGGGAGCCCAGAATATCAACCGGGGAGACTGTTGGTTGGGGTCCAAAAAAGATGACCTCTGTCATTAAGGGTGAGGAAGTTTTGGCTCAGCCAGGATTTAATCTCTGTTAAGCAGTCCTTCAACTGCTGGAGTGAGTTGGCATTTTGATGGAGAGGCAGATAAATCTGTACATCATCAGCGTAACAATGGAAAGGGATATTATGTTTTATGAGAATGTAACCTAGGGGCAGTATGTACAATAGAAAAAGGATGGGGCCCAGAATCGAGCCTTGGGGAACCCCACAGGTAAGAGGGGCTTTGGCAGAGGAGAAAACACCTAACTGCACTGAGAAGCTACGGTCCGTCAAATAAGACCTGAACCATGCAAGGGCAGAGCCTGTAATGCCTGCGGACTGTTCAAGCTGTGACAACAGGATACTATGATCCACAGTGTCAAAGGCAGCAGTTAAATCTAACAGCACCAAGACAGATGGGCCTGAAATTTGCGAGAATGGAGGGAATCGAGATTTTTCTTTTTAAGTAGTGGCTTAACCACGGCATGTTTGAAGGCAGCTGGGACACATCCTGAGCTAAGAGAGGTGTTTACAAGCAATAAAACACTTGCTCCAACTGATTCAAAAACATCTCTAAGGAAGCGAGAGGGAATGCTGTCTGAGGTGCAGTTTGTCGGCCGCAGGTGCTTAACTACATCCGAGAGAGAAGAGAAGGATACAGGCTCAAAATGGCCGAGGACAGCAGGGCACAGAAAAGGAGCAGGATCTGGGGTAGCACTAGTATAGGCTAGCCTAAGAGCAGATACCTTTTCGATAAAAAATTTAAGAAATGTATCGCAGAGAGTAGTTGATGCCACAATTGGAGAAGCATCACAAGGATTAATGATCGAGTTAAGGATATTAAAAAGAACTTGAGGATTATGGCTGTTTTTGGAGATTAACAGAGAAATATACTCTGTTTTGGCTGCTTTGACTGCCGTCTGATAATCGGAAAGGCAAACACGAAGAATTTCTAAGGAGACATGAAGTTTATCCTTTTTCCATTTTCTCTCTACATGCCTGCAAGCGCGTCTAAAAGCGCGAGTACAGTCATTGAGCCACGGCTCTGAGAGAACTTTGTTGCGTCTAATCGTAAAAGGATTAACGGAATTCAGTATTAGTGTGCATGTTGAATCAAAGAGATGAGCTCATCCGCACTAAAAGCACAGTTCACCTCTAATTTACAAATCGGATAAGTATTAAAAGCATCTGAAAACTGTGAGGCAGTCAAGGGGTTAATTGAACGTAGACAACGCGCAGGAGCACGTGATTCGACTCCCGCAGAAGGGATCGAGGTTGTAAACAGAACCGGTAAATGGTCTGAGATACGCGTTGCTGCACAGATTTCATCCACAGAGATAGACAGTCCAAACGATAATACTAAATCTAAGGTGTGTCCTTTATCATGTGTTGGGCCAACCACGGACTGAACGAGACCAAAAGAGTCGAGGAGATTTAAAAAGTCCCTAACCAGAGGTTTAGACTCGCAGCACACATGGACATTAAAGTCTTCGCAGATCAAAACACGATCATATTTCACCATGATCCCAGATAGAAAGTCAGAAAAGTCAGTTATAAAATCATTATTGTACTTTGGCCGATGATACACGACTGCGCAGAGTATAGGCGAGGCTGGGTTCAATTCAAAAAGCTGCAACTCAAAGCTAGCATAGCTAGTTACTGGGTGAAGCAATCGGCATTGGAGATCAGCTCTAAACACTGAAGCTATGCCCTCACCACGGCCGGTGGTACGGGGGGAGCTGAAGAAAGTACAGTCGGGAGGAAGAAGTTCAGAAAACGGTACATACTCGCCGGTGTGGACCCAGGTCTCCGTCAGGAACATTAAATCCAGATCACGAGAGGTGAAGAAGTCGTTTAACAGGAACGTCTTGTTTGCTATTGACCTAGTATTTAGCAAAGCCATGCAGAGTTTTCTCTCCGGGCTGGCCGAAGGTGTAGTATGATATAAACAAGAAGGATATTGCATATAACTTCACTTTGTTATTTGAGTTATTCATCATTTGTCTAATGTTTCATGTTCCTGTTTTATTCTTCACATAAAAAACGTAGACAGCCTGTTCAAAGGGTAAACAGTTAGATAAATGCACAGCGTTTTCAATCTTATTGTTGAGGCAGCTTTGGGGAAAAAAAGGGAAAAAAGTGTGTGTGAGTCGACGGGAGTGGCAGGGAACGAGGGAAGGAGGAAGCAGCAAGGTCAGGCAGCGGAGGGAAAATAAAGTAAGCACTGGTGATTACAATAACAGCACGAGTCACTATTCAACAGTCATATCAGCGAGTTGCAGCCTTTCCCTCCACTCCTCTGCCTCTGTGGACTTATACAAACCTGAGCCAGGGAACAATCTGCTCGAGGTAACAGCCGAGGTGAAGACAAGCAGCAATAAAGTGCATCTTGCCGCAATAATTACATTTTTCGCAGGCCAATATCACCTGGAATTTGTTGCAATAGAGGTGCAAACTGGGACAAACACCATCTGGCCCACAGCATATATCAAAGGTTCAAATGGGTTTATAATTACAACTGGTCTTATCTGAGAAGCAGTAGCAGCTCCTTTATAGTTGGGAAGATTGCATATAGCGAGGGCAAAAAACAAGACTTCACTTCAAATCGTTCTAATTATTATTGCACACTGAAAAAGGGCAACCCACAACCCTCAAACTTTATTGACAGTTATTAAATCTGATTTGATAATCTGCATAAAGGTTTACCGTTTTGAAATATTTAATGTTGGTTGTAAAAGATCAACAATCAAGGTCACTGTGACCTAAAAAAAACTGGCTTTTGGCCGTAAATATAAAAATTGAGTGGTTGCTATCAACACGTGTTTACAAAATAAGAAGGCCTGAGAATAAAAAACACTCATTACTAAAGTTGTTTTCTCACGAGAGTCTTTTTACATTCATTGCACCTTTCAAGGTTGACCCCAAGCCCACATATCAGAACAAAGCTCCTGGAACGATTGCTGGTTCAAAACCTTTCCTTCCTTCAATTGTTCTGCGTCATGATACGGCTCATTTCAATCCTCATGACATGCCATTTACTCACCCGCTTAGCATCACTATAAATCAAACAACTAGCAAACTCATGCATGCATATCATTCCATCAACCCTGTCTCCTCAAAATGACGTTCCCACAGAACTAAACTGCATTCTCGAATCTCGATTACATTTAGCTAGAAACATATTTTCTCCCACATTACGTTTGTTTTGGATGTAACTCAAATACGTATATTTTCTACATATATTTGCCATTTATTGTCTTGCTTTCCTACAGTTCGAACAATCTTGCTGGCCTTTATTGTTATTATTATTAGGATACTATACGTTTATACAAAGAGAAAATAATGTTACGAGAAAATAATGTCACGTTTTCAGGCCACAGTAGTTGCTTTAGGATGTTACACCCGGAAGTAAGTATTCTCTCTAAAGTCGATTGATTTGAAAGCGATATCTGCACTACTCATTAACTCAAACACACCAGATTATCCTTGTTAATTACACAACATTGATTTGTTCAAATTGTGTGCAATGCTTTTGTGTTTTTCCCCTTCGATTCGGAGAAACAAATATTTTTTTCGGAATCAAATATAGGTAGAAAATAAACGAATTTCAGTTACGTCAACAAACGTAATGTGGGAGGAAATACGTTTCTACCTAAACGTAATCGAGAATGCATGAGTTCTGTGGGAACGTAATTTTGAGGAGACAGGTGATGGGATTCACCCTGGTTTTGATCTCTCGTGCAATTTGACACCAGCTGCAGGGCCCGCAGCAGCAGGCGTACACACAGTCATTGCAGATGGTACCCTGTGAACACAGACACAGTTAGGGGCGAGAAGATAAAGGGGGGGGGGGGGGAACAATTGATTTTAGGGTCCGATATTTATTTCCAGGACACTACAGCTACCAGTAAATATCTTTCCGGATACTAACTCTAACCTTTATGCATCCTTTAAAAAGAAAGTACTAAAACGTCTGTGTGAAATCTGACACGATAATAATAATAATAATAGATTTAATTTGTTAGCGCTTTTACAGGTGCTCAAAGACGCTTTACATACTGTATATAGTGAAGAGAAAATAAAAGGTACGGTGATTGGTGCGGGTGGGGATGGATAGGAGGTTGGCTTCTGATGAGCGGAGGCAGCGGGAAGGGGTGTGGTGGTGCAGCAGGTCTGTGAGGAAGGGGGGGGCCTGCTTGTTGAGGGCTTTGGGACTATATATTGTTACTTTCCAATTTCCCATTAAATCTTAAACCAACTTCGCCCTGCACTTCCGAAATATCCATACTGTACATTTTTATAGCTTTTTAACCCTTTAAATGCTGGTTTGTTGACATAATTCCACTTATGGTTATTGGCATCAAAACACCGCACTGCTTGATAGTTCGACAGCTATGCCTTTTTTGGAACCAAGGTGTCTGTATCTTTGCTGAACAACATGCAAGACTGGACTTGTAATAGGATTCGCATAGCACAGCGATTGATCAAACAAAATTAAACAGTCAAATAGCAAAGTATGTTAAAGAATGATCGTAATCAGATAAGCAGTGACTCACATCACTACAGTGTGCTTAAAATTGCCGATGCCATTGAAGTTGGAATAGTAAAAAGATTAGCATAGCGTGTGTACCTCAATGCCATATTGTTGACGTATTGACACTCTGAGGGAGGTGCCTATAGGAGGGATCAATCCAAAACCATCCAGCAGAGGTAAACATACACACTCCCCGGCCTCATGTGCTGTCTGACATTCGAAGCAGGGTCAACACCAAAAGGCGAGACAACCTAAAAAAAAAATTACATAATGCTCAAAGGTGTAACATTTCAATGTTCTCTTAGTCACTGAGGTCAAATCAAAACACGTCTTTGGAACATTTAAGTTTCTTTATGTTATATAGGCCTACTGTTGCGCGAACAAGTCTGAATATTTTTCAAAGCAGTTTAAGAATAGGTTGACCCATTTTATCTGACAAACTGCACTCACATTGAGGCAGGTCGTCCAAGCAGTCACAGATTTCGGAGGTCCACTGGCCAGATCCACTGTTCATGATGTAGGGCCTGGGCTGGGTCACAACCATCTTTTCAGACATGATTTCAGCTTCTAGTAAGAAATTGATAACAATGTGGTGAAATCCATGTACTGTAGGGCCTGTAAAAATGCTGTCATGTTCTGTCCTTTACCTCTTACTACAGTACTTCATGTCCTCATTAGAGATGTTAAACTCTGTTCAGACTATTTTAATGTTTTGTGGATATATTTATTTAGACAACCTTTTTCCACCCTATTATGGGGATGTAAATACATATTAAGACATCATATATTTGGTAAAGTTCATTCCGTAAAAATATTTTTATTTCGACTATTTTAAATCTGAGAGAACAGTGACATAGATTGTGAACTTATAATTTGTACATTTCAAAGTGTTATTTCCAAAACTTGATTCCAATAAGCAGGTGCAGTATTACATTACTGGGAATGACACAAAATGTAAAGCTGTTGAAGTTTCTAGGAAAGAAAAAGTGGTCAAGGAAAGGGAAGTGCATACAGTCAAGTATAATGCAGTATAATATCTTTAACGTTCCAAAACAAGATAAGCACTCTATAGAATATGAAAATGTCCATAGGTTGGAGTTCAACTACTTATTTTTTTGTAAGAATTAACAAATTGCAAGTTGCAAAATGTCCTGAACATCTTTGGGGAGTCACACAACCCTTCACCTGAATGACAATCAATTCTAAAATAACATTTAAATAAAATACAAATAAATGAAATACAAACTTCACACGTCATTTAGTTTCCCAATCCATAAACACACTGAAAAACTGAAACATTGACATAAATGAAATGTATTACGTCAACACATTTCACGTAACTGTATTAGGTTAGTTGAAAGCAATAATATTAAGTTGAACCAAATATTTGTATTGAAACATAATATTATTGCTTTTACTTTCATTGCTAACCTAATTCAGTTATATGAAATCTGTCAACATAATAGATTCATTTAAGTCAACGTTTCAGTTTTTCTCAGTGGATACAATAGGACTTAATATACATTTAAAACGATGGGGATAGGTTTTGAGCTGCATATTTGCATTATTTCTATACCTGCATCACTATAATCACTTTAAAGTGGATTGTCTTACCTTATTGTCCCAGGATAAAGAGGCGGCAGTGAAGTGATGGATTTAACAGTTAAGCGTGGAATCTTATATACCGGCCTCAGAAGGGTGAACGTGACGGGGCAGCACAGCATGTCACCGACCAGTCCTAAATGTTTGTCGACACCTTTGAAAGTCAGACATCTGGATATCTGTCGGTCACGCATCTTTTAAAATCTCAGACGTCATTGTGCCACAAAATGCAGATTACCTCATTTAAAATGTGCATCTTAGTCTGTTCTTAGACCAGGTATGTGATTAGGACAGAAGGGAATGTCTCGTACTTATTCTAATTTGGCTCAATGCCTTTGTCGGAACAGTACTAACTTATTGAATAGTTAGCGTACGTTTTTGTGTTACGCCCTCTTTGTTAAAGGTCCCATGTCATGGCCATTTCTACTGATCATATTTCCATTGTTGAGGTCTACTAGAATACATTTAAATTGTGCAATTTTCCAAACTCACATTGGTTTCCCATACAGCATCTCTGTATAGTATGTATTCACTCTCTGTCCTACACGGCTTGCTGGAGCTCCTGCCCCCCCTTCTGATTGGTCGGGACGTTGCAAGGCTCGCTGCTGCGAGGAGCGGGTCGGCGATACAGCGAGACACAGCGAAACTCATCCTGAGCAGACACACACTCACAGCCGAAGTAAAAACAATAAGTGTGGCTTGATATTGAGTAAGAAAAAGGTTTATAACTATGTGAGAATGGGTCTGCGGAGAGCATTTCTCCGCTATCCCAACTCGTCTATTACCAGCGTTCAGGGGGCTCTATGCAAGTCAATGGGGACTCCCTGTTAGTTAGCCAAGGGATCCTGGTGTGTGAGGTGCTCCGCGGATTGGTCCATTTGGGCCAATCCGGTCATTTGTTGTTGATTTGGGTGTTCACACGTCACAGAACCCAGGAAGCAAACAATGGAACATGAGAACTGTCCAACGAGGCGTTCTGGGCCAGCACAGACAGGACTTTTCTGTGTTAGAGTTTTACTCGCTACAGGGTGTACTTTGAGGGGTTGTAACTCTGCTGACCGTTTACATGCAGAAAACCCTTCATAACACACAAGGGGACGGGTAATCACCGGAAAAGCATGACATGGGCCCTTAAGAAATAATGTGACTACCAACAATCAAGTGAATTACTTTCTGACTCATGTTCTCTCTCATTATTTCCCTGTCTTTTGCCTGCAGAAGAGCTTTAAAATAAATAAGACACAAACTAGATAACTTGAAAGATGAATATTCATTTAATGCATGCTGCCTTACCAGTCAAGTCACACAATTCTATTTTTGAGGAGTACAAAATGTTCAATATCAGCTCAGGGAAAGTTGCAATATTCTATTTCCTATAGTGATTTGCTATAACATGTGAATAAATGTGCCTTTTCGTGGTTTTTGTTTTAATACATTTTGGGATTCATATGTTATCCTTGACTCTAGTCCATGTTGGAAGAAGTATTTAGATATGTTACTTAAACAAAAGTGCATACAACACTGTTAAAAACTCCTACATACTGTATGACAGTTGAGGTACTCATTCTTCGGAAAGTAGACCTCTGTAACTGATATATTTCTATAAATTATTTTTTTTCAATTAAATGTAGCTGGTATGCACTTTAGATGAAGTAACATAGCTCTATCCAGTAGTCTCCAAACAGTGGTTTGGCCCTCTGCAAGGGGTCACAATATCAATTGAAGAGGCCATGAGACGATTAATGGAAGCAAAAAAGAGAAATGTTCATATTTTTCAAACCTTTTTGAGACCAGTTATTAAAAATGAAAACACATTTTAGGGAAACTTGTGTACAGAGGTGGGAGAAGTACTCAAGATGTTGTACTTGAGTAAAAGTAGAAGTACCAAAGTGAATACTCTGTTAAAGTAAAAGTCCTGCATTCAAAATGTTACTCAAGTAAAAGTAGAAAAGTATTAGATCGATATAAACTTAATAAAGTACCAAAGGTAGAAGGACTTATGGTCCATTTCAGAATAATATATATGATATATTTTATAATGATTGATCATGAAAGTGTTCTCAAAGCTGGTAAAGGTGCAGCTAGTTTGAAGGACTTTGTAGACTGCAGGGTAGCTTGTGACTTTACTCCAGGTGGAACTGAAGTCTGATTCAACACTTGATTAGATTTCACATCCATAATCCACATCTGTAAAGTAACTAAAGGTATTAAATACATGTAGTGGAGTAAAAGAACAACGTAGCATAACATGGAAAGTACCTCAAAGTTGTACAGTACTTGAGTAAATGTACTTAGTTACTTCCCACCTCTGCCTGTGTGGTAAAATGTTAATCTAAAAATAAATGTACAAGTATAGAGTGACATGAAAATGAAAATCCACTCAAAAGCACACTTAAGGGCAGTTCTTGAGTAAATGTACCTACATTATATAAAATGATGTAATCATATAACAGCATAACAAGTATAATAGAATTCATGCTGAATCTGCTTCCCAAAATAACATGCAACAATTACTTTCATCACGCTTTTCTTTGTATTATCTTGGGACATTCTGAGTGTTCCTCTCTGCGGGACAGATTGTGTCCCTGTTGAATTCTGCGAGGTAACAGGGAGTGGCTGCAGATCAGAGGAAGTGTGATTAAATCTACTCCTGTACCCTGGAGGCCAGGCTGCAGCGGAGAGAACGGCTAGACCAAGTGCGCCCCCTGCAGGGAGCACAGAGCACTGTATCTGGCTGAGGAGGAGGAGGGGGAGGTGGAGGAGGTGGAGGAGCAGGAGGAAGAGGAGGAAGAGGAAGAGGCGTGGGATGCTGCTCTTCTCTTCAGCTCTCTGGAGATCTGGAGCCAAGAAAGCGGATAGCAGCAGCATCCGTACAGGCAGTCGCTCCACACGCTCCCCTGTAAGACACACGGAGAGGCCTGAACACAGGTGGGAGGCTCGGACCAAAGGTTAACATTAGCATTCAGGTGCAATAAATACATTTGACTGATATATAACGCAGCAGATATGTGTTTCATTCTGCAGCTTATACTCAACTCTATTGTAATTCAAAGCATTATCAAAGTTAAATTGAATTAAAGAGATTACTTGTGTCATGACTCATAGTATACCACCTTTATTTGAGTTTTGCAGGAAAATACAAAATTAGGTTACACACAGTTATGAGATATCAAATGTAATGTTCGAAAATGCTTGCTGTAAATCAATAGATGGCACTGTATTTGTCAGTGTAACAGTAATAATCCTGCTCTTCCTCCCTCTGAGGATTTCTTGCAGCCAAGTCTTGGCTCTTAGCAACAAGAGCTGTAAGCAAAGCTGGAAATGTTGGTGGGTGAGATTTGATAATCGATAAATCTGAAAAACATCACGAACACAGATCCTATCATTCCATCTACAGCATGTGCACGTTCCTTTATGACACTGAGTCAGCACTTAAGACAAGTTTATGTTTCTTTTACTAATTTTGTCCTGCATTTTGGTTAACTTGTGTCCTGTTTTATTTTGAAATCTTTCTGGCATGTCTGGTTTTACCTCAGTTTTCTGGATTTGGGTCCACGAACTCCAATTCCCAAGACAATTTGCACCACTGCAAAAACACTCAACAGTTGCATTCAAAGTAACAATACCGACAGATAATCAATCCACCCATAATAATCCTTACAGATTTAAGGATTTGAACGCATCGTTTTGATCAGATACAACTATAAGAGCCATCATATACATGTGTCTAATGAAGATGTACACACGTGTGCGACAAACCTGCACAGTTCCTCCCAGCTGATCTGCCTCCATGTGAATTGAATGTGGGAGGGTGACATTTACAACTACAATTCTCACCACGCACATTACACATTTGTGGATACCAAATATGCAAATACAACCTTATCACAATAAACATATTTTGTTATCATCTTAACGAAGTTTGGATGAGGTATTGGAAGGATTTGATACCTTGATGTGTCTTCTGACCACATCAGCCCCATCCTCATCGGACTGCACTGGCTCCCTATACAACACCGGATTGAGTATAAAAATGTCCTGCTCACATACGAAGCCCTCCACAACCCCCCCCCCCCCCCCCCCCCCCCCCCCAACACATCTGACAGTCTGACACAACCAACACAGTGACAGTGATTTCGTTTTGTCCCAAATATCCCAGAAAATCAACCACTTTTCACTTAACTCTAGCAAACACATGTACACCTGCACAAGGAGAAGTCCTTTGGGGAACATACACGTGATATTTCCGTCTGTACCAAAGTGGTAGACCGACCAACCAACACTGCCTCCACCCCCTGCAGGCATACATAGCCAAAAATACCATCATCAAGATCAAGAAATAAAGACTTAAAAAGATGGAGAAGATAGATGATACATAACTGCTAATTCAAATGGAATCAATCCACCGTTGTATTCCCATGATGCTCCCTGTTACAGCATTGTGTCCTTTCACCCATGAGAGCATTGTTGCCTACATGCTGGGACTTGTTTGCATAAGATCTTCTGGCGCCTTCCTCGCTCTGCAGTATCGACAGCGATCCACGGCCCACTCCACCTCCAGAAAAGCCAACATTTCCAACCGCCCTCCTTCTCTCCGATGGCATTGCTCCAGCTTCTGCCTGCTTGGCCTCCAACCACTCCCACCTTCCAGGCTTATCTCTCCTTCTCTTCACTGTCCAAGAAACTACCTGCCCGCTTATCCAGAAACAGAGTCCCAACTTGGCCCCGGCATGTTGCTGTTTGCATACCCAACATCTGTATTGAATGTTCACTGATGTCTGTTGAGATCTGAGGTCATGCACGCAGTTTTATGGAGTGTTAAGCCGTGAAACCGTGTGGGCAGTGTGTGCAGCCTGCTCTATCTTAAAGGCAATAACAGTTTGTTGTTTATTCATTAGTGTTATTTATAACTCGAGTGTGAGGGAATAATTCTTCCTTACTCCTAAGATATTTAACCTTATTGCCTGTTGACGTTTACGACCAAACCCTGGCTCTGTTATCTCTCTTAAGGAATGGGAGGCTCCAGCTATCTTGATAAACCAGTTCAACTCTCGGTCACAAAATGGTTTATGGCTGTGGGAACGCTGGCTTTCTAAGCTCCACAGATGTTTACGCCTCCCCCAATATGCTCATTAACTCTCTGTAAACTAGTTAAAAGGTCTATCGAGAGATAGGCTGATCAGAATTGACATGACAACCCACCCGTGCAGTCAGAACCTTTTGCTGCTGTGACTTGTGATATGAATTCTCTGGCTGTTTGACTTGTAATAAACTACCAGTGTTTGACATCAAAGCTCCAACTCTCCTCGTGTCTCGCTGAGTCCTGACTCTCCATTGCTGCAGAAGTTTCCCTTACAGAGTGCAGAGCTATTGATTTAATACACGTGTCCTGATTTCACTGTATCATATCTCGATGTCACGACATTGCTCGAAGCATTGTTTGGTTTGCTAAAGTAATAACCCTTGTCATTAAGTGATGTTGCAGATATTTCCACGGAGTGCTGTTATTGTGTTTTATAACTTAAAAAATCTCCATCTTCTCAGCAGCAAGCACAATTATTCTGAGCTCCAGCAGCTCAGGTGTAACTGAGCTAGGGATATGGTGAGGTACGCATCAGCTGCATTGTTCAAGCAAGTTTATCACAACATCCCAGGACCATTACTCTTTACTGAAATCATTTAAAGCTGAGGCAGTTTATCTTTGCATCAATGGGAGAATATTCCATAACAGCTTTTTTGTATTTGTTTATAGTCTGAGAGAAAACAAGATATCCGCACGACCTGCTCTGTTTTCCGATTTTAGAAGCTTGTGGCGTGAGACTAAAGCCGATCACAGGTCCTTTCAGATGGAGAGAGGTTTCCCATTAGTTATTTAACAAATACAGACAAATGTGCATCTCGGTAAAGAGTTTCTGTGATTTAAGGAAATGTTGCTTAGATTAGCCTGGCTGTAGCTAGCTTACCTTTTCAATTGCCTTTCCTCGAGAACTAATTGAATTGCAATATGCTTAAAGTTAGTTAAGATGTGTTGCCCGACAACACCAACAAGTATGCACTAGCTGTATTTCAGTAAATTCTTCTTCTATCAACACGAAAAACCAAAGCTATAATGAGCTTTCAAGGTATAGCTATCAGATTAGCTGTAATTACTACATTGTTAAAATGATATAGGATCACAATGTCAGTCTTTGTGTTGTGTTAAAATTCCCATTGAAAGATTCCCATTGCAGTTACCGTGTTGTAAAGGCAATGTGAAAACAATGGAAGTCAATGGGAGGATACTTAAATGAACCAAAGACAATCACGGGAAAATATATCGAAGAGCTACGATTTGTAAAATACTAAATGATTTATTTCAGAGTGAAATCTATGCAGTATTACCTGTATGCCGTATCGTTGCCTGACAGATGCCCTCATGGCGAGAGAGGCGGGGGGGACGCAGCCGATACAGTCGAGCAGAGGCAGGCAGGCACAGGCCCCCACTGCTCTGGTCACCTTACAGGTGAACACTGGGAGGCAGCACAGGGCAAAGCAGCCTGTATACAGATATCAGAACATCTCACAGTTCACAAAAACATGACACTTTATTATAGACTTCATTATTTCCGGAAGTTGTTTTTATCATCAAGAATAGATGGAGTCAGACATCTCATTATATTCTGTATCAGGGTATTTACTCATGTTGGGACACTTACAGTCTCCCACGTCTTTATGGCACTCACACAGGCCAGTACTCCATTGACCTTCCTGCTGACCCCTGCTCTCCGGCTGGACCTGGACCACCTGTCGAGACATAGCTGCAATAGAGAACCACGGAGGAGAGTCAGGATTCAATTATGGTTTTAATGCTTTTAATACTGTATGGAACCGGTACCGGGGGCAAAACGCAACATCTTACAAGAAACAGCATCTGAGGGTTTCTTAACATTTAATAAACTATGAATGTGTCATATTATACACTTAACGGGAAGAAACTCAGCTATCAGACGATATTAACCATTTCTAGCTAAACGAAACACAAGGGAAATTACATTACATTTCATTTAGCTGACGCTTTTATCCAAAGCGACTTACAATTACCAATTACAGGGACATTCTCCCTGGAGTAACTAAGGACTAAGTGCCTTACTCAAGGGCACACTAGTGGTGGTGTTCCTGGCGGGATTTGAACTCACAACCTTCATGATCTTCAGCCCACCTCACTATCCATTAGACCACCACTATCCAGGAAATAACAAAGGCTCTGAATTAGCCATGAGCGAAACAATGCTTTAGCACTTAGCACAGAACTCACGGTAAAATACCATTATTACTTATTGGATCTGCGCAAACAAGATATCGATTAGCAAGTTGAGATTCCACAGATTCCAGAAATATAAGTATCATCACTGAGCGATCAGAACTCGGCATGGGAAACAAAACCAGACATCACACAACGTAGCTTTAGGTAGCAAACACGGGACATTGTCTTACCTTTTGCTGTTTCTAATCAAAAGTTGTGTTCAATGGCATTACAACGATAAAAACGCTGTTGAAGGTTAATCCAATGTGTCTGTGTCACTTTGAAATGATTACTGATAATCCATCTTCATATTTATGTCAATAACGGAGATTTCATATTAGCTGCCACCAGAGTGTATGACAGCTTCCGGTTTTGGGTATTCTGGCTGCGCATCGCTCATTCACCAATGGGTAATGTTTAGATGGATTTTAGGAACTTCTCCTTGATTCTATTGGCTCTAACAGTTAAAAAGAGCTGTCAATCATCAAAATCGACCGAGGGGGGCCAGAGATATGGAAAATGCACCCAAATGACCCCAGAAGTGGTTGTTTTTTTCTAAATCTCTCTAAAAAGGTCAAACTTCACTTGTTTTGCATCAATCTTGATATAGGGTACTTATTATATGTTGTACTTTGGATTCCTAAAGCTTTTAGTCTACTAATCCATCATCCAAGGGTAGTTTTCACTATAAGTAATGGTTTTTTTGGACGGATACTAAAATTGTTCATTCTGAATTTACTTTAAAATAAAATGCATATTGATTCTGACTCTTCTACATCCAACTCACAGGTTATCATTGCTTTAAGAAAAAATATTATTAATGTAACCCTTTTAGAAGGGAAGATATGGTCATTTGTTCTGGAAATGTCACTTTCGAGCCTGAGGCCTGAAAAACAAGCTCGGGGTTTAACTGGTTAATAATTAACACATAAATGCTGTTCCTCAGCTAACCAATAGTGTAACCTTTATAATGTGTACTTCCAATATAAAAGAATGCTTGTAGAATATCCTTACAAAATGAAGTATCAGCTCTTTCATCATTTATTAAATATGATACATTGCCACAGTTCCTCTGTGACACCTTCCTGTCTGTGTTTTTTTATTATTTGTCTGCCATTTACAACTCACTTCTTCAATCTGGCTTTTAATGTGTGATTGTTTTTGTATTATTTGACTTTAACTATATATTTATTTGTTGTTCCTTTCTTTTCTTTTCACTATATCTGTAAAGCGTCTTTGAGCACCTGTAAAAGCGTTAACAAAATAAATCTATTATTCTTCTTATTATTATTTAGTTTGAGTTTTGTGTGCTTGGTGCAAGTTTCTTCTTCCCGTTGTCTTGTTTCCCTTCCCCCACTCTTGTCCTGTCTCACAACTCATCTGGGCAGAACCAGCAATCAGCACACCTGCCTATCAATAAAGACAACTCTTTACTTCTCAAACCCAGCTCCAATGGCAATTTGTCTTTGCTGCCAGAATGCTTTATCCTACTACTAAACATTTCAGTAAAACCAGACCATCTCTGCAATCCTACCAGCCTACGTTCCTTGAACCCCACTTTCCCCCCCACCACATCCAACACCAGTTTGTCTCATAAAATAAAAACGTTTTCACATATCTGCCTGTCCCAGCACCTGAATTAGGATCCTGTTTATACATTTAGCACTTTTGACAAATCTCTTTATTAAAGTGTTAGCATTCAGAGCCAATTCAGAGCATATTAAAGCCGATACTAGAGCTCCACATGGAAATGATGAGTTGTCCAAATTTCCAACAGCTCATTTCATTATTTATCTTCATTTTTATGAGGATTTTGTTAATATATCAGTTATATTAAAATATGACATTTGTATAAACATGACGAAGGATTTTTGTGTCCTTTTGCAACCTACTTTAGACTACATTAGCATTAACATATTTTGTCTTAAGAAAATACACAGATTGTTGCTAAGCATGATTTGAGATTCCTATGGTTATTTTTTAGACAATTCTCCCCAAGTATTTAGTTAGTCAGGTTTATAGTATCCAGTGATTGAAGAAGTACATCATACGAATACAACTTTATTACAACTAAAAACCCTGCATTGAAAATGTTAGAAATATTATTGTGAAATGTCCCATTATGCTACTGAATGTTGCTTAACCATGTCATTTTATTTCATATAATTGGTAGTGTTTATAAATTAATGTGATCAAATATTTTGAATAAGAAGTATAAAGTCGATCTAAATGACACACTGCTTGTTCTGATCAGCTCTGCACATTAACACCAGTCAGGTTAGAGATTACAAAGCAGTGTCCGTGACCCATAATCCTGGGTTTTAACCAAAGCCAACATTCACAGGAAACCATTAACTCTTTCACTGAATAAACTCAACACACCAGTGAGGAGCTGGCTCTGAACAGAGTCCACGCCCCTCCCTCACTCAGGATTAAACCAACCTGACCTGAGTTATTCTTTAGCTCTGCTCCTCAGTGAAAGGAGAAGAAGATTCCACCGGAGCTTTCCCTCTTTTCTTAAAGAATGATTCACGTCCCTATGACTACAAATGTGTAACCAAGCTTGTTTTGATAAAGCATAATGACTTACCTGTCTGAGTTTAGTTATTAAAATCCCCGGAAACCAAGTACTGGCCACAGTTTTGTTATCTACTGTGAGACTTTTTCTCACAGCGGGTGCTCTTTGCTTCACTGCAGTGTTTTGGTGTAAATACCAAACTGCCAGATAAGCTGGGTAAACAAGGCCCTGTGCTCCCTACTCTGCTGACCTGCATTTAGATTGTAAGTGTATTTAGAAACCAAAGTGAGAGATAAGTTGAAGTCTTAAATGATACCATAATTTACAAGATCATGCCATTATAATTGTCCGGTCTTTTCCACTTTATCCATGTTTTCGTCTTTGAAAAATGTTAATTTGGACATGTCATTACAATGTCACTTTTTTTGTATTAAACAGTTCATTAAATTGAGTTAGTTTTCTTCTTTTGCAAAAGTGAGCTATGATGATCGCTAGAATGCTGCTTTTGAAGGTTACTGCTCATTATGAAACACCTCAAATCAAATGAGATTGTTCACACAAGCAATGGAATTTTAACCATTATTAAAAGGCAGCATATTTACTCTACTGTTATATCTGATTTCTCACTGTCCTGACTCCTGAGTGACACGGGAGTGAATCCTACCCCTATCAAGAAAAAACCTGTCTCCTCTTCCATAAAGGCTGAAGCTGACACAGATGATCACACACAGGTTTAAAGGTGACATTCATGGTTTCTAAAATATATTACATCCACTCCAAAATGTGGAACATGATCATTCAGAGTCAAACGGACAATGCAATTTGAAAACATATTCAAAAGGGTTTCAGAACAATATATTATGCAATACGAATAGTATGCATATGCCTGAAACTGTGACTGTTTTAAAGGGGACACATGTTTCTCATTGTCAGGGTCATACTTGTATTTTGGGACACTATTAGACCAATGTACTAGCTTTAATGTAAAAATACACAATATTTTTCTCATACTGTCTGTTTGAACATAGCTTTTTTCACCCTTTGCCTGAAACGCTCCATTTTAGCACCTGTCTCTTTAAGAACATCTCCCGGAAAATTCCCTAGTCACGTCTGATTGCAAAAAAAGTTATTTTGTGGAGATACTAAGATATCTCCCTTTTCAACAATGTTGTAATTTATTTTGAAACTATTTCAGTAAACAAAACTATGATCTTTTCATATAAATCTTGGAAAGAGTGAGTTAGCATATTTCCCATAATATCAAACTATTGCTATGCTCAAACATACATAAACAAACAATACAAACTAAGTGTCTTTAATAGAACATTTATTTATTTACAATTAAGGTCACTGACATGTAAAGTAGTAAAGTAGGCTATTTTACAATACAAGGAGGACGTGATACATATTGTGATGTACTTTCATGCCATGGGATGTTATGTAACATCAGTTGATAATATGATCTTGTGTGAAATTTAATTGATAACGATTGATCATGACAAGGTCTTCTCTCCTGTTATCTCCACATAATTCCACTGATTCATATCATGGAGATTGGAAATGCACGACGCCGTGTGGGGCAGGCTGCCTTTAAGGCTGGAAATAAGGAGAAATAAATGGCAATAAATTAAACATCTTTACTGAATATTAGCACAACAAAAGAGAAAGTCCTGACTGTATTTCACACATAGAAAATCACTCACTGTGTTGGTTTGTTTTGCTGCAAAGACATTTCATCAGGTTCTGTTTTTCTTTGTGGGTTGTGGGGGAAAGTGGGCTGCGACACAACCTTTTTCCATTGGTTGAAACTGCAATGAGAACAATGGTGGTCATCGAGAGGCAGAACACACCAATTTAGGTGATAACCACTTATAATGCCTTTTGGCTGCTTTACCTGCAGACTACACCATTTATTTTGGCAGAAAAAATCCATATTTAAATCCTATTGAAGACCCCAATACAATATCATAACAGCTGATTAGGAACTTTTTATTTGCTGGTTGTTAACAAATCTTTAACCAAAATGTACGACAGACACTCACCTCTGCACCTGCACTTGCGGATGTGAACTTTGGACACATGCAATCCTGCATGTGAAGCTGCACACAGTGGAAAAATAAATCACTTGCGTGAAACAATATTCCATTACCAAACAACCGTCTTCGGTCAGGATGAGATAGATTATTAACATCTCTGTGAATGGACCTGTGCTGCTGAAGTTATCCACCAGAATGATGAGCAGGAACGTAACACCTATGATCCTGGACATGATGGCAGTGTGTAGCTCCGACAAAGTGTTTCATTACCGACCAGCTACCACGGAGGGCTGCTAACTTTGATCAGATCAGACTTGGCAGGCCTAGAAGAGGATTTTTGGTGGGGGGTAATCTCTCAACTGTGCATGGATTAATTCCTACAGTGTGAAGATAGTAGATTACACATTCCCCACATGCAGGTAGATGAACAAAAACACAAACAATCGGTTAAACTTGTTCCTGAGACTCGTGTGGTGGTCATAGTGACAATCAAATGTACTAAAATAAGCCTTGTGCACATTTGTAATATTTAGCAGTGTGTTTACAAAATCATAATTTTTTTAATAAGCTTTTTAGGTTTTCCCTTTCTGTGTTATATAGGTTTGTGTGCATGTAAATGGTCTGCAAAGGCTACAATCCCAACGTTTCCTCCAGAGTTTTGGTATATTTGAAAGCGTTTGGATCTCCAATAAAAGTTGTAATAATGCTGCACAGTGGAAGTTTGTAGTGACACTGGTACATTGATTGGGTTTAAGGACTTGCTGGTATGGCTTGTACATGCTAAGTAATTTCAAAGTGAATTGCTTTTTAAATTGACATCATATTTACAAAAAGTCAAGCCTGAAGCATCAGAAAACTGTTATTATTAACTAGAGATGACCATTTGGGGGACAGATCATGGTTATGTGATGTAGAGAATATTGGTAGGGGTATAAGGTACGGGAAAACTCTAATCAATGTAGAAACAGACTTTGACAAAGATTTTAAGTCCATTTAAGAAACCGCAGTTGATGAGAAATTACCAACCAAGCAAATAATACAATCAATAAATCACCGAACAACGGAACCAGATTGGACATGTTGGACTTCAGTTAGGTGAGTTAACTGCTACCTCTGATATAACACACGAATGGGATTACTGAGCAGCTCTGTCATTGGCTGGCGCCTGAGTCACTCTCTCTCACAACCGAAGGTGCGTAATTACGCACTGCACCCTCGAAACGTTGGCACACCTCCACCATGTTATCCGAAGAGTCAGCACTGTCGCTTATATCACCCGCGCGGCGTGACGTCCCCACGCCGCTATGAGTCAAGACACAATACGAGGAAATCCCCAAGGCAGAGCAAAGGGAGAGAGGCCCCTTTAAATCGACGCTTCCCCGGTATGCCAAGAGAGAGAGGGAGAGAGCTCTGATAAACAACAACAGTGTTCTCAGTCAGGAGCCGCTCTCACTGGATCCAGCTCATACTGCGGCCTCAGTGAACAAAAGGTGAGATATTATCAACCATATTTACCAGTATTCCTAAAGGATTGTAGAGAGAGAGATGTTTATTTCAGATAGGGCGGAAAAGCAGTTTATTATAGCGAGAAGCTCAAACAGTACACACGTTATTGTGCTGTTCTGCTATTATACAGACCAGGGAGACATTTGCTACACATGTTAATTGTATAAGACTGGAAACATGTTAGAAAAACATCGTTTATTTCAGTATAAACAGCGCAGAAGTGTTGCGCACTTGTCCACAGCCGACCGCTCTCTGACGCATGAGAGCTATTTTTGACAAACGTATTTACTTTCTTTCCCAGGCTACGAGGACTTTCCCTCTGTCATTTCCAGCATTCTGTCGTGTGTCGTTCATACATTCATTGTTGAATGCCATTGCGGAAGTGAGAAGCCTTTTGACACGACACAAAGCCTGGGCAGTGTGGACATCTAGCGGCCAATCAGGAGAAGGCGCACCCCGGAGAGATGTACGGAGCTTCAGGGATCCCGGAGCTCATCCCCCCCAGCGGGCCGCCACGGCAGCCGGGTCCGGCGGGCCAGTATAACCCGGGACACCCCCAGGTCAACGGGGATGGAGGGGGGGCCAACCCTCAGAGACTCGGGCAGAGGGCCCCCAAACTGGGCCAGATTGGTCGAACCAAGAAAGGTGTGTGACTGCTGCTTTGTCTGTTTGCATAGATTAGAAACATGACAGTGACACGCACAACAGCCACTTACATAATAATAATACATTTAATTTATATAGCGCTTCTCATCTGCCAAGACAAATCTCGAAGCGCTTCACAGCAAAGGACACTACATCATTAATGTATAGTGTATACAATCATTTATTATAATGACAGATCATAGATTAAATAGACCACAAAGTACATCCAAACATGAGTGCAAGAGAAGCAGTAAAGCACTGTAGGAATAATATAAGTATATCATTATGACGGCAAAAGGAGCTATGAACAGTATTAATAGGTAAACACTATATTATAACTATTGAATACACTATAAAGGTAGTACAAACAGTATAACATATGCACTATATACATTATAAATATGACACACAATAGACCAGTATTGACATTTCCAGAGATAATATAAATAAAGATAAGTATGCTATCGAAGATATAACCACTTATGACAATTTTACAATGAAACATGACATGCAAAATAATGTTGCTTTTATATAGCACCTTTCAAAACAAGGTTTAAAGGTGGTATACCAATAATACAAAAAGAATGAACCTCACTCGACCCTCGTAATAAGAAAATATGGCACAAAGGTAAAACAGAAATTCATTCAAATTAGTTTTCAGGAAGGTTGCAAGTTCTTCAACTTGCAACCTTCCAGATCAGGGAATGGTTAAATGTGTGTTCTTCTATGATCTGAGATTGCGCGCAGTAAGATCAACAGCTGTATGCGGAGGCTATATGGTGCAACAAAAAAAAATCGTTTTATCTTAAAATCAATCATGACGTTCACTTGAGGCAAATTCAGGGAGGATATGAGGTTATGTGAGCTCTTTTGAAAAGCAAGACACAGACAAACTGTAAGAAAAGTAAAATGTCTTTACAAATCAGTACTTTTGTTATTACATAATAAGACCGCATGGCAAAAACACATTTGAAGTCTCTACAAAGAGGATATTTTTTCAGCTTAATCTTGAAAGTAAAACACTCATTTGAAACAAGGGAGTCCAATCAGTTTCTTTAATAAGAGGCTTTATCATTATGATATTTATGAAAAAGAACAGTTGTGAATACAGATCTGCTTTTAACGTCACACTGTCCGCACATTGTTGCTTAAGAAGGGCTCGGAGCAGCAATCAAATATGTGTGTTAGTTTTGTGGGGGAAATTACCAAAAGAGAAATAAATTGTGATGCATATTATGGGATGTTGATGTGAACATTTCTCTAAATTGACAGAAAAAAGTAAAAAAAAAAGTATTATTTTGCTTAGAGGCCCACATCCCTGACCTTTGCCTTTTCCTCCTCTTTAGTGGACATGGACGATGAAGACTTGGATGACATCATGAACAACAACGGCCAGTGCCCTGTATCGCCCATCTCCTAAACTTCACCAAGAAGTGCCATGTAAAACAAAATCTCTAAATCTCCCAGGACGCCAAATGTCAACGTGGGTGATGTTGGCCTTGATCCTGTCGTGTGTCCTCCTGAAGCCTCCGATTGGCTCAGACAAAAGGCACCAAAAAACGGCTGATTTAGCGGCAGCTGAAGCCTAGGCCCCTGATTGTACATAGTGTTTATTTAAGTCAGACTGTGAATGAATTGTATTGCATCGCTCTCTACTCTATACCTTGGTTATCAGGAACGGTTTTGGAGAAAGTGTCTATATTTTTCAGAGCTTCTTAAAAAGGGCTACATTTCTAAAGTTGCACTGAGTTTCGAAGAGAAGCGGCTTCTCACCTGCTTGTTTTCCGGTGAGATCGTCTGCGATTTGGTCGTGTGGCGGAACACTGTTAACGTGTCACACACAGGTGAAATGTTAAACTTTCGTTGTGCAAGGACTATCACTCTCACACTGATTCAAGTGGAGTCCTAATATCCGGTGGATGAAAGCTTGTATTTACAGGAAAGAGAAAAAAAACTACTGCTAATTATTTATTGTTTGGAAAAAAAATGGTTGTGTTGTTATGGCTTCTACATGTTTTTTACTCGTTCCTGAATGGAAATCGCTTCGGTCCTCTATTACTGAGATTTATTATGTTTTTTTCAAAATGGTGCACTTTTGTGGGAATGCCTGTTATGTGCAGTGACATGTTCTATGCATGGAGTCTGTTGAAAAAGCATCAACACTGGTATCCTCTTATTAAGGGCTATGTAGTTCAAACCACAGCGCTGTTATGCTCTTTAGATAACGCTGAGTCGACATTTACCTAAGCTCGTTGTTTGCTGACTCGGCAGACAAAATATCTTAAACAACAATTATTTATGGAGGTTTTCTTCTTAAAGGCAGGGTTTTCGAGACATGTATAATTCTACTTATTTAAATTGCCAAATGATATTTATCAGATTGATTATCGAAAGGAATTGAGGAAACACTTACTTTGTATTCATATTTATAGCAGTACTCTGCACGATGGCGTCAGTGTCTTACCGGTTCAGGTGAACTTTACAATTACAGTATGAGATAATGAGAACACGCAGCACTCTATAGTTAGCGCTCACTGCTGAGACAATCTTAACTCTGATGTTTTTCGGGGTGTTTTTTTTAAAGATTGCAGTGGACTTTGAGATGAGATGTCTGTAGAGGCTCATGCTGATGTTACTTTGTTGGCTGTGAAATTGTTACTAGATCACTTTACTCTTTTGCCTCACTGCATTTCCCAGTCTCTGACTCTGAGAATATTGTCTGCAGTTGTGGCTTCTACCATTTGCATGGAAATGGTCAATTTTTCATAATGCATCTTTGGAAATAAAAGACAAATCTTTGTGGACTCTGTCGTTTTGATGCATTTGTTGCTAACTTAGCTGCTTTGTTTATTTCATGCAGTTATTTTAACTCAAACATAACGTTCACATAGGAAGACCTAGCATTTTCATTCCTAACTGGAAAAAATATTTCACTCATTCAAATTGTGAATATTTGGTTCAAAACTTGACACCGTAACCAAAGTCCAGACATGTGTAAAGGTTCTTTGACATGCTCTATTCCCTCTAAAATAACAGGACAATAGAAAATACATTTAGCTGCAGGTGAGATACATATTTCATGTGGGAAAATACATTCTGGTGAGGCTCATGTAAAAACATGAATTGCCTTTTTTTTTCATTGAGGATGACATCACTACAGTCATGCCGAGGCTGGACTTATTACGTAGCTCTTTTTTAAAGCTGAAGATTACAGTTGTGTGAAGTGCTTAATGCAAATGATAGCCAAGATATTGAGTAGTAAACACACTTAAATACTGTATCCTCAAATAGCCTCTTCAAACATGTTTCACAAAATATCTCTGGTTCAACATTAATTTGTGTCTGATACAGAATAAAACTTCTTAAAATTACATAGTTTTCCTCATTTAAGAATTGGGACAAGGCACATATTTTAGTTTAGTTACTACAATCTCCCTATAAGTTGTCAATGTTTTCAAGTTGTTCACAGCACAAATTACTCTAATGTGAGGTATAAATATAGTATATTAATACTGGAATCTTTCCTCCTTCAGCAGATGTATCTGGAAATACCTCTTGTGTCAGTCTGAAGTCAAGCTCTAACATGCAAGTAAAGTAACACAAAGCAAAACCATTTTGTTCACATCTAAGTAACTGTAAAATCATAAATGAAAAAGGTTTGGTGGAAAAGAAGGTTGTTTTCTTTTTGCTCTTTAATATTCTTTATTTCTATACAATCAATCACTATGACCAGCACACAATTAACAATGTTTCAATATGTTTATTATGTAAGTACTGTTGGACATGTTAAAACATTTCTTTCACTCATTTCTCATTATCTGCTAAATGAGCCAAGTGTATAAAACTATGCCATATAAAAAACAGTGGACACTGTTCAGAGCTCAAAACATCACAATAGAAAAATGACTTTATAATATCCAAAAGCTAGAAGTGGGCCACAGTGATCTACCTTTAGAAGAGCCAAAACTTCATCCTACATTTGTCAAAAATAAATAGAGGCAGTTTGTTCTCATAGTGGCTGATACGGAAGCTATTAGAGTAAAAACAGCACGGTGACTAGATAATAAAATATTTCATATGTGAGCAGGGTTTGTAGCGGACTGGTATGAAGAGGCCTGTAGTGAGTGTTGTAGTAAAAGGCCTGTGTGTGAAATCACACCCTGCTCATCATAATGTCTATTTTAAAACCATCAACAGTTAATATAAAACAATGTTTTGTCACCATGTGTCTCTGTTGTACGGAGCCCCTGAGTCGCAGCCTAGACACCAAACTGGAATTGATTACTTTCAATTACATGGCAAACGCTAACAGACGCTGGTGCTAACACGGAGATGCTATCGTTGGCTACAATCCACTATTCAGGCTATAATTCAACAGGTTACACCCCAAGTGCCTGTCTATTAATCAGGGGGATCCAATTATAATGTGTTTGTGAAGGTCACTTGTAAACAATTGTGGAATGTGTCGACGGGGTGCGGGACATCATTCATGAAACAATTGAGTGCTGCGTCATAATCAAGGGGTTATCAAAGGTCAGCCTGACGAAAAAAAGAAAACAAAGTCAGTAATTCTTTGCCTCTATGATTCACAACTTCCCGTACACCTTCGGTTTTCTTCGCTGGTGCTGCAGAAAAAGCAGGGAGGAGCTTCTTTGACAGCTTCTGTTGGAGTCCCGAGCTGTAGGGGTCGCTCTCACACATATTCTTTAGTGCTGCTCGGCGGACCGCTGCGGGAGCCGCCCATGGACGGGTACTTGGCCACTTGTTTTTTTCGAGGACAGGAAGCAGCCAACATGGCTCCGCCCAAAACGTCCAGCAGGGAGCCGCCCCAGGCGATGAAGATGGCCGCGCCAAACTCAAACCTGGGACACGAGAGAGGGTGTTACTAGTTATTCCACCAGTATGAGTTTGGATTTCCAATGACTTTGGCAAGGATTGGCAACATTTCTCCATTCCCAACATGTCTATTTCATCGGTTCAGTGTTAAAGAGGTTTTCTAAACCTTACAAACATTTAAACCTGCAATGGTGAAGGATGAAAGACAACACGTTCTCACTCCCAACCCGTCACATGTTGACGGTCGGTCAGGGCCCCTCCCCGTCACTCTATTACGTACAGGGTACCCCTTGAGAGTCAGTTTTCAACGGGCAGGGCGTCCCATAGACCTTCATAGACCTCCCATAGCGTTGATAATAGACGCCATGAGAACGCTCCCCGACGGTCGGTTGTTATTGTCAATATTAATATAATAATTATTTATTTTTTAATAGTCACACTCGATTTCGCCGATTTTCTTGTTGCCCAGCTGGTTGACACCTCTTTTAGCAGAAACAAAGGCTACATTAATGTATTAAATCGAAGTTAATCCATGTGTGTGGTTGTGGAATTAATGGATGTGCCGTTGTGCGATTGCGTTGCCATGCAATAATTTACAAACTCTTCAACTACAACCCTAATTATATTTAAAAACATTTTAGAAGGCCTCACGAAATATTTTAATGTAAATTTAAATGTGAAGGGATGTGTGTAATGTGGTGATTGACATTATTCACCCACGGATCTATGGGTTGGGGTATTGTTCCGCACGGACATTTTAGTTAACCGGACTTCCTGTTGATGTGAAATCCGAAAACATTTTTTTAAAATAAAATAATACTTTATTCCGAGTTGGCTTGCTTTTCTCTTTGGAAGTCATCACATAACGGCACGGTTCGGCTGCATTGAATATTACATGTCTGCCGTAGGTCGCTATTTATAGAGCCCTGATGAAAAGACTTCGAGACAAACAGGAAGAACTGCTGCTGAAACTGAAAACGTGACGTGGATCATAAATATATCAGCAATTAAACAAAATCTTCTATTTCTATTCACAATATACGTCTCCTTGTAGTATCAATACTAATTCGGCTGACTTTTATATTTGATCCAATCGGTATATTGCTATATTTACACCATAACGGTGCACAGCTGATAGAAAGGGACACCTGGTGGTTAAAGCACGTTATTGAAATGTATTATTTTTATTAGTAGATATTAATAGGAGACACAGACAGACAAACTAATAAGGCTTTATTTAAACATTAAAGAATACTTTAGGTTAAGGTCTTATTTTGAATAAGAAAAAAGCTTTGGGGGTATAAATATTAAGCCTGACAAATTACTAATATATTACTTTCCTGCAATGTTAACTACTGTATGTTTAAGCACTTATTTTAACTGATATTATACATATGTATTATACTCTTATATAAGATGTATGTAGATAGTATAAGAAATGTGCAGAATACGACAGTTTAATGGTGGAGGTATACACACATATTGATAGATGTCTTGTAATGCGCTGTTGAGGAACCTGCGACCCAAGTTGTTCATCTCCGACCTTGTCAGGTATTGAACATTCAATAAATAAAGAACACAGAATTATTAAATATAAAACACAGAATTTGTGTGATTATACTAAATGATTTACAAATAAACACCACTGCATATTTACAACTGTTACACATGCTGATGTAACGCAAATGTTTCCAACTTGGGATCAATAAAGTATATCTTATCTTAAGCTGATCGATGGCTACTGCCATATTTGCAAAATGTGCCTCTGAACCTTGACAAGTGCATGTTTCAGGCTTATCAATTAACAACAGGGGTCACAGACATAAGACCAGCTGTTTAATAAAGCTCTTCTGACCTTAGCTGTCATGTGGGTATATATTAATGCTGCCCATTATGGACACAAGCAATTTTCACCCATTTATTAATTATATGTTTTAAATGTCAGTGTTTCCTATCCCCTAAACCTCCAGGGATGTACACAGTTTAATACTGGCAACTTCTTATTATGGGAAATATGAAAACGTCTTTTAAAACTACAATTCCCAGCAGAGACGTGCCATAGAACATGTTGCGAAACACACAATAGAGTGGCGAAGTCACGCCCATCTACTTCCGGTCCATGGGACCTTATTTCGGAAAAATTATGTATTGAAGTCAATGGAGAGAGAAAACGTATCTTTCGATCCCGTTTGAATTGTGCCATGAATTACACACATGATGTTTGTCAATCTTAAAAAATCATTTCCATGTAAAAAAAGTCACAGTTTGTCGTAAAACTGTTGAAATATAAGACTATGAAAAATACGCAACTAGAAAGACTACAAATCCCAGAGTCGCGTAAGTGATGTCATAACTGATGTCACAATTGTTTTCCTCCACTAAGAGATAGCTAAGATAAGATAACTTTAACAAGATGCCTGTGTGCTTAGTACCAGGTTGTTATCATACCAGCAATGGGTCTTGCTCGTTCTTTCGCTTCCCGTCTGAAGAAAGGACCAAGAGTGGCTGGATCAAGTTAGCTACCTAGCTAGTAGCAAGCACGTTAGTTAGCATTACAGCCTTGTCCTTTTTATTAGCCTTAACATGAAGTAACATTAAACATGTTAGATGTTAATGTTAATGTTAAACCCAAAATGTTAAACAGTAAGAGTAGTAGTCATATTTCGTGAACCCTTTGAAGAGTACTGTCACACCGGTGTGATCATTCTATAATACACCATTTAAGCCTGGGGGAGAAATGCTAACGCTAACGCTACATTAGCATCGGCGACCTTTTCTACTTCATGCTATCTGCACAAATGGTTGACATTAAACATCAGGCAGTTCAGAGAGAATCGAAGGAAGGCAGGCAGGCAGGCAGCTTTGCATGACATTCTTCTGGACGTGTTTCATTGTGGTGATGGTGAGGGTAGTCACTTTGTAGTGACGGCCATCTTGGTGACGTGTGTTGGTGTTGTGTTGTAGTTCATTGAGCGTTTCACACAAAAAATGTTGTTACTTCACAGTTTTACGACACATTATTTTTTTTTTTACTTGCAAATGTATCTTTTAAATTGACAAACATCATACAGTATATGTAATTCGTGGCACAATTCAAACGGGATCGAAAGATAATCTTTCTCTCTCCATTGACTTCAATTTTGTAAACATTTTCCGAAATAAGGTCCCATGGAGGTCCACCGGAAGGGGAGGGACTTTGCCACTCTATAGCCAGCATGTGTAGTTCTGGGAACGGGGGTGGGGGAGGGGTTGACCCGTTCAAATCCAGTTTTGGACAGTCTGCCGTGGTTCCATCCCATTTCAAAGGGCTGTTCGACACTCGGGGTAACCCTCGGCGCACACTCAAACATCCAATCACAGAGCTTGAGGACTATCACGGGGTTTGTCAAACGAAGCGGAGAGAATACTTACTTCCGGGTGTAAAATTCTCTAAAGCAACTACTATGAGCTGCTCCGACCCTCGGTCCTGACGGACTCCAACTTGTGTTTATTAATCAAACAAATAAATAAACACAAGGATAATTATGTGTTATTGTTGAGTAAATAACAGTGTGTGGTTTAGAAAATAATACAAAATTAGAAGGAAAAAACGATGAAACAATACAGATTTCAGTATTGTGAGCCCCTACTCTCCCCATAACTGATGGCAACAAAAGTCCTACATTATTCAATTAAAATAAAGAAGTAAAAACAATAGGTGTGGCTTGATATTGAGTAAGAAAAAGGTTGATAAACGCTGTGAGAATGGATCTGAGGAGAGCATTTCGCCGCGATCCCAACTCGTCTATTACCAACGTTCAGGGAGCTTTATGCAAGTCAATGGGACGCCCTGCCCGTTGAAAACTGACTCTCAAGGGGTACCCTGTCCGTAATAGAGTGACGGGGAGGGGCCCTGACCGACCGTCAACATGTGACGGGTTGGGAGTGAGAACCTGTTGTCTTTTTCTTAACGCAAGACTATTGTGGAAAATCAGCCAATGTGGCCACATGGGTCATTAACAAAAATGTACTTTATTGATTATAAATAAAATGTCTGCATTTGAATGTTTACTTATTACAGTAGTATTGGCCAAATATACTAAAGTATCAACAACAGCCAACATTTCTAAAGACTAAATTACATTTTATAATGCTTCATTAAGTCACATCAACAATAGGTGTCAAATAAATATAATGATTTAAAAAGTGCAATACCTGCCTTTAAACTGTATTGCATTAGTGGTAACATATACCTACTGTAGAATGGACCTTACAAATAATACTAAAAATAGGATGTTTAGGAAACATTTAGAAAACCACTGTTTTATCGGTCAATTACATTTGAGTTAGCTTAGCATAAAACAGGTAACAGTGACAAGAAATAGTCCAGCACATTACTGCAACACAAAAATGTGTCATAGTTACTAAGTAGATTAGATTACCTTTGGATGGAGCCAGGGTATTTGTTTCCCCCTGTTTCACTCATCATGCTATGCTAAGCTAAACTCTAAATCTGTTTAGCCTGACGTTTCATATCTGAAGGGACTCAATTGTGTCTTAACTTTTGTAAAGAATGGGATTAGCAATTATGTGATCATGTAAAACTAATGACAGTTCTTGGACACACTGTGATACTTACTTGGTGTTGACTGGAGTGTAGGGATTGTAGAAAGCCCGGATCACATTATGAGCGAACCAGGAGCATGCAACGATGGCACACAGCCCTGAGAGGACAGAAAGCCAACAACAAAGATCAATCAGTCCATCGACACAACATCAAACCCTGAGAGGGGAGACATGCTTTTATAGTCACCAGGCGGCGAGCTATTGACTCCAGCACAATTAGCCTTTAGTGTTTCTGTTCTCTTCGGAGCCCGTTAGACCTCTTATGTCAGAAACAGTGCCAGGAGTAATGGACTTATTCATTCAGGGCTGCACAGGAGTGGGAGGAAAGCTTTTTGGACAATGGATCACACTTCCTCCTACTTATTGTATGATGTGCTCTAGATCTAGCAAGGATGTGATAACGTATGGGCTCAGAACAGTCTCATAATACACACATGCACACAGAAGGATTCACACTTGTATTTCATGATCCGCAAAAGGATTCACACTTGTGTTTTTCAATGCACACTCAAATGTGTTCCATTTGATATACATGTAAATAAAATCCAAATACAGAAAAAAGTTTTACATATGTATTTTTGATCCACACATATTTGTTTTCCGTTTAAAACCTCTGAACCTGCAAACACAAACCGCTTTCTGTGCACGGATCGCTGTGCATTCGTGTGTGGGTTTTTTGAGACTCCTCTGACGGTCAGCCGATTCGTACTTGTAATCTTTTCTATCTATAGCCAATCAGATGTCTCCTCAATTCTAAGCCAATCACATGAGCGCGCCCCCACGAAGGTAGATTTCTTGCGTTCATGACGTAGCGCTTCATGTACACATTTTGCGCAGTCCGGAGCTGACAGGTCCATGGAGCCTGCCTGCAGGCGCTAATCTCAGGACACCTCGGCCCAATCCCAAATCACCCCCTGAGTCATTCTACAGAAAAGGCGGAATCTGGGTGATACAAATCTGCTGAAATATATTCCTTCTAAACACATCTAAAACCTGTTAAATAGCAATAACTAACTCTTAACTTGATGAATCCACAACAAGTAGAGCTTAAAATATTACATTATACAAAGCTTATTTATATAGGAACGTCACTGGTGTTACGTGTTACCAGGGAGAAGAGTAACACCAGTGACAATTTGGAGAAAACCAGTGGTGTAGTGGGCGTTGGACGCGTCCCACAAATTGAGTGACAGTCGCGCAGAAAGGCCGGATAGCTCCCCACCCCCCCATAGAGTCTCCCCCAGCCCCGTCCACCCAGTAAAAAAATCCCCACTACACCACTGGAGAAAACACTACCATTTTAACAAAATGGCTGCAATGTGTCAGACCAAATATGGCTTCAGTCAATATCAAAATCGTTTAACTCTTCAATACAATACATTTTCCCATTCAAATGTTCACCCCTAGGGCTATGCAATGAGTAACACTAATGACAGACTTGAAAGACGCACGTAACATTTGAAGATAAAATGACACCTTTAACAAACAAAGTAAGAAGTATCTGACTTTCCTTATGTCTTTGTCCACTGCACTGCCTCAAATGATCTCTTGTTACAGGAGGCACGTCAGAGACAGTACATTACTTCAAAATAAAAGCGTTTTGTGTAGCAGTAACACCAATGACGTAAATTTGGGTGACTGACATTTATTGGATATTATTACATTTGCAAATACAAGCCTTTATATTATTAAGGTACAGCGCCACTTTCCGAACCATTAATGAATGCTTGTGTACACAACAACGGCAGGCAAAACCGTTTTAAATGTGTGTTTCCTGTATGGCGAATACAGCTGCTTTATTTATGTGTGTATGAAGTTGTTGTGAGTGTGGAGGGAGCAGCTACAGGTTAGCTTAGCCTAATCGATCAGTGCACTACGAAGCCAGTGCTAGACAGTGAACTGTCCCTCTGGTCATTATCGGCCGATATTCACTCTTAAAAGTTTGATCGGTGCTCTCTATAAAGGCCGATCAGGAGGCTGGATCTGATCGATATGGACATAAACGCGAGTGAAGTGTAACCGGACGCGAGAGAGAGATCAGATCAGCTGCTGAGTCTGACGGAGACACGCAGCTCTGCATAATCACCTGATGCTCCGCCCTCTGTTTAGCGAGCTGACCGGACAGCGCAAAATGCGTACATGAGTCGCTAAGGCCCATTCCTAAACCGCCCCCTAGACCCTACCCCTCCGTTTGCGTGTTCACGCGGAGGGTCCGCCATATTGAGGGCTGTTCCAAAGCAACGAGTGTGGAGCATGGATGTATAATAAGAACTGGATACAGCGTGGGAGGCGGGGCCTCATTCATTCCTATGAGAGTTGCTCAATGGCGCATGATGACAAAATGGCCCAACTTTTGAGAGAGCGAAACGTCACAGATTACCCAGCATGCCTGAGAAGTACCCGTATGTGCACTCATAGAGCATGCGCAACTTTAACCACGCTGCCCAAAAGGCTCGTTCACATTAAGCACGTGAATTTGCGTACACGTAACAGCACCGCGTGTTCATGACAGCATGGTACCGGATTTATAACGAGGCGGCAGTTAGCAGCTAGCGGCTAGCTAGTAAATTATGCTAAATTACACATCAATCGTTATGTACTTTTATATTAAGCTGACATCAGGATCTAGTGATATCCAAGCAACAGAGCTTAGCATGATACTTGTGTGGGTTGTACATGAAACCACTTGGTAATATATAAAAATGTATATGTTGAAGCCTGTTATGATCAATTGTGAGTTAAAACTTTATCTAAAAAGTAAAGCTGATGATGGATTACTGTGGTGGAGTTTAAATAACAATAGCCTATTTCTTTTTGAAATGTGATGGAGTAAAAGGATAGTAACTGTGATTATTCATGTTAAGTAGCCCACAAGTAACTAAAACAATTGCAAGTGCAATAAGAAGCTACAGGAACGTTAATCTACGTCGATTAACTTTATTTAATACAACATTTACGGTACAAGATTTACATCATACAGCCCATGTAGTATAATATTTTACAAATGATGAATTACAGCAAACATGTGCAATATATCCATTATCACAGCTCCGTGGGCAGTAAGGCGATATGGTCCGTTGTTATTGTGCATCCATGGGTAAAGAGAAACTCATGTAGTACTGAACACGTAACATGAATGTGCAGGGCGGCGCGGTCCCGTGGGTTAGATGCGCGTTCATAATGCCGAGGAAAATAACTCTCAGAATAATGTTATTAGCACATTTTTACAACTTGAGGAACGAATGTTTTTAATAAGGGCTATACAAGTGTTCATACTGGGTAGTTTATTTAGTTTAAAAAAAATTATCCAACGAGTTACAGACCACTCTTTACCAATGTAAGTCAATGGGAAAAAGTGTTTCCGGGCCCAGCAACATAAAGGAAGTGTAGTACCGCCGTTTGACCAGCACGAATATTCTCATCAGACTCCGGCGCACTTCCTGGGGGCTTGGTGTGGAGGGGGAGTGGGCTATCAAACCCTCAAACAGCGAGTCTGCAGCGGTGCTGACTTGAGACCGGTCTCTACCTGACCGGAGTCACGCTGTGTGTGTCCGTCAGGAAACACGCTGTTTACAAGTAGTTCCAGCAAACATCCTGATAAACTGCGATGTTAACAACCTCATGATAACCTCATATGTTTTTAATTTAGGATCATACCAGTGTTTAGTCTAGAAAAAGGTAAATGTGTGCATTTTATTATAAAGTTGTGTATATTTACAGACCGTTGCAAAAACTAAGAAGCTTATAAACATCAGGTTTAAAACTAGAAGAGCTTTGAAACACAATGAAAGATGTTTGGAGTTATTCATTTAAACTTTTTATCTAAGAAATGCTGATTTGAAACCGTTATTACCTACAGTTTACGGCATTTCCTGTTTCTGCCGGAGAGGGGAGGCCGTCCCAAAGCTTGCTGCTGTATTTACTCCCTCCATCTGACAGGATTGAGCCTCGTTGAGCTGCGAGTGTGGCTACAGACGGAGTTCACTCCGTCACGGAGGGGTAGGGTCGAGGGAGTAGTTTGGGATTGGGCCTACATCATGAACGCAAGAAATCTACCCTCGTGGGGGCGCGCTCATGTGATTGGCTTAGAATGAAGGAGACATCTGATTGGCTACGAATCGGGTGGCCGTCAGGGGAGTCTCAAAAAACCCACACACGAATGCACAGCGATCCGTGCACAGAAAGCGGGTTGTGTTTGCAGGTTCAGAGGTTTTAAACGGAAAACAAATATGTGAGGATCAAAAATACATATGTAAAACTTTTTTGAAAAACACAAGTGTGAATCCTTCTGTGTGCACGTGTGTATTATGAGACTGTTCTGAACCCATAATAACGAGCTAAGCTTTGATGTAATATTATGAAACTGGTCATATTTTCCACACTAATAAATGAATGTGGATTAGTGTAGGTCCCAATTCCATCGTGTACAGTGGCATGTAGAAACAAAAAGCAGAAACATGTAGACTGAAAAATGATATGGTCACCACACTTTTCTCATCACCATTCCAGCTGCTCATTTGTCAATATATTTGTTTTTACTTTACTAGCTGGAAGGTTTATAAGTTATAAGCTTTGTCGCCACATCCCTATCAGATGGCCCACAAATGCTGTCCAAACTGAAGTATCACAACAAAGAGAGGATGGCTTAACAAAGTATTTAATTTTAGATTGCCTAAACTTGTAAAATGATTGTATGTTTCCTAAAGAATTTGGTGAACTGTATCATCAAGTTTAAATGTTTCATTTATTTTGTGGTATTGTGAGACGTTCCTAATGATACTTTACTTGAGGTCCCCCATTTTAGCATTTGAAAGCAGTGTATATATAGTTTGTTACACTATATCTATTAAGACATTTGAAGTGTTTACCAGCCGCATTTGTTCTAAGTACCCTACTACAGCCTCACCGACGGGATATCGTGGACTCTAAGTCTAGTTTTAAGGTTGGCAGTGTTTCAGACCTACAGACAAAAAATTTACTGGTCTAATGAAACATGTGGAAAAAGATCACGTGATTAAGATGCTAAAGCCCAGTCACATAGTACGAGTTGGAGTGACATTTGTAGTCCCACCCACAGCAGCAGTCCTCAGTGCTGGAACAACACCTTTATGTTGTTTTTCCTTTTAATTTTCATCCATCTGCATGTCATCAAACATCACTATGGCTTCCTCACCTCCCACCAGCAGGATGATGCCTCCTGTCATGGCGACGCGGGACTTGCGCAGTTTGTTGTTCCCTCCACAGGTGGTGCACTTCATTCCCATACAGGCCACACCCAGGCCTGCGATGGACACAATGATGCCAACTATCATCAGGGCACGAGTGGCCTGAAGTGAACCTGGGGCAGAGAGGAAAGGAAAGAAATATGAAGAATGAGAAAAGTACACAAAGACTGTGTTGGTTCCATTAGGGAAGGCAGTGGAGAGATGGCTTTTGGATATCGTGGGAGTGCACTGTATCTTGAAAATACAGCATAAAAAGATCATATAAAGTCACAAACTGATAAATAATGAAGAATAAACAGACCTCAGCCTTTCAGAGAGGCTTTATGTGTGTGTCCAGGGGTTGTGAAATATGCTCACATTAGCCTGTCAGGACATTTGAATGTGAGCTGTTCCTGGAAGCGAAACCATGGGATACACATGGACGCACAAACAGAAAGAAAAAAACACATCCCACACTCATTCTTCTCCCACTGTCTCTGCCCATTTGTTACCGTTTAATTAGAGGTGGAGGCCTGCTGAAACATTGCCGGACCCCTTATCTGTCAGTGCCCCTCCTCAGGCTATAAACCTATCACAGTGTGAGTCCCCCCTTTGTCTCTCCCCCTCGGTCCACCTAGAACCAGTCTGTGCCAGTCTAGGCCATCCCTGCCCAGCCCAAACAAACAAACCCCTCCACCAAGAGAGGGAGTAGAGGGACACGGGGGAGGAGGGTGCAGAGGAGAGGGGTAACTCTATGAAGTAGCGAGACATGGGGAACAATAGCCTGGATTATATAGTAAATGCAGATAGAGAGCAGGATGCACAGTATCCTGGATTGGAGCTAAAACACTGCTCTCATTATTGTCACTGTCTGAGGAAGCTCTGTAGTGTCGACACAAATGTTGCACATCTGCTGCCATTCACTGAGAACAAGAGACGTGAAGACACTCCATTGGTTTTCATTACTTCGTACATACAGTACTCACTGCTGGTTACTGAAAGTTACCAAACACTTTGTATGCCTACAATGACAGATAGCAAGTTATATTTATATATCATCTTATCTTATTTTCATTTAACAGAGATTATATAAAAAAAAAACGTTTGTGTAATATTTGTTATTTAAGTTAAATTACATATGTATTTTATATTGATTTCAATGTCCACTCCTACTCTATAATGGGATACATATTATTGGTTTAATACTTCAAGGTGGTAGAGGCTACTTTAGCTTTCTCAATTCTGTATAGCAAATGTATGTTGACATACTGCAAGTCATATCAGCTGTACTAAGGATAAACATGATCAACAGGTAATCCATTAGGCCACAGCCCACTAGAGAAATAGACTGTGTCTCTATTAACGTGTAATTTGGTAAAACTTTAAACTTTATTTAGCAGTCTGAAGAATGTATTCTACACTGTTGGACAATACTTGATGGAAAAAAAAGTTAATATTGTTCTTTTAATTGTAAGGTTTCAGCGTTAGAGTCTGTGAGCTTATTGTTTTTGTGTTTATTCTGGTGGCCTTGCATGTTATTTTGATGTTTAAATCTGTCCTCTCGTTTCAGGTGTCATCACTTACTGTTGTTGTGTGTCACCTGCCAGCTTGATTGGGATCTCCTGCTCTTGATTGTTTTCACCTGTGCCCCATTAAGTGTTGTGTATAAGTAGCCCAGTCCCCCTGTTGTCCTTTGTCGGTTCGTCTTGTCTCCACGTCGAGCCATGTCTGTAAACCTAGTAATCTGTTTAGTAAACCTAGTTGAACCTAGAGATCTGGTTAAGAGTCCTAGTAGAACCTAGCGATCTTTTGTTTTTGAATAGTCTTTTATTAATAAAAGATATTTTTTGAAGTCAACGGAATCGTGCATCTGAGTTCTTGTGAGTCCCTCGTGTCATTAATAATATTGTAGTTCCAATCCCTTCCAAAACACATGTGCATATACAGTATACTATCACAGACTGATGGAAATAAGGACATTGGGGGGTCTGAGGCCCAATTCCTGACTAACCCAGCTCAGCATCAAGCTTGCTGTAGGCAGAGCACACAGTACAGTAGGTAGTGTGTGAATCACAAACAAAAGATAATGTTTTATATTGGATTCATCAGCAGAGAAATGATCAGTTTTAAATCAATATCATCTCAAAAGTAGTGTGTTTGTCCAGGATCATGGGTATTCAATTGTTGAAAACATCAACTTCCAGTTTTTGAATGAACTATGTTCTGAAGCCATTGTTAGTATGTGTATGTCATTGTAGAGTCCACTTTTTAGGAATAAGCAACAACTGTTGTGACGTATTCATCATAGTTGGGAACAGAAGGGTCAACAAGGTTCTCAGTATCTCTTGGGATCACCTGGGGAATGACCTTTTATCACTTATATTTCCACAAAGGCACGGCCATAGTGACAACGTATAATCTTTAGGTTATATATGCAAACACATGCAAAGAGATGGATCACAGAATTAGCTCTTGCATTTTGATAACTACAGTATTTGTGTCTGTTGAAGTGTGTCCTATGGCTGGAGGTGAGGTGGGTGGGTTTCCCAGAATGAGACAATGTGTGGGTGAAGATTAGAAGGAATGCTTTCAGAAATAAATATAAATATTTCCCTTGTGACTTCTCCTAAGGAATCGGTCACTTGTGAAAGAGACAATGTCCCCCTGTAGTGACAGATCACAGTGGACTGTTACTGCTGATAATAGTGTGGTTAGTAATGATGGAGTGATGAGGAGGAGGTACCCTGAGGTGGGGAACTTAATCAGAGATAACAGTGTGCTCCATTGAGGTCTCACTCAGGTGTTTCACCAGGTGTGTCTCCAGGTGTGTCTCCATGAATAAGTCACTGTGGGAAAATCAATCCAACCTGTTGCTTTAAAACCAGTGATTGACATGTCGTCATCATCAGAGGTGGAAAAAGTACTCCGATGTTATACTGTAGTAAAAGTAGAAGTACAAGAGGGCCAAACATTCTCTGTTCAAGTCTTGCAATCAAAATTGTTACTCAAGTACAAAAGTATTGGCATCAAAATAGACTTAAGTACCGAAAGTACATGTTATGCATATAATATATTTTATGTTTTATAATGATTGATCATTAAAGTGTTCTCAAAGCTGGTGAAGGTGCAGCTAGTTTTAATGACTTTGTAGACTGCAGGGTAGCTTGTGGATTTACTCCAGGTGGAACTAAAGTCTGATTTAACACTATATTTCACATCATTCATCCAAATCTGCAACCAAATGTATTACATAAATGTAGTGGATTGAAAGAACACTGTTTACCCTCTGAATTGTAGTGGGGTAAGATACATCCAAAAAGTTGAAATACTCAAGTAACTCAAAATTGTACTTCTGTAGTTCTTGATTACATCTTCTTTGTTACTTTACACCACTGGACATTATCGACTCCTCCACAATCACACTACTTACTGTCGAGCTGCAGAATGGAGTCGTAGATCTTACACTGGAGCTGTCCGGTACTTTGGAACGCGCAGGACATCCACAGTCCCTGATACATGGCCACGGCTGTGATGATGTTGTCCCCGATGTACGCAGACATCTTCCACTGCGGCAGGATAGTCCCGATGATCAGTCCAGAAATGCCAACTAAAGACATGAAAAACCCCAACAGCTGAATACCGGAGTTTGCCATGGTTTGCAAACAAAGTGTCCTTCTCTAAAATCAACTTAAATGACGCAGGCTCCCTCTCCTGCAGTAAAGCTCCGGAAAAGTGTCTCGCAAAACGCAGCTGGTTTACAGTCCAGAGTTGGGGGTCTTCAATCGGGGATGGGCACTCGAGATGTGGGTGATGGTGTAAAGTGGGTGTGTTGTTATCATGCCTGCTGATGCATGGAGACGCAATGTTCTGTGGTCTGCTGGGAAATGTCCCCTCCGCTTCCAGCAAAGCAACAGGATGTCTATGCACTCAGCACTTCAACACTTTCTAACCTTTTCAAAATGCTTCAGACGCTTCGTCATAACATGCAACTGCGTATCAAATATATACCTATTACTGTTAATATGTATTTATGAAACATGTATATTTACCCAATTTACGCATCATGTCATATGAACAGTGTTGGAAGATGTACCCGGATCCTTTATTTAAAGGTCCCATGTCATGGCCATTTCTACTGATCATAATTCCATTGTTGAGGCATACTAAAATATATTATATTGTGCAATGTTCCAAACTCACATTGGTTTCTCAAACAGCATCTCTGTATAGTATGTGTTTTCACTCTCTGTCCTAAACGGCTTGTTGGAGCTCTTCTGTCTGGATCTTTTTTACGTTAAAAGTTGCCATGTTGCTACTTACTAATATTTTACAATATATGTTTTCCAGTAGTTGCCAAATACCAAGACACAATAACAAGCGTTGTCGATACCAGTGGTCGGGCTTTTGGCACTGCAGTGTTTTTGACTTCACACTGAGGCTGAACAATAGCTACAGCAATGGGAGAGGAAGTAATAACACATAAACCTGCAGGAAGTAATCCCACTGCAGGTTCATGGAAATGTGCTCACCTACTGGCTGGATTACCAATTTAAAATGTAATGAGTCCTTGCTGTTATTCCTGTTTTCCTCACTTCTTTCATTTTCTCACATTCTTGCCCTCCCCACCCCCCCTCCCACCACCCCACCTTCACCCACATTTTCTCCCAATATAACTCTTTCCCTTATACTGTATCCAGGCCGGGGTAATAGGCCCCAAGTCGTAGCTTTTGTGGCCAAACAAATGCCTCATTGTTGCCGGGGAAGAAGGACCCCATAGCTCAAGGAATCACTTTGATATAGAGGCGGAGGAGGAAGAAGAGGAGGCGGGGGTGTTCTGGGTGATGGAAAGAGTTGAGAAAGATGAAAGAAAAACATTTAAAAAGGTACGAAAAGGTGAGCTTGGTATACTGTGCAACAGGAAGAATATCAAGGGCCAGTCCCAGTCCTACCAATGCTATTGCTATGGGTTACCTGATTTATCTGATGTCCTCTTGGCTGCTTTTTCCACGAAGGACCTAGGTAGCAAAGAACAAAAAAGAAGAACAATGCTCTTTCCCCCCCTTTCGCTTTTACTACTTTCCCTTTTTCACATTTGTCTTGCTTGCTGTTGCTCAATGGGAACTGAAGAAGAAAACACCTAAATCAGCCCGAAGAAGGTCACTAACAACATTCTCTCGGGGGGCCTCTCCCTCCCATTCCTGAGGCCTCCTCTGGGTCTGAAGTGAGCAAGTGGAGTGCAAGTCCAATGATTGAGGTCCTTTAAGTGCCCTTGGAAGTCACTGAGGCATTAGCAATAAAACACACCGGGCCCGCTGCTTTTCCCTGAAAAGCTCCCGAGTGCACAAATGAGGGGGATGGCGCCCCTCGCTACATGTCCCACGTCTTTATCACCTTCAGTCTTCTTATGCAACTAGACTCAGTAGCAGGACGGGACCAATAGATTGTGTTCTCGGTGTCGTAGACTCTCTTCTCCTCAGAGGTTTGGCAAGTGCTACATGCAGGGTGGAGACATATTTGGACACAATGGATACAATCACAGGCTCTGTGGCTTTGTGCTGCACCTCAGTGAGCGTGAACATGACTACAGTGTCGCTGGAATGCACTTTACTGTAAGACTAAGTTAATAACAACACAGTACGCTGCTTCAATTGTGCTGAGTCCAGATTTACCCAGTTTCGGTCAGTCTAGCGTTGATGCATCAGGTGTTGACCGGTTCTTTTTTATTTCACTGTTGGATTTACAAACTTTAAATGGGAAGGTGAGATTGGGGCTCAGATTAAAAGAAAAGGGTTTATAAAATAGGCTTCATTGTAGTCGATACAATAGAAAAACAATGGCTTTTTAAACACCTATTGCCTGGGGATTGACTGGAAACTCATTGTGGACAGTCAAGACAGTATTGCCTCAGTACATGATTCATTCCGTACAGCAACATTGTTAAACTCAAAGAGTCTACAATCATCTGACCAAATCACGGTCTCTTCAAACAGTCACAAGAATACATGAGAAATTGTATCTGAGGCCTCAAAACACGTATAGTTTCCTTCACTGTGTCAGAAATGCTGGATTTCAGTCATATAGCGTGTAATTTCTTCAAGATCCAACTTCCTGTAAAGCCCTTCAAAATGTTTTCATACTTATAAAAATAGATCTCGTTACACAGCATGTCAATAAAGGAAAGTTCCTTCATGATTTCTGAACACTATACTTCTTCTAATACTAAAGTTAAGGTAGTATACTAACGCTGCCTAACTCAAAGTCATTCACCAACAAAACATAGTTTGTTTTCTTTTATCTTTACATATGTTGTGTCTCGTGAAATGTGTTAGTTATGTTTATGAATTTTGTCTGTCATTTCCTGTTTTATTCTGTATTTATCTTGTCTTTCATTTCAGGCCCTGTTTCTTCCTTCCCTTGTGTGTTTTCCCGCCATCATCAGTGTCTGCGCCGCTCACCTCATGTTTAAATAGTACTGTCTCTCTCCTGTCCTGTGTCAGTTTGTCTCGTCTGTGTCAAGTTCTCTTTTTGTTATTCTTTATTTGTTCCTCCTTGTGAGCGACTTTTGTTATTTCCAGTACCTACTCTGTTAAGAGGAATGACCTGATCTGTGAAATAAAAATTTAATTTTTTTACATTCAAGACTTTGTCTCTGGGTCGTGCATTTGGGTTCATCAGTTTGTGTCGAGATCCTGACAACATATTTATAAAGCCAGTGTTCGAAAGGGTATATCAGTGAACATAAGGGATAACACCTTTGGGTCCCACAGGGCTCAGTATTAGGCCCCCTGCTATTCTCCCTCTATTTGCTCCCTCTTGGGTCCATTTTTAGAAAGCACGGCATCGCATTCCACTGCTATGCTGACGATAGCCAGATTTATGTCCCTCTAACAAAGAAGGGTGGTTACTTAATTAGCCCACTGATAAAGTGCCTCGATGACATAAAGGCCTGGATGGCGTGCAATTTCCTTAAACTCAATGAAGGAAAAACAGAAGTAATGGTTTTTGGTAGCACCACTGACACTACTTCTGTAGACCTGGGTTCCTTGCATCAGTACACCAAGCCCACCGTTACAAACCTTGGTATTAAAATGGACCGTGAACTCAAACTTGAGAGTCAGATTAAGTCGGTGGTAAAAACGAGCTTTTATCACCTGAGGCAGCTAGCCAAAGTAAAACCTTTTCTCTCCAGACAGCAGTTTGAGACAGTAATCCATGCCTTTGTTACCACCCGGCTGGACTACTGTAACTCTATTTACATGGGGGTCAGTGGGTCCTCCCTCGCACGACTGCAGCGGGTGCAAAATGCCGCAGCAAGGCTCTTAACAGGCACACGGAAGTATGACCACATTTCCCCTGTTTTAGCTTCTCTCCACTGGCTGCCAATTTATTTTAGGATCCATTTTAAAATTCTTTTATTTACTTTTAAATCCCTAAATGGCATGACGCCACCATACCTTACTGAGCTGCTACAGCATTACACGCCGAACCGCCCTCTCAGGTCAGCGGACCAACTGCTCCTGAATGTGCCTAAAACCAGGTCAAAGCTCAGAGGGGACCGTGTTGCTTCTCTGTAGCAGCTCCCAAATTGTGGAACGCTCTGCCCCTGGAGATCAGACAGGCCTCCACACTGCCTGCTTTTAAATCGCTTCTTAAAACCCACCTCTTCTCCTTAGCGTTTTAACATTTGGCGTTTTAACATCTTTCAGTGTTGCTTTTTTGCTTTTAAATTGTTTTTTGTTTTTACTTGTACTTGTTCTATGGTGTGTGAGCTGAGCTGTGTTACTTCTTTGTATGCTTTGTTTTATCTATTTGCCTGTACAGCACTTTGGTCTGGAGGTTTAAAGTGCTTTATAAATAAAGTTGTATTGTACCTTGATCCAGAGACCATCCTCCTAACAATAACTGTAGAAATACATTGCCTGTTCATAAAAAAGTTGCACACTCTAATATTTAGTCGGACTGCCTTTAGGTTTGAATGCGGCACGCAGTCGCCAGGGCATCATATTGATAATCTTCTGCAATGTAACAAAATATATTTCTCTCCAGAGTTGCTTGAATTTTCCACCAAGATCTTGTATTGATGATGGGAGAGTCGCATCAGGGAAGAAAAACTCCATTGATGGAAAGACCTGGTCATTCAGTATATTTAGGCAGTCAGCTGACCTCACTCTTTGGGAAAATAAAGTTGCTAACCTATAGATCTGACCAACTGCAGCAGGGTACATCACTTCATCCGCCTCTCTTCTTACACTGATGCGCCCATACTGTAACTCTGGAACTAGGTACTGTACATCTTGATTCATTGATTTGGTTTTAATAATGCGTTGGCCAGTTCTTAACCCTCCTTAGTTGTTATCTCTACTTGATGCAGGCCAATCATTTGACCCTTCTGAAACTGATTGATGTCTTCAGACATGGCTGTTTAAGAAATGATAAGCTAGTCACCACATCAGCTATAGGGTTTAATAACTTGTTGCCAGCTGAAACATAGCAATCACTGCAGTAGTTATCCAATGGAAGGCTCTAAAAGATTTGCTTAGTTAAATCCAGTTGGTGACTTTTTATTTGGACGGGCAGTGAATGTACATTTTGAGTCCCTTTGAACTGCAGTGTTCTAAATGAACACCATGTTACTGCCCTCTACTGCCCACAGGCAAACATAACAATCACTGTGTAAGTACAGAAGGTACAGACAATGTCACTTTTGAGAAAAATGTATTGAAAAACTCAACTAACCAATACCACAATGTGTTAAATACATCATTTAGACAAAAAAAAAAATGAAAAACCATTGAGTGTTACTACAAATACATCTACATGGAATCCTTAATCATGTCGGGTACTTTAAATATGACACAAATATGACATTTTCAGGCAGACATCATAAATATGGAATCGGTATTAATGGAAAGTCAGGTCTCAGAAATCACCAATAAGAAGAGGTGACATCCGAAAAATGTATCAAGCTTGTGTTTTTGGCTTCTATGGGAAGGGGTTGTCGGGGGTGTAGTTAAAACTGGCGTCCAAGAACATGGCCAAGGTGCCCAGCGTGGTGATGATGACAAACAGCCAGAAGAAGAGGCGGTCCGCCACGAGGGCAATGTACTGCCAGTCTCCTGTCATCTGCAGGGAACACAGACTTCCTGTAAGCAGTGACTCAGCAAATACTGTGTGTATGCAATGACACAGGAACATCAGTGTGTGTGGGACGCTGTGTGACCTGGAGCTGCAGATAGACTGAATAACAAGCTGCCTGACAGAGAGTGTGTTGCTCTCACCGTGTCGTCCGTGTCCTGCTTCTTTAGCTGCTCGGCCATGTATGTCACCGCAGCGATGGCTGACTTCAGGTGGGGGGGGAGGATCAGACAAAAGCTGTCAGTGTTCGGGAGCCGCTGGAGCTGCACTGGGCTCTCAGACCTGAGAAACAAGCGGGGAAAGTAGGGAAAGAATATGCATTGAAATGAAGACATTTCTGCAACAACACATTTAGTCTTGGTCAAACTCTTTTCAAATCTAGCTAAGATTCCAAGATGGTTTCTGTGGAGGAAACTTCTGTGTAGCAATGCAGTAGGAGTCACCGACTCAGGAAGGAGACACGGTAGAGCAGGGCCTTTGATGTCAAACACTGATGATTTATTTGGAGTTTCGGCCGGAGGATTCACATCACAAGTCACATCAGTCACGGTGAGACTGCACGGGAGAGTTGCCACGTCAATTCTGGAGCGCCTCTCTCTCATTAGCCCATTTAACTGGTTTCACAGAGTGATCAACATATTTTGATAAGATAGCTTAGACAGTTGGGCACACTGAGTCACTTGCATCCGTCACTTATGGCCTTGAAGATTTCATACCTTGGAGTCCACAAACAACAAGGAAGGAAGTGTCCCAGTGCACCCACAACAACAGACCATCTGTGACCTAGTGTTGACCGGTCACAGAATGGGAACAATAACATGGCTGAAGCAGCCTATGTCCTTAAAGGACATAAACAGACGTCAGGGTTGGTCATGTACGTCATATCGAGGAGTCTAGGACAATAACAGTTTCCATACTTGTGTTTCCTGTTATTTTTACATACACTGTTAAAGCATTTTCTCTCTTTACAATACTTCTATGGTTTACAATGGTTTCTATGCAATGATTTAGATTTTCACTTTTGCCACAAACCATAGCCACTGACCAAAAGTTGATACTTATTTTTTTTTTTCTATGCTTTTAATTTGTAGTTTTTAACAGTACAATTAAGATTCATATATTAGATCATTTTATATTTGAGCTTTTATGATCATTATATACAAACTTTTAAATACAAATGAAAAATAGTAGAAATAGTGATTATTTCTCTGCCAGTGGATGCAAGAATCCGCTTCAAGACACTGGTGCTGGCCTACCGAGCTGTGAGGGGATCAGCCCCTTCCTTCATCCAGGCCTTGGATAAACCATATACTCCATCACATGCACTACGTTCGGCATCAGCCAACTTGCTACTCCATCACTGTGATTGGGACCCAGGTACCCCTCAAAAACATACCTGTTTGCTATCCTGGCTCCTAAATGGTGGCGTGAGCTCCCCATTGACATCAGGACAGCAGAAACTCTGCATATCTTCCAAAACAAACTGAAAATGCATCTATTTCGATTGTACCATGGCAATTAAGCTATTGCTGAGAAGAACAAATAATCATGAAGAAACTTTAAATGTCGATTTAGGCCTTGGAACTTATTCAGCAGGGTTCCGGTCGAATAGTCCAAAAATCAGCTCCTAACGTCTATCGCTTGACCTCTGAGTGAAACGTCACGGGGTTAAGGGATAGTGGATAGGAGAATTCAAAAGGACTTAGGAGAAGAGACTGCGGTGCTTTAGAGAATCCGACTGCACTTTCACTATCTGACGTGTTGATGATGCGCCAGCGGACGTCATTTTCTGCGTCTGCTGCTGTGGGGAAACTATGGAAACTACAGTTTCCTATACAGCGGACTACAACATGGATGTTTAATAAGAAGGAGGGACTCCTGTAAACTCATCTAGAGACTCTGCACCGTGCTCTGATGCTGCTGCTTTGCTTTATGAACGTGGACAACAGAGAAACATATTCTTCATGACCAAAGTTGGAATTGAAATAAAAAAGGAAAGTGAAACTTATGCTGTCACCCTCTCCCTCCGGTCCACATTAATACAAATGATCCCAGTATGATTGTATGAACTATGAAAAGATCTTAAAATCAATACAAATGTATTTATTATAAAAGTTATTCCAACATCTATCACTGTGTACATCACCATTCAAACATCTTTTCAAAGTTGAACAAACTCCACACAGCTCAGTAAAGACTGTGAAATGTTGACTTTACTCTGGACTTTATATGATTTCAGTAAAAAGTAACGTTCATATTTCTCCTTATGATTATAACCACATACGTTTTTTTAAGCTTAATAAGCACCGTAACTTTCATGATATAATTTCTCGGTCATAATCGGTTGTTTCCGTGAACGGCCGACTGTTGTGTGACGGCAAATGCTGCGGCCGCAAAGCATTGTGGGGCAGCATTTTCTCCTCTCCTTTCGTAAAGGAAGGGCCAGTGCTTCCTAAGCTAAAAGGAAGTTTGAAACCTCCTTTCCTTTCATTCTAGAGAACTCAAACGGCACTTATCATGGCTGCCACTGAGGGACTTCCGGGTCATTTCACTCAGAAGGAAGGTTCCTAAGCTAAATGGACTATTCGACTGCAACCCAGCACTTAATATGGTATTGCTTGCTTGAAGTGAATATTCCTGCACTTTCCTTGTTTTTTGGAAAGTGCATTGTTTTTTAACTGATTGTAAGTCGCTTTGGATAAAAGAATCGGCTAAATGATATGTAATGTAATGTCTTGTGAGTAGTGTCATGCTAATATTCAGATGCATGTCCTCTGGTGGAATTTAACAAATGCAGCTTCCCCCTTCACAAACGCTCAATAAGCTCAGATGTATGTGTGAGTGTCACCGGCACAGCATGGTTCTGCTAAAACAACCCATGGGTGACATTATCTGTCAGGTGAAGGACGGGCAGAGATACGTAGATGTCCGTGTTGTTGCTTCGTAGCGTACACCATGTGCCCTTGTGTGCCCTCTGGCTCCTGACAAATCAACCGCTGTGGCCCTTCATGTGGCTCCTCCAACGGTGAATGACAGCAGCAACACACTGACTCAACGCTGGGTCAACATTCATGTGATACCATGACCTTTGACCTCCTTCATTCTTCCATTTAAACAGCTGTTCCATAAACCAAAACATATGAGCTGTGAGGGAGTCCTATTGACAGCGTTCCTGAAGTGCCGTCATGCCTAGAAATTCATCTCTGAATTCACTTTTGAAATTATGTAGAAGGTATAAAAAACAAAAACAAATACGAAAAATGTTATCCTGACATCTTGAAATTAGGGTTAGGGCTAGGTATTATTATATAAAATCAAATATTTAATATAATAATCAAATAGTTTATATAATTATAAAATGCTTATATTTTAATACATTTAATACTAAATTATAAAATACTTTGATAATAATCAAACATTTACATTATTTAAATAAACAATGATAACTAAAGGAATAACTTATGTTCATTTAATAAGTCAGTAATTTTTTTTTTTTTTCAATAATTGATTGTACAATTACATTTTTTAAATATATTGTTTTTGAATTCATTTAGTTTTTTTTCTTTCCCGTGTCTTTTGAGATTTGTTATTGTTTATATGGAAAAAAGCAATGCATGATGCTTTTACAATAAAACATTTGAAACTCCAAGAACATATGTGTCGCCTTTAAGTAGATTCACACCCTCATTATTCACCCTCACTCTTCATCCATTTATTTATGCATACTTGACCCAACACGTATACTTTGTTAACACAGCAGGTGAGGTCACGGAGACGCGTGTCCGACCACACTCGAAGAAAGTGCTAACTGTTTGTTACAGATTTAACTTCCTCCTGCTGCCCCCCCATCACCCCGTTCACCCTTCACCTCTTGTAAGACTTGGGTGTGTTTTGCAAACCCTTATTGTCAGCTGAAAACTGTAACTCAACATCCTAATTTATTTATTTTAGTCATGTTCATTTATTTCTTAAGTTTGTGTATTTTAAAATGGGTTTATGCAACAGCCATTTCATTAAAGATCCTGATCACAATGAAACTATTTGATTATTTTTTTTGCAAGGAATTACATTGCTTCATCACTTCAGGTTAGATCTAGCCTATGTAAAAAATAAAGGTTTATGCTCTGAAATAAGCCAATAAATATAAAGTATTAAAACAACCTTAACACCCCACATATTTACCACTCAAATGTTACGGAATATCCAAGTTTTATTCTTGAAATCTACAACAATCTCAATCTCTAAAATCCCCTCACTGTGTTTCAGGTCTGCCACGCCCCTCTCTGTACACAACAGCGGTAATTCAAGTTTAAAAGTCTCAAAAATGCTACAGCTACTGTCACAAACTAGATGAATGTGAAGTATTGTGTTAAAGGAGGATGAAAGCGTAATTCAGGAGCACTATTGGAGTGACTTTGATGGTTATTGGACTCAGGATGAATTCACTTGGATTCCCGCTGTATGAAGAAATTAAAGGACGGTGCAAGTGGAAACAATTCACAAAGGGATGAAACTGTTTAAAACACATGCTCAAAGTAAGCCGGATTTTGCCGATGTGTTTATGTGGATTCAAAAGTCGTAAATAATCAAAATGGAGGAGACCGATCTGATCGGAGCAACTGACGAATAATCCAACTGAAACCGGCATGGACAACGACTATGTTTTAAAAATGCACTCCAGACAAGCCTGGTTTGGACACTTTACGGGCAGAAGAAACATTTATATTAAAGAAAGAATTATACATTTCTGTATTTTTATGCCTTTAATAGCTACTAACTTGAATTTGTATTCAAAATAATTAATCAATTATTTTTTATATTGTATTGTAATGTAGAGACAAGGCTTTTAGTGACAATCATGTATTGAGTTACAATGATATGTAAACATTTTAAAAAAAAAAGTCTAAATATGATATTTGGCCTCAAATCATCTGAGGCCTGGCGCCCCCCCTGCGATCTTTGGCGCCCCCCAGGTTGGGAACCACTGCGTTAAAGGACTCCTTGTATTGGTTCATCTTCTTTGTGTCCTGTCTTGTGTTTGCTGAGGGAGCTGGGTGTTATCTTTTGGTTTGATTCTGCAGACTAATCAAATACATTTTCGTTGTGTTCATTCTTTTTAAGAGACCATATTTTCGCTGCAACCAGCAGCTTAACGTTGGTTGGTCGGTCCGTTGGTACAGACATTTCCCAACCCTATGCAGCCACAGCTTTTTGGAAGTTAAAACTTTGTCATCAAATAATAAATGCCTTGCAGGTGGGTATCTTATTTTCTGGGTACTAAAAATAGAATTTCCAGTTGCATGTTTTTGATCTTTGCATCAAAAGGCATGCATAAATTAGTCGATGACTACCATTTTTCATCTACCTTCCTAAATTAATGTATGTATGTATTATTGTTTCAAATACAGTATATTATTTATGTATGTACATTTTCTTTCTTGACTTTTACCTTATGTTACGTTGGTGAGGAAGGAAAATGTTGTGTCATGTTTAACTGTGAATGTAGTGTGTGTATTCAACACCCCACTCGCTGGTAAAATACCATTATACAGAAAAAGAAGCTAAAACTTCAGTTGAAAGTCACGTGTTTGTGAGGTTGTGTTTGTGTAAATGCATAAACGCATAAACGCATGGATACATGTGAATGTGGACATAGCTATTGCAAAATGATATACTTCCATTCCATCTCTGTTAAAGATAATCTATTGGTCCCATTTTTTGCAAAGGTTATTTAAACTTCCTGTGCTACCTGTCCCCTAGACATTGAGTTAAGGTCGTCACGATCGTGCTGCCCCTCCGGCACCAGAGAGGGGAGTGAGGGAGGGAGTGAGTGAGTGAGGGAGCGGGACAACTTATCAGGGTCCCAGAGAGACAGCGTGACAACAGATGGACTGCGGGACAATAAAAACGAGGGACCAAGAGCTCCTGCAGGAATGGTGTTTGTGTGTGTGTGTGTGTGCGTGTGTGTGTGTGTGTGTGTGTGTGTGTGTGTGGCCACACGCTGCGTGCCAATCACATTCCACAGCTTCACACTGCTGATGCGTGGAGCCTCTCTCACCATGACACACACAAACACACCCTCACACAAGCACATGTATGGTGTTGTTTTCAGAGGTGGAAGAAATACTCAGATCTTGTACTTAAATAAAAGTAGAAAGTGTAGGAATACTCTACAAGTGAAAGTCCAGTAATCAAAATGATACTCAAGTAAAAGTAGAAAAGTATTGGCATCTAAATATACCTAAAGTATCAAAAGTAAAAGTTCTCCTTATGCAGATTGGCAGATGACATCATATATGTTTTGATTATAATTATTGATTTTTTGATGTGTTTTTCACGCTGGTAAAGGTGAAACTAACTTTAATGAATAAATGTACTGTTGGGTTGCATGTGAATTTAATCCAGGTATAACTAAAGGCTTATTTAAGTGTTGATCATATTCTTTATCATTAATCTATATCTGCAAAGTAACTTAAGTTACTACTTTATATTTAACTCTGAATTGTAGTGGAGTAGAAATACAAAGTTACAAAAAATGGAAATACTCAAGTTAAGTACAAGTATCTCAAAAGTGTACTTAAGTAGAGTACTTGAGTGCATGTACTTAGTAACTTCACAGCACTTACAGTGTTTTAAAATGGAGTGAAACATCCTCAAACATGCAGATTATTCTTATAAATGTGTTTTAAAGGACACCAACTGGCTTTAACCAGCCCTCTGACAGAATAAAAGCTAAACCAGCCGACACAGACGGGATGATGGGGTCTGACCACCGTCTCCGCCACATCAAAAACGCCAAATTCCCCCCCCCCCATCACTCAACACCGATTTTCCATTCCACTCATCTATCCCTATCTATTCCTCGCAATCTCTCCACCTCCTTTCTGGGGGATTAACCCCTAATGTCCAACCTAAACAGAGGCTTAGAGGCTGGCGACTGTGGCCGCGGGTGTGGGGCTTAGACGGGAATGAATATGATGCTTTTGGAATGGGATGAGAGATGCCCAGCAAAAAGGCTCTGGTTCAGAGGGCTGGAGCTGTTTATAAGGCCAATGTTGGGTGGCAAGGCTGAGGCCTACTGGTAGATTAGCCAGAGTAAAGACATTGGTATACCCTGCATATACAGAATACACTGAAAAAACAGAGACGTTGACTTTAATTAAATGTATTATGTGAACAAATTCCACATATTAGTATTAGTTGATAGCAATAATATTACGTTCAACTAACCTAATACAATTATGTGTAATTTGTTGACATAATACATTTAATTAAAGTCAACGTCTCAGTTGTTTACTGTAGGGACTCATCCTATGCTCAGATCATGTCAGCTCGTTGATCAAATGTCCAATGTGGTGACCATCCAATGAACTGTGGAGGTATTTCGCACCCAGTAACAAATGTCAAAAGTTACAATCAAAGTCAAAAGTTACAATCGTTGTTCATGGGAATCCGTCTAATAGTTTAGAATGATTCAGTCCGGTACCAAGCTACGGAGTGATGTTGTTTTCACGTTTTTAGCATGGAAAAAAGGTATGTGCATGCTGTTGTGTTTTAAAATAACGCTTTAGCATCTTAACATTTACAACATGAACCTCGTAATGTCGATATGCTGATTTAGCCGGTTTTCAAAATTTCTCGAGGTAATAAATCCAGTGAGAATTGGCCTTTATTTAAAACAGAGGAGTCCCCCCTTCAGTGGCGGTTCTAGACCAATTTGACTGGGGGGGCCAGGCTGGGGCCAGTTATTTTCTGACGGGGGCACAATAAATGCAGGACGAAAAAGACAAAGACAGTATGAAGTAATTGCGCATACACCTAAGAAAACAATGCAATACAGTTATTGGTATTTGTTTCATTACACATTATTATACGCTTACCTTTGTGTGCTGTTTGGGTCTGTGGGACCCGTTTTCAGTGTTTACTAAAAGAAAATGTATGCAATTTAATTATTTGAACCTGCTTTATTCGGGGGTGGACCTAACCTCCTCTAGGGGGGTCCGGGGGCATGCAGCCCCGGGAATATTTTTTTTTAAATGTTGAAGTGAAATGCATCAATCTGTTGCACTTTGAGCACAAAATGAATTTATGGATACAGCTCTCAACACTCATGAAAGAGAGCTGTATACTTTTCAATAATCAACAAATCTTTATTCTTATCTTATGTTACCTATAGTTAGTATTCTTTCTTCTTTTTTACTGTCCCATATCATTGGAATGATTTCTTTATTTTTTACAACACATTAAATAGATAAAGGTGTGCTCTCTCTAGCTCTCTCTCTCTGTCTCGCTCGCTCACAGAGGCTGTGTGCTCCTCCGTGGCGATGACGGCTTGCATTAAAAAAAAAATATTTGTAAAGTGGGGGCTATTGAGGGCTTGCGAGATACCGGTAGCTCATGATCGACGTGTTGGAGACCCCTGCTCTAATGGGTCCGACAAGAATGACAAATATTGTTACTTCCGCCTATTACGTCAGCCAAGAAATCATTTAATCATAAACTTTTTATTTATTTTTTTATTTTTAGGGGAGCCACAGGGGGGTCCAAAGTCAGTGTTAGGGGGGATCCAAAGTCAGTGTTAGGGGGGCACTGGCCCCCCCTGCACCCCCCCCCTTAGAACCCTAACCCCTTGATATTAAAAAATTGCAAGTTTAAGGCACTTAAACCTGGATGTTGCCGCTTGCATCATTCAAGATATCCTAATACACATACACACGACATACTCATTAATCTTTCATATAGCTGTATTAAACAGGGTTGAATAAAGGGCACACACGGTTTACAGATTCTCTGAACTGCTGTGGAGATGGCTGTAATCCTGCCAAGTCCTCTACTGTAATAGCTAGCCTGGCATCAAATCCAACTTTCACACTTTGGCACTTCCTTAAAGAGCAACTTGCAGATGTTTTACTACATTTATGCTTAACCTTGCTGAAAATTACAATAAAAAAAGTCAAGTCAATATCAGTATTTTTTTTATACTAACATTTTAGACATTTTAAATTGCATTTCACAATTTTTAATCATGGTGAGCTTGTGTTTGTGCAGGTTGCACACACTCGAGCCTGTCAGTGTCAGGACATGGAGTCCACTGTTTCCCTAACAGGAACAGGACCGGAGCTAGCGTTAGTTCCTGGGTGCGTTGTGCGAGGTGCATCCACCTGCCTGCAGCACATACTCTCCACAGCTGAGGCCTATCAAACAAAACGTTTATCAGGAAACCGTATAGAGAGGCGAAGTCACGCCCATCTACTTCCGGCCCATGGGACCCCGGAAGCGAAAAATAATACATTGAATTCAATGGAGAGAGAAAACGTATCTTTTGATCCCGTTTGAATTGTGCCACGAACTACACATATGATGTTTGTCAATCTTAAACAATCATTTCCATGTCAAAAAAGTCACATTTTGTCGTACAACTGTTGAAATATAAGACTATGAAAAATACGCGACTACAAAGACTACAAATCCCAAATCCCATTCTGGGTCGCGTAAGTGATGTCACAGGCGATAATGCTCCAAGTTGCTCCAAGTGGTTGGTTCACTTTTACAAGATGCCTGTGTGCTTTGTACCAGGTTGTAATCACACAAGTGATCACACCACTTGCTCGTTCTATCGCTTCCCGTCTGATGAAAGGACCAGGAGCCGCTGGATCAGACATATCAGGTAATATCATAGGTAATATACATGTTGTGCATGGAACATAGTCAAGTTAGCTACCTAGCTAGTAGCGATGAGTAGCGAGCACGTTAGTTAGCATTACATTACATTACTTAGCCTTGTCAGTTTTAGTAGCCTTACCATGAAGTTATTATTTTATTACATGAAGTAAACCAAAATATTAAACAGTAAGAGTAGTCATGATGGTAAGTATTTTGTGAACCATTTGAAGAGTAGCCTACTGCTCCCTCCACCGGGTGCTAAGGAAGCAGTTCAGGGAGAGTCGAAGGCAGGCAGGGGTGATCATTGTGGTGACAGTGACAGTGAGTCAATCTGTTTGTTGGAAAGACAGTCGTTGTGTGCTTACTGAGAGAAAATTGTTAGAAGAGATAATTATTCAAAGTGTTGTTACTTTAAAGTGTTGTTACTGACCTTTTTCTCTTTTTTTTTCCCTTACCTCACCTGTAACTGCTGAGACCCTGAGGAACATGCACACTGACCTGCTCTGGCAACCTGACTTCCACTGTACGTAATAGTATTTGGTTATGGTATATTATTTATATACATCAAAAGGCACAATGCACCCCCCAGAGACACACATGTATTGAGTGTGATATTTTGCATAGGTCATGTGAAATCATCTTTACATACTAGAAAACTGTAGGAGCGGCAACTTGTTTTGAAATTAAATTTTTAATATCTGATAAAGTTGATCTGTTTTCTTCTTCTCTCTTCCCAGCTCCATCCATCACCGCTCTGTTCCTGCAGGTCCTGCTTGCTAATCAATGCTCATATTTTTTTACACAATTACAAATAAAGTCAATGTATTGTATGACATGAAGTTGTGCTTCATTCTGAGTCAATAATAAATTCATTCTGCCTTCAACTGCACAATGATTGTGGACTGCACCGACATCCATGTAGCTCCCCCCAGTAAGATGCACCAAGCAAAGAGGGTCACCATCATGCCCAAGGACATCCAGCTGAGAGAGGGCTTAGACTGACCTGAGACCAGCACACCCAAACACAACGGCTCTTTTAAGAGCCACACAGTTTCAAAAAGTTGCAATCCTACGTTATAATGATTAAACTGGTTCATGTATCACTTAGTTTACTGAACCGTGATGAATGAGAGAAATTAGTGAGGTAGTGGTTTACTGAAGTTACAAAGACATTAATATATGAGTAACAGGTCAGTGTAAACACACGCTTCTGTCAATTATAGATCAAACTATTTATATAAAAAATATGTAATAAAGTTCTCAAACAAGTATTCGGTATATTCCTTGATAGCTTTTGGAGAAGGTTGTTTTTAAGTTTACTAAAATCTATCGTTTCAACTGTTTCACTTATAAAAAGGGAACAGGTGAGTAGAGCATCATTGAGTTTCTTATTCTGTCAGTAAATTATCCAAATGAAATGTTTTTCATTATTTTAGTCAACCCTAAACAAATTGATTGTACCTTTTAATAATGACCTTACATGGTCGGCAAAGTTAAATTAACTTCAGAAAATCAAATCTGTTCTGAGAAAAAACTAATAAATGTTTAAAGATTCAGGAACTAGCCATCCCACTGAAAAACAGTCTAGAGATTCAAAGGCGTAGTTGTAGTTCAGTCCAACGTTTCATTTGGATTCATTTCTCCAACAGTCACTATTTTCATAAAGAATATATATATTTTTCAAAGTCAACTTTATTGTCAATCTTACTCAGTTTGTGTTTATAGACAGAGATCAAAAAGACGTTTCCAACAATCCCAAATACGAAAAATAAAATTATATAATTTACAGATATGTATACAAATATATATATCCTATATACACCATCATGTATAATGAAGGAAATGTGGTAGATAACAAGTAAATAGAGTTACATACAGATCCATGTTACTGCAAAAGATGGAATAACTAAGAAGCACGCAGTATAATAATAATTACATGCAACAATTAAATAACTGCTCAGCATCTCCACCACAATCCCAATCTGCTGTGTCCTGTTTTCCTCCCCTCTGCATAACACCCCATCACACATAGGAAACAACGCAGAGTCCGAGGGTGTTAAGAGTATGTTTATTTAAATGTCCTCCTCTCTACTGGCCAACACAGGGAGCATGCTGGGTGTAGAAGTTCTCCAGGAGGAGGAGATTGCCATGCCATGCAGGGTCTTTGGGGATGATGATCGCCTCCTTCGTGGTCCACACAACAAAGTAGCAGAGACTCCGGTCTGTGATGTGCAGCTGCCCTTGGACCTGGTGCCAGTATGGGTGATTGACCCACCCTCCTCACGGAGACAGAAGGATGGTAACTGGACTGCCTCCGCGATGGTCATGTCCCTCTGGCTGTGTGGACACTTCACCTCCAGCAGGGCAGATGGCTGCACAAGTCCATCGGGTGATGCTCCCAAAACACCCGACTCACTCACAAAGAGACCAGACTCAAACACTCTCACTTGATAGGCCTCCACAAAAGCCTTCACCCCTTCGGTCTCGTTTACAACCCCCCAGTTGGCAGTTAGCGATGTCTCTGGCCAGTGGGTTGTATGTCTCCTCTCGCTGTTGGTAAAGTTGAGACACCGGCTGGACTACTTTGGAAGTGCCAGGCTTCCTCCACTGGCACTCAACATCTGTGGAGCTGATCTGCCACATGGCAAATATTGCCAATGCTGCAGCGTGGCTGCATTTGTACATCCCCTGTGCACAATCACAGACAGCGCTCTGCATCGCGCCATCGTCTCCCATGCAGATCTGTACAAATAAAGTAAGTACCATTTGTTAGCATGCTATAATAGATTGAATGAGCAATAATACAAGGATGGTCCGGATCTGGGGGGGGAGGGTTTATTTTTCCATAGTGTTGTCCTCTTGTCTGATTGTTGTATTGGTTGTGATTGTACTTTTCTAAATGTGTATGAATACATTTTTGAAAAACATTTGATCAACAATAAAAAAGGATTTGGTCAGGATCTAGACTCAGTGTGTAGTTTATTAATTAATCAATGCTCTCTACATTAGGAACACACATACCAGTGTACCAGAGGGAGTCACACACAGCTGGGCCTAGATAACCAAAACCCTTGAATCTACACACAGCAGATAAACTCAAATGACACAACGAGATGTAAAAGGAGATCACACATACAGTATAGTCGATATAAAACTGTCCGCTTCAATCTGAAGAGCAACTAAAACAAGACACGGGAGTGTACCTTGTTCTTGTGAACACTAATGTTATCCACAGCATACACAGAGACCACAAAGTTCTTAAGGAGAAAACTAGTTACTAAAACAAAACACGTTAGTGTACCTTGTTAGCTAATGTTAGCTAGCTGACATTAACGTTACACATTGCACACATATTACTCACCGAAACCTTGTAAAGCCGGTCCCGCTGCTCTTACAGAACCGACTAACTCCCCTTTCGTGTATGTACAGCTCTCAACGTGCCCAGACTTGTAGTGATGTTCACCTCGTTTTATACTTTTCGCCTCATTCTGAAAGAAACAGGTGGAATTTGCTAACGTGACGGCCGTCTTTGTGATGGTGACGCGTGTTGTGCGAGACCAGAGACCTGTAGTTCACTGAGCGGTTTCACACAAACAAATGTGTAACTTCACAGTTTTACGACACATTTTTATTTTTTTGACTTTCAAAATGTTCTTTTAAATTGACAAACATCATATGTGTCATTCGTGGCACAATTCAAACGGGATCAAAAGATAACCTTTCTCTCTCCATTGACTTCAATGTATATTTTTCCGCTTCCGGGGTCCCATGGAGGCTCCCGGAAGGGGAGGGACTTCGCCTCTCTATAGCATCCCTCTCCTCCCCCCCCCACCCCCCTTCGCTCCTCTCTCTCTCCCCTCCGGTACACAGCACCGACGTAGTGTGGAGTTGCATTAGGTAACGCGAGATACAGCTGATACTTGCGCATTAGTTTCTGTTATGGATCAGTATCAAAAGTCCTGCCAGTAACGTTACTATATTATCAATACTACTTTAGTTATATAGCCTGATATATGATAGCTAACTTTACAATGTTGTGATGTGACTGACGTTAGCTAACTTTAACTGTAGCTAACGCCGGTCACTCACCAAGACAGCTGCCCTGTTCTCCACTGGTTCTCCTCACACCACAGCTCCATTTCTCTCCGATGGTCTCTTGGACGCATAGCAGGCTCATACTTATAATCATATGCATTCGAATATATATGTTCAACCTCTTCTGTGAGCAGGGTGTAGGGACTGACTCCTAATTAGGAATTGGAAGCAGCTTGGCTTCATTGACTTAATGCAGACCATCTTTTTCTCATGGTTCTTTCCAATTAGATGACATGTGTGGAATTGCCATACTTCAGATGTAAAGGTCCCCATGAGGGATCCTTAGGAGATCTGCATCAGATTGTAGTTCAGTCAGTCCTAATGCAGTATAACCCATTATATTATGGACCTGTTGGTTAACAAACCTTGATCCCTTATATTTAAATGTATTGGTACAGTTATTACACTGTACATTGTCAAGAATAAGTTATACTCTAAGGAGTTACCATACCACGGGTTAAATGCAGAGGTCAACTTTCACTGTGTGTGCTGTGTGCATGATCATGTGTGACAATTAAAGAGGGTTTCATCCTCTGATAGATCCATCTATCTATAATGGGTCATTTTTTTAAAGTAACAATGCTTATTAAACTTCTTTTTTTTGTAGGTTTCCAGTGAGTTTTGACATACTTAATATCAAAATCGGTAGAAATCAACATGACAAGTAGAGCTGGTAGAATTGATTAATGGTTTAAGACATGTGCATTGATTACTATTACATATTTTACATTATGTTCAATGTGTGCTAACAAACTTATTGTGGCTACTTTCTTTGAATAACCAGATTTACTTTATTCCAGTTTGTGAGTTATTGAAAAACACCTTACCTACTAAACAAATTGCCAGTTCCAATATACTTTTTAATTTAGAGTAATTGACATGATGTAAATGTATCCTTACCTTCCTCTCCACGGCAGGACGAGATCAGGGTTGATCTTGCGAAAGAAGTACTCTCCTCCAGGCTGCCTACCATTGAGGAATGGGTTGGGAGAGTCATCACTAGAATCTTCTTTCAACATAGGTTCTTCTGGTGTTGGCCTTGCCATACCGATGTACTTAGGCAGGAAGTGAATGAATACCTGTCATAATAATATAAAGACATCTGTGAGACCAGGGTTTCTCGAAGGCATTACAAGAGCCTGGATGGTTGCTCATAGAATTGTTTTGCCTCACCATTCGAACCCAGTTGGGCATAATGTGAGTGCTGGGCGTTCGGTGGTGTAAATTGAGGACAACAACACTTAGGATGACAGAGAAAGTAACCAGGACCATGGTGAACATGACGTAGTTGACAATTATTGGGATTCCAAGGGAAGTCTCAGGGACCCTGTCCGCCAACAAGAGCATGAAGACAGTCAGAGCGATGAGAACCGAAATGGAAAGAGTCATCTTCTCTCCTGCAGACAACAGGAAGATACATTTTAACAGCAAACCCCAACGGCATGGTTACATTACATTGTTGTTGCAATCAATGAATCAGCTTTATCTTTAAATATGCTTGACAAAAGCAAGTGGTCCGTTGACAACTTCCCAATGTAACACTGTCACATATGACCTGAATCGAGTTTATGCTAAAACTTGTCATCAATCCTTTAGCTTCCTGGTACATCCATATTTTTCACTATGTCAGTAAAACATCGCTTTGCAATCAGGCTCTACAATGCCAAAGATTGACAAAGTACATTCCTGTACAAGGTCACTTTCCTTCAATCTGTAATGTATCAATACATTCCTTCAAAGGTTTGTCTGCCTTCTGATGTAGTATGCTTCTTCTCATGACATAAGACAATGCATCAAGGCAGAGTCTCCTTTCCTACATCCTGTCTTAGTGATGTGTCAGTGTCAAAACATGTCAGATGTACTGACCTGCCCCAGGAGGCAGGTAGAAGACAAATATAGCCAACACCATGGTGAGGATGCAGGGCATGATGATGTTGACGATGTAGAAAAGAGGCTTCCTCTCAATGATGAGGTAGAAAGTGATGTCCTCGTACAAGTCCTCCTTAATGTGCTTTCTGGAGGGTTTGTGACAGATTGCCCATTCTCCGTTTTCTGTAAAGAAAGAGACGTACAAGGGGAATATGTGTTACTAAGAGTATATACAGGAAATATTATAAGGTGCAAAAAAAAACTGGGCTTTAGGTTCTGGATGAGGTCAATGTAGGCACCAACCAGTGAAAGCGTTCTCATCAATAACAATCTCCTGAATCTCGTTATTTTCATCGTCCAGAAAGTACTGCAGTTCCACCTCAGAGGCGTCGTAGGTGTACGAGCGGAAAACCATGCTGCAATTCTGCCAGTCAAATGGAAAGTACGATACCTATGGGAGTGGATATAATGATATATTGTTGAGTAAAAACACATGGTATTGCTTTTTTAACAATAGTCTACCTCTATAGCGCAGGAGCTGCGGTAGATGGCTGGGGGAAGCCAGTTGACTGTCCCATCACTGTAAACCAAGACGTTGACGTACAGAGCCACGTCAAACTGGCCATCATTACTGTAGGGAGAAAATAGAAAAATGTGGTGCACATACCATGATAATGGACGAGTCATTCTACAACCTGGAGCCTGTAAATACAATTCCCTTCTGTATACTGTTGATAACATAGGGATGTACTCGGACATAAATGTATCTATCAACACACAACTCTGTTAACAACATTATTATCTTGTCAAAAGCAAGTTGCAAATCAGCCAATACATGACACTTGCCTGTTACAGATGTATCATTATCTTGCCCCTCCTAATCTCTGTCATTTATAAAAGAACTATGCAAAGGAATTCCCTTAATATTAGGCATTTTCTCCTTTATGCCAGCCAATAAAAAAAAATATGGCTGATTAAAAAAATAAGGTTTAGCGGTGCTTTAAGCTTTCATTTCATTTCAAACCTTTATTTATACAGATAAATCCCATTGAGATCATTGATCTCTTTTTCAAGGGAGACCTGCTCAAGTAGTTCCACATGAAACATAAATAGAACAACAAAAGGACATCATACAGCATAATTTACATAATTATCCACATAAACAGATACCAATAGCTTCCGATTGAGTAGCATCCAACCGAGCTTTAAAAACATTTAGTGGCACCAGATTGTTCAGTTTCCATTTAATTTGCAGACTATTCCAAGACAGCGGAGCTGCGCATCTAAAAGCTGTCTTCCCTAAGACAGTCCTAGCAGTTTGCACATTTAATAAAACCACAGCATTCGATCTCAGGCAGTAGCCACTTACAGTTCACCGTGAGATCAGGGAGCAGATGTAAGATGGAAGTTTCCCTAACATGGCTTTGTATATAAAAATGTACCAGTGACTGAGCCTCCGTACAGTTAGTGAAAGCAAACCAGCCCTTGCATACAGGTTACAGTGATGGGTTAATGCTTTACAGTTAGTCACACATCTCAGAGCACTGTGATACGCAGCATCTAACTTGACCAGGCAATTTGCAGGTGCATTAATATACATCAAATCACCATAGTCCAGCACAGGTCAAAAGGTCACAGTGACTAGCCTTTTCCTGGCCTCAAGCGAGAAACAGGACTTGTTCCTGTAGAAGAACCCTAGCCTAACCCTCAGCTTTTTAAGCAGGTTATTGACATGAAGTTTAAAAGTGAGACAATCATCAAGCCAGATACCAAGGTATTATAAGCTAAATGCTAACGGCAGTATGGTAACACTCTGGAAATGACAACTTAAACATGCTGATGTTTAGCTGGTTTGTAACATGTTAGCTTATATCATGCTAACATTTGATACTTGGTTCGTAACAGGATGGGAATGTTATTGTGTGAATTTCGGCTCCACTGCAAGTTCACCAATTGTTGATATTTGATTCAAAACAACAAATGCAACCTCATGGTGGCATTTGAAGAACATGGGAATCATGGACCATAAAGTGTCCCCAAACAATGAATATATCTGTCTTTTCCAAACAAGCAGTGGACCAAGGTAGACCAACATGGCCGTCTATCGAGCTACGTCGCTGTCTTTTTATTTGTTGGCAAAACCTCTGTTAGTTACTGTATGCTCAACCCAGTCTCATGGCATTTCGTGTTCACCAACACGATTTTTAATCTATTGTTTTGTGTTCACCAACACGATTTTCCCCTTTTTTTCGTGTTGCACAGCACGATTTTAAAAGCAATGTATTTCTACTGGTAATGTGTTTCGTGCCTGCAGCACGTCTTTTTCTCCGGTCGGGTCGTGGAAGACCGGAAGCTGTGTGGTTCATAAAAACATGTTCTTACTCAATATCAAGCCACAATTATTGCTTTTATTTTAAATTGTATAATTTCGGACTTTTGTTTCCGTCTGTGAGGAGAATAAATGGGGCTCAGAGCCTCAGGATACTGAAATCTGTATTTTTTTTAATCTTTTTTGTTACGGTGTGTGTGGGAAGTAGGACCCAAATGCAGATTATAGTGACAAAAATGACTCCTTTATTTCAAGGCTAAATAAATCACAAAGACAGAACAGAACACTCACCGAAGACCAGGTCATGACACAAGACGAACCGACAAAGACAGACAGAAAAACCAGAACTTAAATACACACAAGACTAATCACACAAATAAGACACAGGTGAGGAGGGAGGAGAAAACACAGGGACACCAGGTGAACACAATCGGGTAAATCAGGGAGGGAAAACAGACAGAAAGCGACAGGCAGGAACGGGGGGTGAACACTTTACAAAATAAAACAGGAAACCAAAGACAGAAACAGACAGACAAAACACAACACGGACAGATCGTGACAGAACCCCCCCCTCAAGGGACGGATCCCAGACGTCCCAAAAAAAACAAACAAAAGTCCAAAACCTCAAGCAGGGTGGGTGGAGGGGGTCCGGAGGACGGGACTGAGCTGACCGCCCAGGGGCACAGCAGAGGACCAGGAAGGGATCTCGGGCGGACGGCCCGGGGCAAGGCAGAGTTCAAAAAAGGGGGATTCGGGCGGACGGCCCGGGGGCAAGGCAGAGTCTAATGTGGGGAACTCGGGCGGACGGCCCGGGGGCAAGGCAGAATCCAAGGTGGGGAACTCAGGCGGACGGCCCGGGGGCAAGGCAGAGACCATGGAGGGGCGAAGGCCACAGCGGGCGAACTCAGGGGGCCGAGCATGAGGGCGAAGACCAGACAGCTCCGGAGGCCAGGCAGGAGCCGGTGTCGACTGGACAGGAACCGGTGGGACAGGTGTCGGCAAGATACCCCACGGAAGAGGACAAGGAGTTGGCAAGACCCCCAACGGGACAGGACATGGGGCCGGCAGGAGAGTAGACGACGGGACCTCCAACGAGACAGGACAAAGGGTTGGCAGGACCCCCGGCAGGAGAGTAGACGACGGGACCTCCAACGAGACAGGACAAAGGGTTGGCAGGACCCCCGGCAGGAGAGTAGTCGGCGGGGCCTCCAACGGGACAGGACACAGGGTTGGCAGGACCCCCGGCAGGAGAGTAGTCGGCGGGGCCTCCAACGAGACAGGACAAAGGGTTGGCAGGACCCCGGCAGGAGAGTAGTCGGCGGGGCCTCCAACGGGACAGGACACAGGGTTGGCACGACCCCCGGCAGGAGAGTAGTCGGCGGGGCCTCCAACGAGACAGGACAAAGGGTTGGCAGCACCCCCGGCAGGAGAGTAGACGGCGGGACCTCCAACGGGACAGGACATGGGATTGGCAGGACCCCCAGCGGAACCTCCAACGGTACAGGACATGGGGTTGGCAGGACCCCCGGCAGAAGACTAGTCTGCGGGACCTCCAACGGGACAGGACACAGGGTTGGCAGGACCCCCGGCAGGAGAGTAGTCGGCGGGGCCTCCAACGAGACAGGACAAAGGGTTGGCAGGACCCCCGGCAGGAGAGTAGACGGCGGGACCTCCAACGGGACAGGACATGGGGTTGGCAGGACCCCCAGCGGAACCTCCAACGGTACAGGACATGGGGTTGGCAGGACCCCCGGCAGAAGACTAGTCTGCGGGACCTCCAACGGGACAGGACACAGGGTTGGCAGGACCCCCAGCGGAACCTCCAACGGTACAGGACATGGGGTTGGCAGGACCCCCGGCAGAAGACTAGTCTGCGGGACCTCCAACGGCACATGAGTAGGGGCTTGAGTGGGGACTCGAGAGAGGGCTTGAGAGGGAACTCGAGAGGAAACTGGAGAGTTGACTTGAGAGGTGACTCGAGAAGGAACTCGAGAGGTGACTCGAGAGGTAACTCGAGAGGGGACTTGAGAGGGAACTCGAGAGGAGACCTGAGGGGAAACTTGAGAGGGGACTCGAGAGGAGACCTGAGGGGAAACTTGAGAGGTGACTCGAGAGGTAACTCGAGAGGGGACCTGAGAGGGGACTTGAGAGGGAACTCGAGAGGAGACTCGAGAGGTAACTCGAGAGGGGACCTGAGAGGGGACTTGAGAGGGAACTCGAGAGGAGACCTGAGGGGAAACTTGAGAGGGGACTCGGGTAGGAACTTGAGAGGTGACTTGAGAGGGGACTCGAGAAAAGACTCGAGAGGGGACCCGAGAGGGAACTCGAGAGGAGACTAGAGAGGGAATTCGAGAGGGGACTAGAGAGGGAATTCGAGAGGGGACTCCGGTAGGAACTTGAGAGGGGACTTGAGAAGTGTCTGGAGGGGAGACTTGAGAGAGTTGGTTCGCCAACAGAACACGGGTGCTGGAGTCGGCCGGTATGCTGACAGGACTCGAGGAGCTGGCGTTCGGCTGGAGAGCCAGCAGCAGACGAGGTGCTGGAGTCGGCCGGTACGCCGACAGGACACGGGGAGCTGGTGTTGGCTGGGGAGCCAACAAGAGACGAGGTGCTGGAGTCGGCCGGTACGCCGACAGGACACGGGGAGCTGGTGTTGGCTGGGGAGCCAACAAGAGACGAGGTGCTGGAGTCGGCCGGTACGCCGACAGGACACGGGGTGCTGGCGTCGGCTGGAGAGCCAGCAGCAGACGAGGTGCTGGAGTCGGCCGGTAACGAGGAGCTGGAGTCGGGGCCATGACTGATGGGGCTGGTACTTGAGCCGGAACTATGGCTGGAACTGGGGCCGGAACCATGGCTGCTGGGGCCAGAACTGGGGCTGGAACCCTGGCTGTTGGGCGCGGAGCGGAAGCCTGGACCCTGGCTGTGTAAGACAGGTAATGGAGTATGGAATTAAAGCTGCGTGGGCCGGTACTGGAGCATGAAGCCATGGCTGCTGGGGCCTGTACTGGGACTGGAACCATGGCTGCTGGGGCCTGTACTGGGGCTGGAATCATGGCTGCTGGGGCCAGAACTGGGGCCGGAACCATCGCTGTGTGGGCCGGTTCTGTAGCCGGAACCATGGCTGCTGGGGCTCGGGCTAACCTGGCCTTGCGACGACTCCTCTTAGCAGCCGCCTGAATACTCCGTGGACCTCCATAAGCCAGACGAGTTCCGTAATACAACTCCTGGACAGGAGCAGGAACTGGGGCAGAAGCACGGGTTGACTTCAGGCGGAACCCACCAAGGCGTATGGTGCCAGGTTGGGAATTGGGAGACATGGAGCTAGCATGCCTGGGGCTAGCAGGCAGGGGATAACACACCGAGAGGAAATCCAAAATCCAGCCAGGTAAGAATTTCACCAAGCCTGGCTTCTCCTTAGCCATCTGCCGAGCCTCTGCCAGAGCTGCCTCTCGCTGCTGAACCCCGGACGCTCCCCTCCATTCACCATAGCTGCAAGCCAGCAAGTAGGTGAATGAAAGCAGCTCCCTTTCAAAAGGATCATCTGCTGGGTCCATTATTGGTCGGTTCGTAATGTTACGGTGTGTGTGGGAAGTAGGACCCAAATGCAGATTATAGTGACAAAAATGACTCCTTTATTTCAAGGCTAAATAAATCACAAAGACAGAACAGAACACTCACCGAAGACCAGGTCATGACACAAGACGAACCGACAAAGACAGACAGAAAAACCAGAACTTAAATACACACAAGACTAATCACACAAATAAGACACAGGTGAGGAGGGAGGAGAAAACACAGGGACACCAGGTGAACACAATCGGGTAAATCAGGGAGGGAAAACAGACAGAAAGCGACAGGCAGGAACGGGGGGTGAACACTTTACAAAATAAAACAGGAAACCAAAGACAGAAACAGACAGACAAAACACAACACGGACAGATCGTGACATTTTTTTCCTTCTAATTTGTTATTCTTTTCTAAATAACACACTGTTATTTACTCACCAATAACACACAATTATCAATGCTTTTATTTATTGGTTTAATTCCATAATCTCGGGCTTTTTTGGCGTCCGTCAGGAACTGAATTTCAAAATAAAAGTAACCGGATTTCGAGCGATTACCCAAGATCCTCAGCTATGCTTTAAGCTCGCTGATTGGATGTTTTAGCCGCAATGCATGCTGGGATTTGGTGTTTATATGATGTGAAATCCGGAAAACATTGTAAAATAATAAAATAATACTTAATTCCGAGTGTTCTTGCTTTTCTCTTTGAAAGTCATCACATAACGGCATTGTAATACACGGTTCGGCTGCATTACATATTACAGATCTGCCGTAGTTCTTTATGTATAGAGCCCTGATGAGAAGACCTTTGGAAAAACTGGAAGAAATGCCGCCGAAACTGAATACTTGACGTGGATCATAAATATATCAACAATTAAACAACATCTTCAATTTCTCTTCACACAATACGTCTCCTTGCAGTATCAACACTAATTCGGCTGACTTTTACATTTGATCTAATTCAGGGTTGTGTCTTCCTGGTCGTATGTACTTATTGTAAGTCGCTTTGGATAAAAGCGTCAGCTAAATGCAATGTAATGTAATTCATAGATAGGTTATATTTACACCATAACGGTGCACAGCTGATATAAAAGGACTTGTAGTTTTTACTGATTTTCTTTAAATATAAGAATGTAAATACTGAGTCTGAAATAGTATAGCAATATGCTGTAACATTATGTGAAAGCATGAATAAAACTACACATCTTCAGATGTTGTACATACATAAGTGTCCTACACTAATAATACAAAGTTATTATGGCTGTGTGCCTTGTGTGCACCGCCTAGTGGTTAAAACACGTTATTGAATTATTGTTTTTATGTGTTATATTTGATTAAAAAAATATTAAGAGTACATACTTTCATAAGGGGAAAGTAGAAAGTCTGTGATAGAAATATAGAATATAAAAAATCAAGAAGATACTATAAGTGATCTCTATAATAAAACAGTTTAGTGCAGGATGTACAAAGATATTAATAGGAGGAGGTGCAAAACAGAAAAACGAATTAACCTTTATTTAAACATTAAATAATAATTTAGATTAAGGTCTTCTTTTAAATAAGAAAAAAACCTTGGGGGTATCTATCTACAGATAAATATTAAGCCTGACAAAGTACTTAACATAATTGCTTTCCTGCAATGTTAATTATGTTGAAGCACTTCTTTTAACTGATATTATACACATTAATTATACTCTTATGTATGTAGATAGAATAAGAAATGTGCAGAATATGACAGTTTAATGGTGGAGGTATTCACACATATTGATAGATGTCTTGTAATGCGCTGTTGAGGAACCTGCGACCCAAGTTTTTCATTCATTGCATACACCGTAGTTGTGAATATGATAAGTCAATAAACCTTTGTAAATCTTGAAAGGGATGTGCAAAATAGCCATTATATACAGTTTTTAATGAACTATTAGTAGAGAATAACGAGTAATGAATATACGTTATTACTCGTTTCCATTCATGTCAATTGCAGATAAATGTTTAGTTTTCTCAAGCACCAACTATCAAATATCTCTCCTGATTGTTGGCACTTGACAATCACCTTCCCTGAATGTTACTCAGGTGTAACTAAAGTCTGATTTAAGGGTTGTTTATATTTCACATCATTAATCAGAATCTGCAAAGTAACTAAAATAAATGTAGTGGAGTAAAAATACCAGGTTAACCTCTGAATTGTAGTGGAGTAGAATTACAAAGTAACAATGAGCTATCATGTGGGTATATATTAATGCTGCTCATTATGGACACAAGCGATTTTCACCCATTTATTAATTATATGTTTTACATTTGATAACACCAATGTGTTTAATACTGGCAACTTCTAATTGTGGGGAAAACGTTCAGTAGAGACGTCCCATAGAACATTTTGCGAAACACAATAGCCAGCATGTGTAGTTCTGGGGGGGCTCGATTCCAGTTTAGGAAAGTCTGCCTTGGTTTCGTTCCATTTCAAACAGCTGTTTGACGCTCGGCGTAACCTTGGCGCACTGCCACTCCAACATCCAATCCCAGAGCTTGAAGATTAATCACGGGGACTGTAGTCCTAAACGATAGCTGGGGATTATGGGTAGTGTAGTGTCTTCGGCCATCCTAAACTCAAAAATGTTGACAATCGCAATGTTGCTCGAAATGTCCCTTATAGGCCTACGTCTGTTTCCGGTTATTTTTATTTTGAAATTCAGTTCCTGACGGACGCCAAAAAAGCCAGAGATTATGGAATTAAACCAATAAATAAAAGCAAGGATAATTGTGTGTTATTGGGGAGTAAATAACAGTGTGTTATTTTGAAAAGAATAACATTTTGAAAAGAATAACGAATTAGATTTAAAAAATACAGATTTCAGTATTCTGAGGCTCTGAGCCCCATTTATTTTCCTCACAGACGGCAACAAAAGTCCGAAATTATACGATTTAAAATAAAAGCAATAATTGTGGCTTGATATTGAGTAAGAACATGTTTTTATGAACCACACAGCTTCCGGTCTTCCACGACCCGACCGGAGAAAAAGACGTGCTGCAGGCACGAAACACATTACCAGTAGAAATACATTGCTTTTAAAATCGTGCTCTGCAACACGAAAAAAAGGGAGAAATCGTGTTGGTGAACACGAAATGCCGTGAGACTGGGTTGGTATGCTGGTTGATATGGACATTTGCCCGAAGATAAGACACTCACTTGTTAATGAGGTAGATGTCAGGCCGCCACACCTTGTTCGGAGGAATCCTCAAAACTGCAATGTCGTCATATTCCTCTGGCTTCCATGATAACCTGTAGTCTATCCATGCCTGGGAAGAAAGGAAGACCAAAAGGGAGCATGCAGAAAGAGAGTTAATAACAGGGATAGTGGAGCAGACAGTATATGTATCAGTCATACACTCTTGTGTATTTTCAAGTCATTTCAATCCCACTGACCCAGACACACACTGTCACAAACACTCAAGCTGTTGGGAGTTTCAAATAGCGAGGGCGAGAGACAGAAATTAAAGAGCGAGTCAGAGAATATGAGGGATAAAGCAAGAAATCATGTTTAGTTATAGGAAGTTATAGGAAGTCCTTTAAGAAGCAGAGCAGTGGATAGGAAGAGAGAAGACGGCAGAGTATGGCTCAGTGATGAGGATGAATGTTTACATACCATATTCATGAACACGTTGGTCGTCATTTCTTCGTTCTTCTCATTCTGTAGTGGGATAGAGAGCAAATGAAACACAAGGAGTTAACAAATAATCATAATAATTCATACCAAGATTTTTACGTGGATGTGTTTGTATTTACCAAGCTGACAAGCTGAGAGAGCGTCATTCCCACTCGTACCATAACCTTATCCTCCCAGTTCCGAGCAGGCCTTACTTTCATGTTGTAGTTCTTGAAGAGCTTCTGATGGAGCAACTTTTCTATATCCGAGGCTCCTGGAGGAAAGGGTGGATGCAAAGAGACAGGAAGCATTAGGGGAAAGCCGTACCTAATGAACCAAGACAACTTGTAAACAAGACACACAACTTGGTAAAAGTAAGAGAAGAAGGGAGTGATATTTTTCATCCAATTACATTGCTTTGAAAAGAGGATTACTGGCTTGACAATCATTTCTGAATACCTTCCAATTGGCTTGTTATTGCTGTACAAAATAACATTTGATAAAGAATACACTTAATGCAAAAAGTAAAAAAATTAAGGGCGAAAAAAAGCAGGGCCTAATCTCAAGTAGATCAGTGAGAAAGACCACAGCTGTTGGTATGACACAGGGTACAATACAACCAAAGCACATGACCCCCACCAAGACCACAGCGTGTTTGTTCTCTGTGGATCAGTGAGTCAGGGGTTCATTTCCCACTGGGATGACCCATGCTAAAAATATTGCATGCTCATGTATACTTACTATGGGTGGACTGTTTTCTGACTCGTAGTGTATATATTAATACGCACATTATTACTCTTTAATCTGGGAATATATGTGGAACAGAAATGATGAGAGTTTGATCTGTTTACCTTGCAGAGGAGTCTCGGGAACATGAATTGGGTTTTACTACCTTTATTGACTTTGAGAAAAGGTGTGACATTACATGATGTGTTTCAATAAAAAAAGATGATGGACTGACCTTCCTCCAAGATATGTAAGAAAACAATGTACTGAAGAGACAGAGAGGACATGCAAAAGACGCAGGACAGGTGCGGCTGCTGTACGATGGCTAGCAAAGGTGACTGAGCTAATGTAAGTGATATGCAGCAGGGGGATGGGATCAAAGGGATGTCTTGGATACCAGTTCCATCAGGGCCAAAAATAGACTGATTAACAAACAATGATGTGTTAATATGATTCATTAAATGTTCCAGCGCAGGAACAGTCTTGGGTTTTTTAGCCTTTAATTAATGACATAGGTTCTTCTTTCTACTGTGATTTACCCCTTTAAATGTTGTTTCTCTCTCTGTATTGATACTGTTGGCAGTTCTCTTTGGGGAATTAAAATCACCATAGGTGTATGAGGGGACAGGGACAATGTATTACTCCCATTGAGGGATCAGAAGGTCCCTTTAGCGGAGCTCTGATAAGAACTAGGCGTTGCAAATCGATTTTAATTATGATTTTATCCACAAAGAATAGAAGTGGTGGAATCAATACCAACTGAACTGACGGAGAGCAGTGAGATGTTGTTATCTTAATTGATGAAGTTAACCTGAGTAGAAAAGTGCTTAACTTTTTAAGTGTTTCTTCACAAACAGAGATGGAAAGGTCTATCTTCTAGGCAGCCAAACAAGTCAAAATGTAGGCCTGATGTGTTGGTGTGACATAGGGATGTGAAGACTGCACCACAGGAAGCCGACAAGCACAGGGCATGTGTTTTCCCAAGCCTGATATTGGGTTAAAGGTCAAATTCTGTGAAACATTTTAGTTTTTCTTTCAACGTATCCCTATCTCTCCTTGTTCAGTACAGTTCTCCATTAAAGGTCACCTATTATCATGTCTTTTATACATATGTGAACGTTTCAGGAACAAAGACCCCCTCTCTTTTTGTCCGGATCCATTTATATAAAAACCTGTATGAAAATGAGCTGATCAGATGTTCGAGCCAAACACTTCAGAGACATCTTTTGTATATAACTGATAACTATTATATATTGATGAAAAAGAGTATAATAGGGGACCTTTAAACGTGACATTGGGTTTGCGATATTAGAGCCAACAAATGCTACACCTCTTTTGTACAACGAATGAGATTAAGGAACATACATTCAGTTTGATCAAATATAATGAAAACTAAACAATATCAGCTGATTTCAAACCGAGAAAGACAGACCTTTATTGATCCCCATAGGGAAATTCATGTGGAATAGCAACACCAGAATAAGAGAGAAACACACACAATAAACATGAGAATATACACAGGGATAAAAAAATAACGTAAAACAAAATGAAGGATAAACATTTACTGTAGTAACAGTGACTAGAAATGATATGAGTTCAATTCTGATTCGGGTGAATGTTCATACAGAGCCCAAACATTGCAACAAGCTCTCCATAAAATGTCCTTACCGGTAAAAGTGATACAAAGGCAGCTGCATACGATGATCAATGCGTTCATCCTTGCATGAATGATCGTCATCATCTTCATCGGTCCAATCATGACATCTTAAAATATTTATATGCAATCCAAGGCCCCACTTTGACCCAACTGCGCTTTCCTCTAGAACCCTCGATACAGCGTCCTGAAAAGAAACACCTTTGGGGCTCTTAGCTACATGCACACCTTCAGCTGGATTGCAGCTCGTTGGCACCTTCAGCAGCACACTCTGTCAGCTCTCTGTCTCCCTGCGTGTCTTTGTGGCCATGGGTGAAACACGGCCTGATTGGGTGGGCACACTGGGAGTGACAAGAGGGCGGAATGTGTTTGTACTGGGGCAGGCACCTGTTGGTGCTCGCCAATGTGTGGTTTTCACTGCTTTGAAGAGGAAGTGGAGGGGTTGGATGGGGTAAAGGAATGGGTATGTGTTATGACAAAGGAGATATTTTAGGGGGGGGGGGGTCATGGAGTTCATTGAATGGTTGACTTTCTCTTTGCATGAAGAATGATTGGTAGTGGTTCGGAGCTGAAGTTGTTTATAGATGGCATCTCTTGATCATTTCCCTTTTATTGACTTCATCATCCTCTAATTGAAGTCTCCCCTTCTCTCTTTCTCTCCTGTTACATCTTAATCTCCTCTTCCTCCCTTCCTCCCTTCATCCCTTCACATATTCATTTCCACACACTCTTCATTGTGCTACATTGTTACTGGTCACAAAAGCGGAATCAAAGTTGTGCATTGTATCACAGGGTGGAATTGGTTCTCAAGAATTCTATAAGTTGTTATAAAATATATGTAAAAATGATGGGCTGTTGGTTTTTTAAATCAATGTTAATCTTTGACCTATTGACTAAAAATTACAGAATAAATTAAAGCCAACATTATTCAAAATTGAATTTTTCCAGCATCAAATCAAGTTTTATTTATATAGCACATTTAAAAAACGATGTTTGGTGGAGCCAAAGTGCTGTTCATATAATAAAAATAGCCTGCAGTAGAGACACTTTACAGCAAATACAACAGCACAGTTTGTTCAGAATATCAGTATGAGAAAACAACACCCTCTATCCTTAGACCCTCTGTCCTTAGAACCTCTGTCCTTACCTAACCCTAACCAAATTGCACATATCATCTAAGATGCTTTAATTTGCTTACCAAATAGTTTGGATGGAACCTGGAATTACCAAAACTTTGATATTACTATAGTGATGAGAGTTCCTCAAATTAAAATATAAAAATGCAGATAGAAGAGCAGAAAAGGCTCAAATCTACAGATGCTGGCGAGTGAAAACCTGCAGGATGAAGTTATGGAAGCAGTCTCCAAAAACTTCCAAACATTTTGGCAGCAGCGGTGTGAAAAATGAGTTTGAGCAGAGAAAGAGTATCTCAGTCTTGCTGATATAGACTGAGCGAGAAGCAAGAGCAGATAAGCGTTTCCGGTAAGATGTAAAAATAGAGATGGACGTTGTTGCCATAGAGATGGTGGGAAGGAGACGTGAATACTATAGTGTTACGATCAATGAGGCAAAGGCCTTGCAATGATCTTTTTATGTCGCTTTTATCAAGGTTATGTCTGTATTTCAAGGGTCGTGAAGTTGAAGTTAAAGTCTGTTACACAAGATAAGAAAATCCTCACCTTCTTCCCAGTACTTACTCTCTCTCATACCATCCTCCCTCCCACATGCTGGGCAGGGATTCCACTGCAGGAGCACAAACAGGCCATAAATCAGACCCAGGTTGGGAAAATTCCTCCAACTTGCCGACACTTAGTCAGAATGACCAATGTGTGTTTTCTGTATCTGCTGAATAGCCTGTCTTCTCAATGCTACAGTTTCATGCAAGGTCAAACATACCTAATAAGCTGCAATTCAAACCAGAATTAACCAGATCTGTAGTAATTAAGTTCTATCAGCACTCTTGCCGCAATGAGCCTAACAAAATTACTTCAAATCCTTCATATCAAACTGCATATAATATATGCAAGAGTGTATGTACACACAGCCCATGCGGCAGTGTCCAGTAACCACTGTGTGTGTGCGTAGGTAGGTGTGTGTGTGTAGGTGTGTGTGTGTGTAGGTAGGTGTGTGTGTGTAGGATTATAAATAGCAGAGAAGGCAAGTGACAAGCGTTGGTCGCAACTCACGGCAGCATTCTGTCAACAGATGGAGCAATCTGATCTCACCAGAATGCGTGACTCCAACAGCTGGCAAAATTACAGCCTCGCCTACTGATTTCAAATGTGTGCTCTAAAATGATATTTAGAAATGACTTATTATAAGCAAGACAATAAATGGCAAAGATATGTAGAAAATAAACTTATTTAAGATATGTTCATAAGAAACGTAACGTGGGAGAAAATATGTTTCTAGAAGATATGTAGAAAATAAACGTATTTGAGATACGTTCATAACGAACGTAACGTGGGAGAAAATAAGTTTCTAGCTAAACGTAATTGAGAATGCAGTTTAGTTCTGTGGGAACGTAATTTTTAGGAAACAGGGTTGCCATCAGGGTAATCAAGGAGCCAACTACTAAGTTTAAAACACAATTTATTCAGTAGAACATAAAAACTTTACTAATGCCCCCTTTCCACAGGTTGGAGACCTTTGGGCAACCATTGAGCGACCAAAAATTGGCAAGATCTCTCAGCAGTCTCCAAGAACCTGGAAAAAGTTGTCTCTGTGGAAACGCTCTGGAGACCCCTGGGTGCTCATTGAGGGATCGAAATTTACATTTTCAGCAAATTTCATGAAGATCTACGGAGACGTCTGAGAGACCTTGGTGATCGCTGAGAGACCGACAGAGACTACTGAGAGTTCCTTGAGCGCTCATTGTGCGACAGAAGGTGCTCTCTGAGAGACCAACTGAGTTCCCTGAGAGACCAGCTGCGACCACTAGAAATCCCTGAGATACCAACTGCGACCAACTGAAAGACCATTGAAAAATCCTCGGGCGACCTGTGTGATCTTGGGAGACCATGTGTGCAAGGGTATAAAAATGAGCTGATGCTGGTGCTTCTGCCTCATTCTCTGACCTCCTGAAATGAACAACGAAGCTTTGATACATGCTGCCCTCCTCCTGGGTCACCAATCACTTCTACAGAATCAGATGGCCATTGCTCTCGTCAAGGGAAGGATGAACAAGCGCAGAAGAGAGAGAAAAAGGTGGTGGGTCCGCCCCTGGCTGAGACAAGAAAGAAGGTTACAGTTTGGTGACTACAGTCAGTTGATGAGAGAACTAAGGCTAGAAGATGAGGGGAGCTTCTTCAACTACCTGCGCATGGAGCCAGCCATGTTCGACGAGCTCTTGCAAAGGGTTGGCCCTCGAATAACTAAAACTGATACCAACTGGAGAGAAAGTCTGAACCCAGGACTAAAGTTGGCTGTGACCCTAAGGTACTTAGCTACAGGTGACAGGTACCCTACTCTCCAGTATTCGTATCGTGTGTTACATGTCACCATATCCAAATTTGTACCAGAAGTGTGCCAGGCTATCCGAGATGAGTATAAAGACGAAGTCATGACGTGTCCTAGAACAGCGCAAGGGTGGAAGGCTCTTGCAGATGAATTCCTGACAAGATGGAATGTACCTCACGCATGTGGTGCGCTAGATGGAAAACATGTGGCCATCAGATGCCCTCCTAACTCAGGCAGTCAGTACCACAGTTACAAGGGATTCTTCTCAGTGGTGCTCCTTGCCTTAGTAGATGCCAAGTACAAGTTTCTGTGGACTGATGTGGGCGGCTTTGGTGCGATGTCCGACTCACAGATTTTCAATGAGTCTGAGCTAAAGCAGTGCCTGGTTGATGGTAAAATAAACTTCCCGGATCCTGACCCACTGCCCAACGACGATCTTGACACAGCCTATTTCCTCCTTGGGGATGATGCCTTTGGACTTAGGACCTACATGATGAAGCCCTACTCTCTCAAAGGACTCACCAAAGAACAGCGCATCTACAACTACCGCATCTCACGTGGACGTCGGGTGGTAGAGAATGCTTTTGGCATCCTCGCTCAGCGTTTTCAGGTCCTCCTCACCACAATGCAGCAATACCCCAAAGTAGTCCAGGATGTAATTGAGGCCTGCATCTGTCTCCACAACCTCATGCGTGAGAGATACCCAGCCCTACAGAATGCTGCTTTGGATCAAGAAGATGCTAACCACAATCTGATACCAGGAGAATGGCGTCAGACAGCCAACATGCACGAGATGCAGCAGGTGGTGGGGCCAAACAGAGACACCTGAGCAGGGAAGGCCCAACGGGAATACCTGAAGTTATATTTCAACAGTGCTGCCGGATCCGTGCCATGGCAGGACAGAATGATATGAACTGTGTGTTGTGGACTTTGGCATTAATTATTGCCGGTGATGTCAAATATGTAGACTGGGGACTGTCGAGGGGTTTACACCCGTTTTTATATGGCCCACTAGCATGCTCAAGCGCAGCTATTCGCCAAAAACGTTGCGTGTGTTGAGAGATTGCTGAGAGATCATTGAAAGACCGATGAGACCGTTGGGCGCTCGTCGAGAGATCGCTGAGCGTCCATTGAAAGATCGCTTCCCTCGGAGACTGCTGAGAGACTGTTTTGGGCAGGTTCAAAACTTCATGGAGACCACGGAGACCATAGAGACCGCTGAAAGATCATTGAGAAACCATGCAAGACCTTAGAGATCATTGAGAGCTCACTGAAAGACTGTTGAGAGATCTCTCACTTTTGGGGGGTAATTTGATGGTCTCTCAACGGTCTCGGCTCTGTGGAAAGGGGGTATAAGAAAACTAAAAATATACTATACTAAAATATAGTCTAAAATTTTTAAAATACAATTAAATGCAGTTAAAACAATACAAATAATTCCAATGTTAAAAGGGTTAAGAGTCTTTCCAGGGCTGCAAAGGTGCTCCGTCGAGCCTCTCTTGGACTGCCGTGGTCTCTTAATCCCTTGGTTGCGTGTGCCTCTGCTCCTGCTGGCGTGTGCCTCTGCTCCTGCTGGCGTGTGCCTCTGCTCCTGCTGCCGTGTGCCTCTGCTGTCTCCTTCAGTTTCTCCCAGTCTCTGTCTCCGTCTGTTCTCTGCTTCTCTTCTCCTTCCATTTATAGGCAGGGCTGTTGGTGCAAATTGGCTCCAGGTGTGGTCACTCATTGTCAATCAGCATGGCAAGGCCAATCCAAACATTTCAAAATAAAAGCATGCAGGAAGTTAAAACCAGTTAAAAAGGCAAACACATTTCAGAGTAAAATCACACAATAAAAAGGTATAAAACACACACACACACACACACACACATTTAAAATCATGCAATAATGAATCATTAAAATACATTGCCATGTGACATATGTAGAAAATAAACGTATTTAAGATACGTTCATAAGAAACGTAACGTGGGAGAAAATATGTTTCTAGAAGATATGTAGAAAATAAACGTATTTGAGATACGTTCATAACGAACGTAACGTGGGAGAAAATACGTTTCTGGCTAACCGTAATTGAGAATGCAGTTTAGTTCTGTGGGAACGTCATTTTTAGCAGACAGGGTTGCCATAATACATTCTGACGAAAAATACAAATTATTATGAATACAAATAAAATAAAAGAAGCCTCCCGTGAGTTACTACAAGCTATAAAGTAGATTTTAAAAAACTTTTTATAAAATAAAAGCTCACTGCTGGACGTTGTAGACTTTGTCGTGGTCCATACGCATTGTGTGGACCACGACAAAGGAGCCTCATTCACTTTACATTGGGGTTGTTTGCATGGTGCAGGCACGTAAATGTAGCAAAGTTTGTGACTCCACCACGCAAGGAGTCGTGGTGGAGTCACGCATTCTGGTGAGATCAGGTTGGATGGAGCCTTTGACAACTTCCCTTTAGATCTTTACTTTTTTTTAAACCACAAAATGGCACGTATGTGTTAATGTCACGTGATAGAAAAAGTATTGTGTTTGTCTACTAGATATTGAGAGGCACAGGTCTTCGATATAATGGGAATTCCACAGGCTATTGGTGCAGCTGGTGACTTGAGTTGGCCTGCACCCAGTCATAGAAATAGCCTCTGTGCACACATAGCGCCGAAAATACAAAGCGGATTACTACAGTCGCAGAAATATTCGTGGAGCATGTGCCACACTCCAGCACATTCTGACACAGCCAAATGAAAGGCATACAGCGTGCTCATTATAGCATCTGGTTTCTCCTGGTGTTTGTGTGAACACCAAGTATGAATATCCAACTTTGGATCCGTTCCACACTCTTCAGACCCAGAGTCCTACTAGAGCTAAACACACTTTTATACACATGACATATTGGTATATTTCAAGCAATATAAAAGGCCTGTAACACATGATGCAGTTTTGGCTACTTTAAAGTGCACCTATCGTGCTATTTTTAGGCAATAGCATAAGTCTCAGATATATATACAAATATATAATAAACATGTCTATGAAGTGTTTTGCTCAAAATACCAAACAGATCACCCATTCTAGCCATGCCTCATATTCCTCTATTTCACTTCCTGTTTCAAAAATGCTGATTTTGGGTATAAAGCTTTTTAAAAAAAAAAAAAAAAAGGAGGGGGCTGAGCTCATGCGGGACCCGGCAGCTACTGTCTAAACTAAATACTGCGGTGATGAAACGCCATATCATGGATTATCAAGGATTATTTCTGAAACAGTATGGAGCTCAAAGGCTTTCTCTCTTGCCGGTTATACCACAAGGTGAGTTAACTTTTATATCCAGCTTCTTCACACATATGCTTTCCAGTACAGGTTAGCTCTGAGTGTTAGCGATGCTAATGTAAACACCGACCATATTACGTCAAACAGTCTGGCATTGTTTCTGATGGCAACTTTCTGATGCCGAGGGTCCACATTTCCGATATTACGTCATATCGGACGCACATCTGGATCAGCTCCGTTGTACCCCCGTTTTTAGAGATTTGGGTATGGAAGAAAAGAGAGAGGGTTTTATTTTCTGACGCTGTGTGAGTTCCCTGACACACCGGGGACACATATTTATGCATAAATGACATCAAAAAGTGCATTTTGCATGATAGGTCCCCTTTAAATATATCTATGTTGAAGACATATAGTTATTGGCAATGCATTTCCCTGTGATAAAGGCTGAGAACTTGAACACTGTAGGTCATTCAGCTGTGGAAACTCCAGATGTTCATTCATTTGCATTTACTTGCAGGTAGAGGTTGAATGGAGACAAAACCTTAAGAGTGTTTTGAAAGCTAATTCTGATAACCTAGAGCTTGGCTAGGTAGATCATTAAGATACATGCCTTTCTGTTCAGGCTTAATGTCTTAAAATATCACTTATCTTCCAATTTTGTCCACTTTGAAACAGCAAAGAACTGACGCAATAAAAACCTACAAGTAGTTGTTATATAAGGATTTATTTCAACATTTGAAAACATTTCACTCTCTAAGTTAAAGGCAAATGAACATCTTGAGGTAATTTTTGGTAGAAAGTCAGACAAAAGAAAGTAAATTGACAGTGCTTGATGAGGTGTGGTTGCTAGTTCGGCTAGTGTCGTGCATGTACTTATGAGTGTCAAAATTATTCGCAAACTTCATTACATTGGTTCTTCTGTATTTGCTGAGGTGGTAAATCAGGAGCACAAGAACACCAAATGTCCTGCAGCCTCAGGGGGCTTTGAAGGGGTCGGTGGGCGTGTGGTTAAAGCTTGCGACAGCAAAGATGGCCAAAGTCCCCACGGTGGTGATGACGACGAAGATCCAGAGGAACATGCGGTCCACCACCATGGCCACGTACTGCCAGTCCTCCTTCAGCTGGAGGAGGAGGGATCCGTGAAAAAGAGAAAAATTAATGAGTGAATATGAGGTAGTATAAGTGGTTGGAGGCAAGGCAAGGCAAGTTTATTTATATAGCCCTTTTCAACACAAGGCAATTCAAAGTGCTTTACAAAAAATGACATTAAGAAAATGGCATTTAAAATCATTAAAAAGAAAAGCGAATAAAATAACATTAAAAGAAAAAAATACATGGATAAAAGTTACAGTGCAGTTTAAGATGTGAATAGTTCAATTAAAAGCAGCGACAAAAAGAAAAGTCTTCAGCCTGGATTTAAAAGTAGTCAGAGTTGCAGCGGACCTGCAGGTTTCTGGGAGTTTGTTCGAGATATTTGGAGCATAATAACTGAACGCTGCTTTACCATGTTTAGTTCTGACTCTGGGGACAGAAAGCTGACCAGTCCCTGAAGACCTGAGAGATCTGGATGGTTCATAATTTAGCAGATTTTTACAGAAATGTATTTTGGGCCTAAACCATTCAGTGCTTTATAAACCAGCAGCAGTATTTTTGAAATCTATTCTTTGACACACAGGAAGCCAGTGTAAAGACTTCAGAACAGGAGTGATGTGATCCACTTTCTTAGTGTTAGTGAGGACTCGAGCAGCGGCGTTCTGAATCAGCTGCAGCTTTCTAATAGATTTTTTAGTGAGACCTGTGAAGACACCATTGTAGTAGTCCAGTCTACTGAAGATAAAAGCATTGACAAGTTTTTCCAAATCTTGCTGTGACATTAGTCTTTTAATCCTAGACATATTCTTTAGGTGATAGTAGGCTGATTTAGTAACTGTTTTAATGTGACTGTTGAAACTCAGGTCAGAGTCCATGACTACACCTAGATTTCTGGCTTTATCTGTTGTTTTGAACATTGCAGACTGAAGCTCAGCGCTAACTTTTATACGTTCTGCCTTGGCTCCAAAAACCATTACCTCAGTTTTATCTTTGTTTAATTGGAGAAAGTTCTGACACATCCAGTCATTGATTTGTTCAATGCACTTACTCAGTGTTTGAATTGGAGCATAGTCTCCTGGTGAAATTGTTACGTAAATGTGTGTGTCATCCGCATAGCTATGGTAACTTATGTTGTTGTTCTTCATTATCTAAGCCAGTGGTAGCATGTAGACGTTTAAGAGAAGGGGCCCCAAGATGGAGCCTTGAGGTACCCCACATGTCATATTTGTCAACTCAGATGTGTATTTACTAGGGCTGTCAGTCGATTAAAATATTTAATCGCGATTAATCGCATGATTGTCCATAGTTAATCGCGATTAATCGCACGTTTTGTATCTGTTCTAAATGTACCTTAGAGGAATATTTTTCAAGTTTTTAATACTCTTATCAACATATGAGTGGACAAATATGCTTTATGCTAATGTTTATTATCATTTGAACAATGACAAATATTCTCATGAATATTAAACACAACAACCTCTGGACATTACAAATATTCGCCTCAATTCAATCTGTAACCTCTCTCATACAATAATACAATACAAATGGTGTGTGTGTGTGTGTGTGTGTGTGTGTGTGTGTGTGTGTGTGTGTGTGTGTGTGTGTGTGTGTGTGTGTGTGCATGCGTTGGAGCTATGTGCAACTCAAGGCATATGCTCGAACGGGAGCTGCCTGGACGCTGCAATCATGTTGCACACTATCCGTGCTGACTTTTCGTACAATGTCCCGCTGTCTGGCTTCCTGCATGAAGTCAAGTGCTCGACGCAGTTGTGGTGAAATGTCGCTCCTCTGTTTTCATTTAAACAGCTCCTTATATCCGTTAGCGCAGCTAGCTCGCACCAGATGCTAACAACAACAATGCACGTAAAGGTCTCTCTCTCGCTCGCTCGGGCCACACATACACACACCCTCCCGGTATTCCCGATAGCCAGTCGGTGCCTGCCGGTGAGCGTGGAAGTGTGGTCTGCCACAAGCGGGCGGCAGGAACGGGGCTGTCAGCATCAGCTTGTAGATGGTATTTTAAACTCGATGCGCTCTGAAACTACGGGGCGGCCGAGGACAACAAATACACATGCGTTAATCGCGTTAAAATAATTAGTGGCGTTAACTTTTTTTTTGCGATAACACGTTATTAATGCGTTAACTTGACATCCCTAGTATTTACCTATAGAAACAAAGTTGTTTCTGTCCTTTAAGTAGGATTCAAACCAATTTAGAACTGTTTCCGAAAGTCCCACCCAGTTTCCAGTCGGTCTAGTAATATGCTGTGGTCAACAGTGTCAAACGCAGCACTGAGATCTAATAATACTAACACTGAAGTTCTGCCACTGTCTGTGTTTAAGTGGATGTCATTAAAGACCTTTACAAGAGCAGTTTCAGTGTTGTGGTTTGGACGAAATCCTGACTGGAACACATCCAAACAGTTATTTAAATGCAAGAAGTTACTCAACTGTTGAAAAACAACTTTTTCAATGATTTTACCTAGAAATGGGAGGTTTGATATGGGCCTGTAATTGTTCATTACTGAAGCATCTAGATTATTCTTTTTTAAGAGCGGTTTAATGACTGCAGTTTTCAGGGCCTGTGGAAAAATACCTGAGTGAAGAGATTTGTTTACTATATGAAGTAGATCTGAGGCCATGCAAGGCAAAACATCTTTGAAAAATCCTGTTGGAATAATATCAAGGCAGCGGGAGGAGGATTTCAGAAGTTGAATAATGTCCTCTAGGTTTTTATCATTAATCTGATGGAATTGTGTCATGGTGTTTGAATTGATGTTAAGTGGACACAGAGACAACACATTTGCTGTTCCTGATGCAGAGGCACTGACTGCTTGTCTGATTTTCTGAATTTTGTCAGTGAAAAAGGAGGCAAAATCATTGCACGCCCTGGTGGATAGAAATTCAGAGGCTACTGACACTGGGGGCTTAGTTAGTCTGTCGACGGAAGCAAACAAGGCACGTGCGTTGTTTTTGTTTTTGGTAATGATGTCAGAGAAGAACGATTGTCGTGCGTTTTTCAATTCCAAATTATAAAGGCCAAGTCTCTCTTTATAGATTTCAAAGTGAACCTGGAGATTTGTTTTTCGCCACCTGCGTTCAGCTTTTCGACATTCTCTTTTTTCTGTTTTCACGGTCATGGCCTTTCTCCATGGAGATATTTTCTTGCCAGACACTTCCTTCACCTTAGTTGGAGCAATGGCATCTATAACATTTTTAATTTTTGAATTAAAACGATCTACTAGCTCATTTACTGAGATGTTAGCAGGGGCAAGTGTGGAAGAAAATGTCTGAGTAAACATTTCCCTAGTATTTTCAGTTAAATATCGCTTTGTGGTTACCTCTTTCTCAACATTTTTGTGAACAGAAATTGAGCTCTCAAAGAAAACACAGGAATGGTCAGAGAGTGCAACATCAGTCACCACAACCTTAGAGATATTCAGACCCTTTGAGATAATTAAGTCCAGAGTGTGTCCCTTATTGTGCGTGGGCTCCGTCACATGCTGAGTCAGTCCATAGCTATCAAGAACACAAAACAGTTATTTTGCCCCTCTGTCCTGGGGGTTGTCAACATGGATGTTAAAATCACCAACAATGACTAAACGGTCAAAGTCAATACACACTATAGACAGCAGTTCGGTAAAATCATCAAAAAAGCTTGCACAGTATTTGGGTGGTCTATAGATATTTAGGAACAGAGCTCGAGAGGAGCATTTCAGCTGAAGGGCCACATATTCAAAAGAAGCAAAGTTCCCATAAGATGTCTTCCTGCATTGAAGGGAATCATTGAACAGAATAGCAACTCCACCTCCTTTCTTATGCATTCTTTCCTGACTCATAAAACTAAAGTTGGGAGGGGTTGATTCAATAAGAACAGCTGCACTGTTATTTTGTTCAATCCAAGTTTCCGTTAAAAACATAAAATCAAGATTGTGCTCAGTGATAAAATCATTGATTAAAAATGTTTTTCCTGCCAAAGACCTGACATTTAATAAAGCTAGTTTAAGTTTGTTAAACACACTATCAGTCAGGTTTTTTGTAACAAGCTGTGGCTGACATGGAATCACTGCTAAATTAGATAAACTCACACAAACGTTTGAGCGCTTCCTGTATCTAAGATGATTCACCGCTCTTAATCTATTACCTATCAACAAAGATATCGGCAAAGCTACAGGCAGGCAGGGCCCCGGCATGTCCTGGAAAGAGTTGAGAGTGCCATACGCCCTTGAGCCTGGACCCAGCAGATATCAGTTTGCAGCATTTTGTACACACACATCCCTATCAGGCTTTGAAGGGGAGGGAGGACCCACCACCCTGCTCCTCTCATCATAGGACGGCAGCGTGAGGGCTACACTGTAAGCCGGGGGAGATGGTGCGCATCTCTGCTTCTGTGATTTTGGTGGGCGTCGTTGAGGGGCGGGAGTAAAGGACATGCTGCCAACCCTGCGTCTCGCCTTCATGTGGTCATCGAACTCCAGGGGTGTGGGCGAGGGTGAAAGGGTGAGCGGAGAGTAGATAGAGCTGGGGGATGAATGAAGAGTCTTCAGCCTGGATTTAAAAGTAGTCAGAGTTGCAGCGGACCTGCAGGTTTCTGGGAGTTTGTTCGAGATATTTGGAGCATAATAACTGAACGCTGCTTTACCATGTTTAGTTCTGACTCTGGGGACAGAAAGCTGACCAGTCCCTGAAGACCTGAGAGATCTGGATGGTTCATAATTTAGCAGATTTTTACAGAAATGTATTTTGGGCCTAAACCATTGAGTGCTTTATAAACCAGCAGCAGTATTTTTGAAATCTATTATTTGACACACAGGAAGCCAGTGTAAAGACTTCAGAACAGGAGTGATGTGATCCACTTTCTTAGTGTTAGTGAGGACTCGAGCAGCGGCGTTCTGAATCAGCTGCAGCTTTCTAATAGATGTTTTAGTGAGACCTGTGAAGACACCATTGCAGTAGTCCAGTCTACTGAAGATAAAAGCATTGACAAGTTTTTCCAAATCTTGCTGTGACATTAGTCTTTTAATCCTAGATATGTTCTTTAGGTGATAGTAGGCTGATTTAGTAACTGTTTTAATGTGACTGTTGAAACTCAGGTCAGAGTCCATGACTACACCTAGATTTCTGGCTTTATCTGTTGTTTTGAACATTGCAGACTGAAGCTCAGCGCTAACTTTTATACGTTCTGCCTTGGCTCCAAAAACCATTACCTCAGTTTTATCTTTGTTTAATTGGAGAAAGTTCTGACACATCCAGTCATTGATTTGTTCAATGCACTTACTCAGTGTTTGAATTGGAGCATAGTCTCCTGGTGAAATTGTTACGTAAATGTGTGTGTCATCCGCATAGCTATGGTAACTTATGTTGTTGTTCTTCATTATCTGAGCCAGTGGTAGCATGTAGACGTTAAAGAGAAGGGGCCCCAAGATGGAGCCTTGAGGTACCCCACATGTCATATTTGTCAACTCAGATGTGTATTTACTAGGGCTGTCAGTCGAAGAGTATCCTCAAAGGCGTTGACAGGGGGGGGGGGGGGGGGGTGACGGGCAGTGGAGACTCCTCCATGTGTCTCATTTGTCTCCCATAATCAGAACATTCCTCAGGCGGGTGCGGTGACAATTCTTCAGGGTTTTCTGCGCGATGTGTTGTGTCTTTCTCCTGTTTTGATTCCGCTTGTCCTTGGCAGAGGGAACAGATTGATGACGCAGGCAGTTGAATATGTTAGAGATAAACAATTTCACTCCTGAGTTGTTCAGGCAAACTCCATTTGCCTTGAAAAGATGTCTGCAATCCCAGAAAAAGTTAAAATTGTCACTTACAGAATGGTCAGTACAGACAGTTGAAAGCCAGGTGTTCAGTGCAAACAATCTGCTGAATCTCTCCACTCCTCTTCTGGCTGGCGGTAGAGGGCCACTGATGAACACCTCTGCATTTAGAGAGCTGACAGTTTCCAACAAACATTTAAAGTCTTCTTTCAGCACTTCTGACTATTGTTTCACAACATAATTTGTTCCAATGTGTAGTACCACATTCTTCACAGTTTGATGTTCAGCCCCAATATGCAGGACCTTCTCAGCCAAGTCAGATACCACATCCTTAAGAAAACAGAGTACTTTGGTGTTGTTCTTACTACACAGACCTTTTACATCTCTTACAGCAGAGTCACCCACAATCAGAGTTTCAGGTCCAGTCGTTAGCTTTCCCTCTAGCCTTTTACTTTTGGAGTAGCTATTGGTCCTTACCCTGCTGTGTGAAGAGGACAGGTTATCCAGGTCATCAGAAAGAGATCTCCGGTTCTCGGTCAGCGGAGCGTATCTGTTCTGGATTGGCACACTTGGTGGTTTAGGAGGATTTTTTGTAATTCTCCCTTTAGCAGCTGTCCACTGCTGTTTCCTAGTATGAACAGGGGTTGAAGAGGCGCTCTTCCTGGGTAATAACAATGCAGGCCAGCCGGTCGCATCACAGATTGCAGAGCGCTGGGCGCAAATCCCATGGAAATGATTTACTCTTAGGCTTTGCACCCAGAGTGTTCCAGGGAGGACTACCACTTGTAGATTTATTACCCGGTACACAGCCCTCCTGTTCCTTGGAATCCTTGTAGCTGCTAACTAGCTGTGAGTTAGCATACCCTTCTCCATTATTTTGCAACACTGGTAAAGTGGTGTCATTCCCACGACATAGTCCATTCACTTCCACGTTAACTTCCAACCGTTGCATTTTCATTTCCAACACATCGATCTTCTGTATAAGTTTGTGGAAGTCATCTGAAGAGAACGGAGGCATTTTGCTACCAACTAGCATGCAGTAGCCTACCAGGCTTTAGCTGTTGCTAGGCCACGCTACTGTAAGACTGAGATCGTCGTAAAAATGTTGAAATATGGCTGAAACCCTCCATCTATTTACGAAGATGAACTGTCCCAGTGATAAGTTAATGTCCAGGAGCCGCTGCTCGAAGTTTTCAGAGAATAAGAATAGGAAAATCAGCATAAAAAGTAAGCAGAGGCAGGAGCAAGCAGAAAAGCGTCTGCACTGTAAGAAAGATAAGCAAGAAGAGGGCGGGGAAAGACATTTAGAAGTGGCTCTTTTGAAATCCGAAATGGTCTACAAACCAATATAACAGTGCGATTTAGATCGCCTATCATGCTATTTTTAGGCATAGGCCTAAAAACGTGTATGAGTATGGAGCTCAATGTTTTTGTTTTTTTTCTTGCTGGTTTAACACAAGGTGAGTTCTTTTTTTTTAATTCCTGCTATTTTACACATACTCTCTCCAGTACAGCGTTAGCTTTGAGTGTTAGCGTTGCTTGCTAATGTAAACAAAGACCATATTACGTCCAAAACAAGTCACGCATTGTAGGGCCGTGGGTGTAAAGCCAGCCCACATTTCAGATATTACGTCATATCGGACGCGAACCTGGATCAGCTCCATTGTTCCCCCGTTTTTAGAGATTTGGGTACGGAGGAAAAGAGAGAGGGTTTGTGAGTTCCCTGACACACCATGGACACATATTTATATTTATGTATAAAAGACATAAAAAAAGTGCATGACCTTTAAAAAAAACATTGAAGAGAATTACAGCGAACTCGGACAGGGAAACTTACAGCATCACAGTCCTTCTCCGCCTGCAGGGCCTCAGCGATATAAGTGATGGCGTCCATGGCCGACTTGAGCTCTTCGGGTAGACTCAGGTAGCTACTGGGGCCGTCAATGAACTTTCTCATATCTGTAACCATCCCCTCTGGATTATACCTTAACGACAACACACAGAACAACAACCATAACCATGAGGCAACATTTTATAGGTCGACATCTAACAGAACAAAGGCAAACAGGGGCTTGCAGAATGTAGCAATGTGCGAGCAGATGTCAGACCAGACTAATTAAAAGCTGTAAAATAGTCAAGCGTTTACGAGGTGGGCTGCACGTCTCCTTTGCACTCGGCTGTTATTCAGAGAGGTATGAAGAGAAGGTCAGAGGAGCTCCCTGGGCTTGCTGGGAGTCACCGCTCTGCATCTGCTGACTGTGCCACTCTGGCTTGGAAACCCTCTGTGTGTGTGCATGTTTCTGTGTTTACTCGTTGCCTTCAGTTACCAACCATCATCTCCAATAGCGTGCCAGCGGTTGCCTTCGCAACTCTGCTTGTCACTTTTCACATGACATCTCTAACAGTTGGTCCAAGTTTATTCACAATTACTGGTCATACTATAGAAGAAGTAAAGCCCTTAAATGTGTTGAACTTTGCTATGGTCTTTGATTGCTTTTTAATTCAACTTTACATTATTTAATAGACTGATTTTCTACCATTAAACACAGCTGTCCCAGAAACTCAACATGTTACTCATTAACCTTTTCCGCTCTGAAGTTTTCCTGATGGATATTAAAGCATAATTGTACAGCGTAATTTCACCCAAAATGTAGTCATCCATCCAAGTGCACTATAGGTCAAATTCAAACAGGTAGTTGGTCTTTGAGTTTGTCTGTCATTTGTGTACATTGAAAGATGTGGGTATTAATTAAGGTAAACTATACTATTTTCCAATTGTTAATGTAATGCATTGGACAAAAGTTGGTTAAAGTTATGAAAATAAGAAAGGAATTGAAATGAATGTAATGACATTTCTAGGCGCATTACATACAAAAAGAGTACAAAACGTATATGCACACAGAAAAAACAGTTGAGACTTGATATTTTTTTTAATAACAAACTAAAAAATAACTTTTACGTTTGAGCAGTATTCCCCTTTATCAAAGTCACTAAAACTATTCAACTCTTAGTCCTTGCCATGACCTTGTCCGACACTAACAAATTATCCCTCTTGAACAGCTGCCGTATCCAAACATCTGTTTTCTTATGAAACACCCTTAATTTGTTTTGAGCCTATCATTTGTTTTATCCCAGACATGAGTTGCAGGTCAGACAGCCCACCACCAGAGGGCAGTATGGCACTATGTATTTTAAGGAAACATTAAAATGGAGTATACAGTCTATGGTATAACCTCAAAGTCAGGTGAGAGTATGGAGCAGTTTGGTATTCAGTGCTGCAATGTTTGGGGTTTACGATGCAGCGCTGCTCCTGTGAGTGTTGCAGGTGAAGGGGCTGCGACCTAGGACAGCCTCATCACATAGAGAGGGAGGGATAAAGGAAGGAGGGAGAGAGAGCCAGGGAGACACAATTTGGCCTCCGAACCTCTCCTCCCTTTTCCCTCCCTCGTGTTTCAAAGTAGCACTTCATCAGCGAGAAGTAAATGACTATTCAGGAGACTAATTCAACTAAAACTGACTGGTACCAAGACACGCACTAAACCCAATTTAAGAAGGCGTGTGTGTAATACGGGCTCAAGAGAGATGCTGCTGTCTCTTCAAATTGCTCTAATAGAGCCCCACCCCCCCCTCTCCTCCCCTTCACTTCCGTCACCCGTTCTTTCACCTAGACACGCGGCATCCCACTCTAATGTGTCAATTTGTGCAGGTCATTATTATTTTAGCAACGATTCACCCGCCTCAAGACTTTCCCGCTAGACATATTTCAGATCTCACAGGAGGAGAAATATAGAGAGGAAGCGACAGACTGTGTGGGAGGTTTTTGGTATTAATAGAGCGGCAGGGAAGCTGAATGGATAAGGATGTCTCATAGTAGCTAATTCCTTGGACGTGCAGTTCCTGTCACGGTTGTCATGTTAGGTCACAGGTCTATGTCTGGGGTTGGGTGTTTTCACTGTTCTCTGTCATGTTTTCTTCCGTCGTTAGTTTCCCTGGTGTGTCTCGTTAGTTGATTGTGTTCACCTGTGGCCCTTGTGTTTCTCCTCCCCTGCCCGGCTGTTTCTTGTCTTGTAATTATCCCTCCCTGTATTTAGTCTTGTCTCGTCCTGTGTTCAGTGTTGGTGCTTCTTTTGTATGTGACCCAGTTCACCGAAGAGTGTTTTGTTTGTCCAAGTTTATTTAAAGTCCTTGAAATAAAGGTATCGTCAAGTGTAATCTGCGTTTGGGTCCTACCTGCTTCACTCAGCGTATCAGAAAGCACCAACCAGAAATGGACCCAGCAGATGATCCGTTCGAGCTGGAATTATTGAATTTTTCCTTTGATTTGGCTTGCTGCTATGATTGGTGGAAGGGAGCGTCCAGTGTTCTGCAGAAGGAGGCCGCTCTGGTAGAGGCGCACCGGTTGGCTATGGAGAAACCAGACTTGGTGAAATTCTTACCTGGCTGGATTTTGAACTTCATCTGGGTGTGTGATTTCCAGCCTGCTGACTATAAACGTCTCGGTGTGTTCCGTCTGGAGTCAACCCCTGCTTCTTCCCCATTTCCTGCTCCTGTCCAGGATCCGTTCTCGGGTACTCGTCTGGCTTATGGAGGTCCACGGAGTATTCAGGCGGCTGCTAAAAGGAGTCGCAAGGCCAAGCTAGCAGCCCGAGCCCCAAGAGCCATGGCTCCAGCCCCAGTTCCGGCCCCAGCAGCCATGGTTCTGGCTCCAGTACCGGCTCCAGTACCCCTGGTCCCGACTCCAGTTTCGGCTCCAGGACTGGCTTACCGGCCAACGCCAGCTCCCCGTGTCCTGTCGGCATACCGGCCGACGCCAGCACCCCGTGTCCTGTCGGCGTACCGGCCGACTCCAGCACCTCGTCTCTTGTTGGCTCCCCAGCCAACACCAGCTCCCCGTGTCCTGTCGGCGTACCGGCCGACTCCAGCACCTCGTCTCTTGTTGGCTCCCCAGCCAACACCAGCTCCCCGTGTCCTGTCGGCGTACCGGCCGACTCCAGCACCTCGTCTCTTGTTGGCTCCCCAGCCAACACCAGCTCCCCGTGTCCTGTCGGCGTACCGGCCGACTCCAGCACCTCGTCTGCTGCTGGCTCCCCAGCCGACTCCAGCACCCCGTGTTCTGTTGGTGAACCAACTCTCTCAAGTCACCTCTCAAGTTCCTACCCGAGTCCCCTCTCAAGTTTCCCCTCAGGTCTCCTCTCGAGTTCCCTCTCAAGCCCTCTCTCGAGTCCCCACTCAAGCCCCTACTCATGTGCCGTTGGAGGTCCCGCAGACTAGTCTTCTGCCGGGGGTCCTGCCAACCCCATGTCCTGTACCGTTGGAGGTTCCGCTGAGGGTCCTGCCAACCCCATGTCCTGTCCAGTTGGAGGTCCCGCAGACTAGTCTTCTGCCGGGGGTCCTGCCAACCCCATGTCCTGTACCGTTGGAGGTTCCGCTGGGGGTCCTGCCAACCCCATGTCCTGTCCCGTTGGAGGTCCCGCCGTCTACTCTCCTGCCGGGGGTCCTGCCAACCCTTTGTCCTGTCTCGTTGGAGGCCCCGCCGACTACTCTCCTGCCGGGGGTCCTGCCAACCCCATGTCCTGTCCAGTTGGAGGTCCCGCAGACTAGTCTTCTGCCGGGGGTCCTGCCAACCCCATGTCTTGTCCAGTTGGAGGTCCCGCAGACTAGTCTTCTGCCGGGGGGTCCTGCCAACCCTTTGTCCTGTCTCGTTGGAGGCCCCGCCGACTACTCTCCTGCCGGGGGTCCTGCCAACCCTGTGTCCTGTCCCGTTGGAGGCCCCGCCGACTACTCTCCTGCCGGGGGTCCTGCCAACCCTTTGTCCTGTCTCGTTGGAGGTCCCGCCAACCACTCTCCTGCTGGGGGTCCTGCCAACTCCTGGTCCTCTTCCGTGGGGGATCCTGCCGAAGCCTGTCCCGCCGGCTCCGGTTCCTGTCCGGCCGACACCGGGTCCTGCCCGGCCTCCGGAGCTGTCTGGTCTTCGCCCTCATGCTCGGCCCCCTGAGTTCGCCCGCTGTGGCCTTCGCCCCACCATGGACTCTGCCTTGCCCCCGGGCCGTCCGCCCGAGTTCCCCACCTTAGACTCTGCCTTGCCCCCGGGCCGTCCGCCCGAGTCCCCCTTCTCGGCTTCTGCCGTGCCCCCGGGCCATCCGCCCGAGATCCCTTCCTGGTCCCCTACTGGGCTCCTGGGCGGTCAGCTTAGTCCCGTCCTCCGGACCCCCTCCACCCACCCTGGTGGCCTAGGGATACGTCCCTCCTCCGGACCCCCTCCACCCACCCTGCTGGACTTTATTGGATTTTTGTTTTGGGGTTTAGGGACGTCTAGAATCCGTCCCTTGAGGGGGGGGTTCTGTCACGGTTGTCATGTCAGGTCACAGGTCTATGTCTGGGGTTGGGTGTTTTCACTGTTCTCTGTCATGTTTTCTTCCGTCGTTAGTTTCCCTGGTGTGTCTCGTTAGTTGATTGTGTTCACCTGTGGCCCTTGTGTTTCTCCTCCCCTGCCCGGCTGTTTCTTGTCTTGTAATTATCCCTCCCTGTATTTAGTCTTGTCTCGTCCTGTGTTCAGTGTTGGTGCTTCTTTTGTATGTGACCCAGTTCACCGAAGAGTGTTTTGTTTGTCCAAGTTTATTTAAAGTCCTTGAAATAAAGGTATCGTCAAGTGTAATCTGCGTTTGGGTCCTACCTGCTTCACTCAGCGTATCAGTTCCTTGTTCTACCAAGTTAATCAGAGCAAGGTCATCTGATACCTGTGTACCAACTTCAGGACTGATAGAAGGGTTTGTCAGCTACTGTAGTAGTGCGCTCAGCTCAAATGCTAAAGGCAAAAGCAGCCATCAGTATGGGTTTCAGTAGAGGTCTTTGGATTCTAACGTTTAAATACAATTTGTTAAATGTAATTCTGTCCATATTCTATTTTAAATATGGAGCACATCCGTCCTGCTGAAAACATCTCAAAGTCTAGACTCTAGAACAAAGATCAGAAAGTAAAGAGCTTAACAGTAAATGTAGTTTAAACGGCAAGTATCTTACAAAGAGTGATAACCCATGTAATAGAGCAGGGGTGTCCAAACTACGGCCCGGGGGCCAATTGCGGCCCGTTGTCCATTTTATGGCTCTCAGCAAATTCAAAAATTATAATGGAGAATGGCCCACACATGAAACTTGTTCTTTTCTTATATTTTACTGCTTCAATGTATATGTGAAAATATATTTTACAGCAGTATTTTAACTATACTTAAATTCAGTCAATTCAAGGTCACATTTCTTTCTAACAACCTTAATTGATAAAAAATAAAGGCCAATAACTTATTTGCATAACAAGCTTCCGATATACCCTTCCTATTTATCCTTATTATAAGCAATCTGAGGCTTCTGTTGTAAAGAATGAAATAACGACAGTTTTTGTGACAAAATAAAGGAAACCCGATAAAGAGCTGTGATGTAGGCTGTTTGTTTCTTTAAGCTTATTCAAGTCTCAAGCAAAATTGATAAATTTTTCTAACTTATAACTTAACTTCTGAGGCAATATACCTCACCTTTAGTGAGGGGCTCAGCCCTTCGTATTTTCTTTCTGTATACGGCCCTCAGTGAAAAACGTTTGGACGGCCCTGTTATAGACAGTCAGATATGGATTATGTCGGTATACAAATTTGAATTCAAAGCGTTAATGTGCAATTGTCTTGAAATATACTTACCTCTTTGTAAAAAATAAGTAAAGAAAGTAACAGTTCAGTGTGAAGCTTGTGTAAATTTAAAATGTCATCATACCGACTTGCATCTCCCTATTTACTTTGTATGCATAACACCCGTCTGAAAATGTAAATGCACGCTGACAAAAATGCACACCTATGCAATATATTCATACCTACGTGTCCCTGTACTACCATCCTAACCCCAGAGCAGTCGTTGTCTCACCTGTGTGGTTTTGGGAACAAGATGGAGGAGTCTGGCTTGCGAATGAAGTATTCATCAGCCACCTTGCTGATGGTGACAATCCTTTTTTCCCGACGGGGCTGGGTCTTCAGGGACAGGGGGGTCTCTACTTTGGGTCGAAGCATGCACAGGACAGGAGGCAGAATGTGGATGAAGATCTAGGAGGAAAGGTGAAAAGTGTAAGGTTGACTCGATAATTCCAAATAAAATCAGTTTCTTAGCGTTGTTACTTTAAAAATGGATATCACAAGAAACCCACTCATGTGTATTATTCTGACTCCAAACCACATGGGAAACATACATTTATTTAAGTATACTTTTCACTTTCAGTCAATAGCTTGTAGGCTCTTCAAGACCTCTAAAATCCATCGTATTTCCATGTAATAAAAATCTATTTGTTTGGATTCCTGTTCCGCGATGTATGGGACAGCTGAAGTGTACTTGCCCTGTATTTGCCTATTAAGGCTGAGAAATGTGTCCAAATGTTGACTTTAGCGGTGAGATAACCTTTGAGAACAGTTGCTGCTGAATGACGTGGGCAGGGAAACCAAATGGGTAATGCTTTCCAATTCCTTACCATCTACTATCAAGCTGTCCTCGAACTAAGAACATCAACTCTGGATACTCCAGTGGAGTTTTTAAATAAAGCCATACTGGGCTAATCTTACATGTGCTTAATTAAAATAGAGATACATGCTGATAAAACCCAGTTACTACTTGGCTGTCAAGGACGTTTGACCTGGAGGCAACGGCCTCCCAAGAAGAGCTCGCCTCTCTCCAGTCATTTAAGCTAAAGTGGGGTATTGAACCTGAAGCTTGTTTCTTCTGTCCTGGGAGACGACAGAGAGTCACCCCCCCTGTTTCCTCGACTACGGTCTGGGAGCCGACAGGAAAGTTCAACGAAAATAAAATGTAAATATTTTTGTAAAACACATTCCCATTTATTAATGAGTTACTACCATTTCTAATAAGGCTTAGCAGTACAGATAAATGTGGGCTCACTATTTGGCAAGCAACCGGTCACAGTTGCCCTGTTTATCTCATGTCTTATAAAAGCTTATTAAGGATTTATAAAGTGTTCACAACCTAATTAATAAATGAATTACAAACTATTTGTAAACCCTTTATAACGGTAGTCTTATTGTAAAGTGGTACCGAAATGTGCATGCATCTGCTTGCTCTTATTTACTGCAATTGATTGGATTAATAGTCAATTCATTTTTTTTTGCAACGTCTTTTTGTATTGTATTGTATTGGTGGACAAAGCTCATAAATGTGTATATTTAGCATATACGTAATCGCCTATGGGGATAACCAAGTGTCGGACCTTACCATACGGATCCACATGGGCATGCAGTGGGTGTTGGCCGAGCGGTGGTGCAGATTGAGGACAACCACACTGAGGATGACTGAACATGTGACCAGGATCATAGTGAACATGATGTAGTTGACGATGATGGGGACACCCAGTGAAGTCTCAGGGATCTTATCAGCCAGCAACAGCAGGAACACAGTGAGGGTGAGCAACACGTTGATGGACAGACCCATCTTCTCTCCTGGTCGGGGGAAAAACAACGTGTTTCACAAAGCAAAGAAGATAACTGCAACTGCTCTGATTCTGTCATTCACCAGTAATTACTCTGATGGATTAGGGCCTTGCACGCTCCCACAGTGGGTAAATGTCAAAACAGTGGCATTTCCCTCAATCACTTCGTTGACGTAAATCACCGCAAAGTTCAAAATGTCAAAGGTTTCGTTTTTATGAAGAGAAGTGGAAAAATAGGTTTTCTTTTTCACTTTTACAAAATATATACTGTATTACCTCTAAACATTTATATTTGTTGTGAATTTTTGGAATGTCATCTCCCCATGTAATATAAGACCAATTCCCTATAGCTATATGAGACATATACTGTATAATTGCCATACAGTATGTATGGCAATTATACAGTATATGTCTCATATAGCTTAAATGAGTAATTTAACATGGTTTTGCACTGTGTGAGTTAAAAGTAAAGAAGTGTCTTATTGGACCCACGGTTAGGATGAAGTGGTTGAAGTGAGTACGTAAATAATATTAATAATGAACCTTTTTTACAGCAGTCTGTAAGTATCATTTCTTACCCAATGAATTTTGTGAAACAAGTCGATAAGAAAATCTTGTTGAACCATGTAAGTGTTGTGGACGAAGTACATTCTGGGGCTGATTTCTACTGTTTAATTTGAGTGGATATTGATTTTGCGGTGCTCTAAGGGAAACTGATATCTAATCTGAAATGTAATACCCTTGTGACAGTAATTGGAGAAGTATGTGATTGCCCAATGTACCCAGACCAGAGAAACACAATTACAAAATGGCATCAGGAGCTTTATAAGAGTGGATCACATCAGTCCGGTTCTGAAATCTTTACATTGGCTTCCAGTCGGCCAAATAATTGATTTTAAAGTACTATTGCTAGTTTTTAAATCATTACACGGTTTAGGACCAAAGTATATCGTTGATCTCCTACATAATTACGAACCATCAAGGTGCCTCAGGTCTTCTGGGACGGGTCTGCTATCGGTTCCGAGAGTAAAAACAAAACGTGGAGAGGCAGCGTTTAGCTATTATGCCCCGACAATCTGGAACAAACTACCCAAATCCTGCACGTCCGCAGAAACGCTTACTATTTTTAAATCGAGACTGAAAACATATCTGCTTTTAATTGAGAGCTGCTCATATTCACACTACAGTATGCCATTTAAACATGTATTGTATACCTGTTGTGTTTATTTTATTATCTTTGCTTTTAATGCCTGTTGTAAAATGCCATTATATAATGTGTTTTTACTGTATTTATTCCTAAAAAGTCTTTTAATTTGTTTTGTAAAGCACTTTGAATTGTCGCGTGCTGAAAAGTGCTATATAAATAAACTTGCCTTGCCTATAGACGATAATCAGGCAATTGAACCCGAACTCAAGCTTGATCAAAGTGGAAAATGTGTGTACTACCAGTCAGATTATATCACAGTTAAACTGGTTTGAATGTTGCATTATGTATGGTTGCTATACCTGCGTCAGGAGGCAGGTAGAAGTTGAAGATGGCGATGATGGTGATGAGGATGCAGGGGAGGATGATGTTCAAAACGTAATACAGAGGCTTCCTCTCCAGGATGAGGTAGAAGGTCATGTCTTCATAGTCATCGTCATTCATGTTCCTCCTGCACGGCCTGTGTATGATTTGCCACTCGCCACCCTCTGGAAAAACATTTGGAGAATTTAGATTAGCAAAGGGACATACCTCTGCATACCAAGGGTCCAAACTGTCACGATCTGTCTTTGTTTCCTGTTTTATTTTGAAGAGTGTTCACCCACTGTCTGTTTTCACTTCCTGTCTTTGTGTTTTCCAGTGGCGTCGTCTGGCCTGGGCATTCGGGGCCTCAATAATATAACATTGACCGTGCTTTACGTGAACTTCATCATGAAACAAGAGAGGACGGTAGGACTGTAATTTCCCGTGTTCAGTGAATGCAACAGAGGCATGACACCAGACCAATCAGATAGTTGCATGGAAATAAATGTGTGCTTGTGTCATTCAAGCTCGGCTCTGTGTGTGTGTGGCAATGAGAGAGAGAGAGAGTCTCTCTCACTCACTCACTCACCGAGCGACCGACCGACCGAGTTCAACCATTGGTCAGACATTAAGGGGTAAAAACGCAAATCCCGGCAATTTCTACCGGAGCCTCCGCCATTGAGCATCGGCACTTTCGGCAGGTTATTCTCATGCTGCTGTTAATCTGGAGATCAACAGACACTAGCGGCCCGCGCATATGATTATATAATCAGACAACGTCCGTTAAAAAACATTATGACATAATGAGAGACGTTCTGCAGTCAGGAGGGGGTTTCACCGACGACAGGTGTTCTTACTTTTATGACGGAGCATTTTTACTTTACACGACACTGTTCAACACTTCATTCTGCTTCACTCTTTAAATTAACAACCGCGGATGTCTTGAAAGACTCTTTTGCTAAAGATTTTTGAAGACATCCGCGTTCTTGTGACACGTAAATACTACGCTTCCTATGTTTGGTGCGGACTACGTTCACACCAGCAATGAACCGCCTCCAGAGTTCGCAAGCAAGCGTTCCGAGACCACCTATTTTAGCGGACCAGAGTCCGGTTGTTTTGTTCACTTAAGAGGTCTCGGACTGCGTTCACACCGACCCAAATGAACCGCACCAAGCGGCTAAACGCACCAGGGTTAGATTCAACCGGACTATACAAGGCAGGTGTGAATGTGCCGTTATCTCAGTGGGTCTCAAACTGTTTGGTCACAAATTATTCAAAAGATTATTTCCGCGGCACACCTTCATATGATCATTATAATTTATCTGGCAGTAAAACAAGAATAGAGTTTAAAAGGAGTGATTTGTAAAATATCCATAAAGAAAATCTGTTTACAGTTCTGTTTCATATGGGTGTTGAGAGATGTGTGGGCTAAGCCCCGAATGTTTTCAGGTCCAGGCGACGCCCCTGGTGTTGTCCCTCCTGTTTGGTCACCTTATTGTGTTCACCTGATGCCTTTATGTTTTGCCTTCCCAGCTGGGTCTTGTCCTTGTGATTAGTATGTAAGTAGTTGTTGTCTGTTAGTTGTTGTCAGATCCTGTCAGATGTCATTTGTGGAAGTGTTCTTTTGATTGTCCCATGGAGAGTTTTGTTCTGTCTACATCAATCCCAATACATATGAGTGTACGAGAATATTTAAAAATACATACAATTGTCTTTATTATAAACTTGTTAGGCTTTAACATCTTTCACTGTGTATATCATCATTCAAACATGTTTAAATACGTTTAGGAACACAGTCTGTAAACACTATGAAATGTTGACTTTATTTGATAATTTTACAGTGAAAAAGTAACATTCATATTTCTCCTTTTGATTATTATAGTGTTGAAAATTCAAAACAAAGCACTTTGGCAAGTTACAGTATAACTTGTAAAACGTTTAATAAGCACCATAACTTACATGATACTAGTTTCTCGGTCACGATCGGTTGTTTCCGTGAGCGGCCGAATGTCACGGTAAATGTTGAGGCCACAAGGCATTGCGGGGCAGCATTTTCTCCTTTCCTTTCGTAAAGGAAGGTCCAGTGTTTCCTAAGCTAAAGGAGGTTATAAAGGAAGTTTCAAACCTCCTTTCCTATCATCTAGAGAATTCGAACGGCTCCTATCATGGCTGCCACTGAGGCACTTCCGGGTCATTTCACTCCTTTAGGAACCTTCCTAAGCTTAACTGAAAACTTGAACGTAGCCTAAGTGTCTAATGAGAGAAATTGTAAAACAGTAAAGTGGTAGTTTTACTGTATCCTCCTTAAAAGCCGCAGATACCCTTTCCTTCTCTTTCCCTTCATCCATCCATTTATCCTCTCATAGGATCCCCATCAAATTCTCACCAGTGTAAGCCTCGTCCAGTTGGATCTCCCTGATCTCCTTCCCTTTTGAGTCCAGCGCATACTGCACGTCGATTTCTGTGAAGTCGTACGTGTAGGAGCGGAATTGCATGGTGCAGTTCTGCCAGTCAAACGGGAAATATTTAACCTAGACGCAAGAAAAAGAGGAAGAGGGTTGGCGGGATTAGTATACAATTAATTGTGTAGTAAATGTTTTGTTTGTGTGTGTGCTGATGGTCACCTTAACTCCACAAGAGCTGCAGTACAGGGCAGGTGGCGTCCATGTTACTCTGCCATTGTAATACGCCTGGACATGGACAAGCAGGGCCACATCGAACACTCCATCATTACTGCAAACAGAGAGGAAAATGCTGCTTTTTTCTTGTCATATAGAAAAAAGAATTAATTTCCACCATGATCTCTAACTAACCTATACCAAGTAGACTTAGCAACCCTAACCCTAGCAAGCAAAAACTACTGTTCGTTGATCTGTCTTTTGTTTATTTACACATATGAACAGATAAAGTTAGTTCTGAGGGCAAACGGGCCACTGTGACCTGGTGGGGTGAATGGACGTCTTCCAATCAGGAGTCAGTGGTTCGATGCCAAGGCTTTGCGGTCAACATGTCAAATAATTCTTGGGCAAGGTACTTAACCCAAAATTGCTCTCGTATGCATGTCTACAGTATTGAATTTGATTTGGTTTAAAAGTGTCACATTAAAGAAAAGTAGTGTAAGGATCTCGCTTAAAAGGATTGCCGCATCAGAAACTCCACATACTGTTTATTTTTAAGACATAGGACACATATGACATACTTTGATGTAGGATGGGCTAATACCTTAACCTGTCTCTCAGATATAATTGGCTTGATTAAAAAACAAAAATCCGGACATTACGACTTCCTGAAGTGGACACAAGCAAAAATGTAATTGCAGTGCATCACATATTGAGCATCCTGGGTCTGCATCTAGCCTCCGCCCCTTGTTTCATCGATCAATCAAACTTTATTATTATACACAACACCTAACACAGTGCTTGACAAACCAAAAAGGAAATACAAACTAAACTAAAAGGTAATAAATACTGTGGCAGCAGGGTGTGGTTAGAGTGCCGGCTGCTGGAGTGATGGGAGTGGCTAAGCCGGAGGCCAGACAGCTGATCAGAATCAAGTCATGAGTCAATAAATAAAAGCAGGCTGGTAACCTGATTGTGGTCTCTAGCAGTAGGCTGGGTCCTGAGAGGGGCATCCACTGACACAGGGCAGCCTCAAGAAATAGAGGACAGCTTTATTGCTTAAATGTTACTTTGCCAAATACCTCAGTGTCTGCCACCTGGCTATTTTTAATAAACTTTGTTTTGTTTTTGCACCACTACCACTCTCCTTCCTCAAGTGTGAGCCGCCACACTCACAATACCAAGTAACACAAACATTTGTGATTGATAAAAACACTTAACACCAATAGAAATCAATAAGCACAAGACTGAATGAACAATAATGAAATACATAATTATGAAATCAAGAACAAAACATAAATAAGTTAAAGAGGTGGGTCTTGCTTATAAACTACCTACAGTACAAATAAAGAGAGGGTCAGTTCTTGTCTAAAGTAATGAAAATACTACGTCTTGTATGTCTGATAATTACAGTCCCACTGCCTCCTTCCGTTCTCTAACCACAGCTATGGAGTACATCAACATTTGTCCGCAGTCCCGTGCTGCAGGACCACACTAAAATATTTTAATTGGCGAGTATGAAATGCAGGATACACTTTGCAGGACTCTAAGTGTTGCACTAATGTTGGATATACACAGAGCTCTGGTCATAAGCTCATAACATCATACGCAACAAAGACATTAAGTCATTTAGATGCAGATTTAGCCGTCTGTCAGGGTGCAGTGTTTTGGCTTTTATGGCTGTCGGGATTCAACAAGAAGAAGCCTTTGTCCTTAAAGCGATCACTCCTAAAACCCCGTCCCTGTGAAGATGCTGCAGCTTAAATGACCAACATTGATCAAAGAAGGGTATACACACTTTTGCATTTGAGTGTGTGTACATATTTGTGTGCGGTTCCAAGTGAGCGCCTCCCAGGCTGAAGTAGCTGCGCCGTCAGCTGGGTTTTAAGGGAGCCATGCTGCTTAATTGCCTATAAAGCGTTGATGGATGGACCAGTTGGGTTCTTTACAGCGGTGTTAATGTGAGTGTGTTTATGTGTGTGGGGGTGTGAGAAAGAGAGACTGCACTTTTAAGTATCTTAATTTACTAATTTAATGCTGTGACAAGAGTTGTTTCCCTCTGTAGGAACTGTACCTGCACTGGCTCTTTGAACTAATGTCCACAGTCTCACCACAAACTATCTGCAGCATGTCCATGATGAATACGGCAACAGGTACTTATACTGCCTGCACTTAGTGTTAGGGAATGATTCTCCTGGACTCCTAGATATCTAACCTTTTTGCCCTTTGATGTTTATGACCAACCCTGACATCTGTTATCTCCAGTGGTGAACCGTGTCTATCACAACTGGACCTTCTGTAGACACCATAGGTAGACACACACGTGGTTCTCAAATGGGGGTACATGGACCCCTAGGGGTACGTTGGAGTACTGCAAGGGGTACGTGAGATGTATTTTATGTTAATGAAAAAAACTAAATAAGTAATACATTTAAACAAACTACTAATAGTAGATTAACTACTTTATTCAAAAGTTTACAGTAATTCTGGATAATAAAACGGGGTGCTCTGTTTTCCTCTCCCTCTCCTGACAGCCCGTCAGGCTCAGCAGCTCGCTGAAGAACCTGTAATGAGTGACCCGACAGTAAATACACATATTTATAACTAGTTTAGCTAGTTCCAGAGTAGATCAAATAGCTAAGTGTGATCTTCTAACTCTTAGTGTGTGTTTTGCTCCGCTCACCACTGCAGGTGATCATGTAGAGTAGTGTATCTCCGTCAGCAGCAGCTGATCTCTCTCTCCTGTCCGATTAGACTTCACTCGCGTTTATGTTTATATCCATCAGATCTAGCTAGTTCTAGTCAATGATATGACTGCCTGCTTATCAAAGGACACCTAAACAATAAGCGTCGCTTGGCAACAGGGTGTGGCCGCAAAGTATAGCGCAGCATTATGCATATGTTTATATGAGCGGTTATAGGTATAAATGCTCATATGTTTTTTCTCTTCATTCCCCACGCCCCAACATTTATAAATAATTATACCAATTTTAAGAAAAGTTACGAAGTTTGAGCAGTGTGGGTTATATATAAACAGAGTTACACATATTTCAAAACGCGAAGTGTAATAATAACTGCAGTTAGCCTCTCTGTCAGAATGACAAAGATCCTCAGTGAAGCACAAGCCCATGGTTCTCACTACATTGTAAGTACAACTTATTAAAAAGATCAGTTCAATGCAACTAATGTCGTCTTAGTGTTATTGCATGATTTTAAAATGGGTTTGCCATGAATTTAGTGATGGATTGTAAACATTTGAAATGTAGCATTTAAGTGTTTCTCATGTTGTTTTAATAAATCAGAAACTGATGGTGCAGCACTGTACCTCTTTATATAGGCGTGTTTGCGCTGATCAGGGGGTACTTGGCTGAATCATTATTGAAAAAAGTTTGAGAACCACTGGTCTAGACCAGTGATTCTCAAATGGGGGTACGCGGACCCCTAGGGGTACGTGAGAAAAATAAATAAAAAGGTTAATTAAAAACATACCATGCATGATTACAACAATAATCTTTGTACAATAAGTGAAATAGAAAACACAATTTTATATAAAATATTCCAATAACCACTAAGGGGGTCCTCATATAAACATGTCAAATTTGAGTATTGTATTTTATAGTTTTTCATTGGTTTCACATATATTACTTCAATTGAAAAACTCCTTGGAAAAATCTGTTTTAATTTGTTTTCGTTATATTATATTAGATAGATTAGAGAGCGATGAAACCCTCTTTAATGGTCACACGTGCAGAGCACACAGCACACAGTGACATTTGTTCTCTGCTTTTAACCCATCCTAGTAACAGGAGTCTAGTACTAGGAGCAGTGGGCAGCTATTGGACAGCGCCCGGGGAGCAATGGGAGTGAGGGGGAAAGGGGGTTGTCCGGTGCCTTGCACCACGGCAGGGACCTCTCCAAGTAGAAGTCCACACTCCAAATGTAGGTCTGGTCGGGGACTTGAACCGGCGACCCTACAGCTCACAGTCCAAGCCCCTATACTGACTGAGCCACTGCCGGACTCATTCATGCATAAAGATGAAAATATCCTTAGTTTGTTGTAATTCATGCATGAAGGAGTTAATAAATCACACACTGATGGAACATCACTATATTGTAATTATGTATATAGGCTTTTCCTATCAAAAATGTCCCGGGTCGGTCAGGGGGTACTTGGCTGAGAAAATGTTTCACAGGGGGTACATTACTGAAAAAGGTTTGAGAAGCATTGTTCTAGAGCACCCTGGAACTGAGGGAAACTCTGAAAGAAAACGCCCATTGGCTACAAATCAATATATGATTGGTTGATCAAACTGTCAGTCCAAACGTACGCTCTCATTCAGTGCAACGGCCAGGGCATTCTATCAAGGATGTAGAACACCTTGGTTGAAGGATATTCTACCCAGAGACCCAGAACAAGATCTGATTGGTTGCTTTCTTTTCTAACACAAAACCACTGCAATGCGTAGTGCATGGTCTGAGAAGGACAAACAAATCAACGTAACTGTAATATTACAGATCAACAACACAGATACCATTCTCATTTATTCATTTTAAATACATGTTATTACATTGATTTTTTGTTTGTTTTATCTGAGTGTCCCAGGGTATTCTCTGAATACCTTGAAGGCCCTGACGGTTCGCCACTGGTTATCTCCCTTAATGAAATGGGCTGCTTCAGCCATATGTTGTTGTTCCCAGTTTATGACCGGGCAACTCTCGGTCACAAATGGTTTATTGTTGTAAGAACGCTGGAACACTTCCTTCTCGGTGTTTGTGGACTCCAAGGTGTGTAATCTTTGAGGCCATAAGTGTCAGAGGCAAGTAATTCAGTGTTCCCAGCTGTTTAGGCTATCTCCTCAAATATGTTGATTACTCTGTGAACCAGTGAAAAGGTCTAGCAAGAGAGAGGCTCTTCAGAATTGACGTGGCAACTCTCCCGTGAAGTCAGAACCTCTGGCTGTGTGACTTGTGATGTGAATCCTCCGGCCGAAGCTCCTAATAAACCATCAGTGTTTGACATCAAAGCTCCTGCTCATCCCGTGTCTCCTTCATGGGTCGGTGACTCCCACTGCATTGCTACACAGAAGTTTCTCCCACACTTACAGTACAACTATTGTACAAAGGACATTTTCTATCTAATTTTATATCTGTAAAGGTTTCTTCCTTTGTATATATAATGTTTTAGTCTTTTTTTGTCTTTATTTGGCTAGAGATAAACAGCTAAATAGAGGACGACATGTAGCAAATGAACACAGTGTGTCATTCGAAGGCCACTGTTCATACTTAATACTTTGTCCTCTCTACAAGATCAGTTATCATCAAGACTCTTATATCTGTATTTCTTGAATAATATATTGAAGCATTCTTTTTTCAAATTGTGCTTGAGGAGGAATGACAAACAATAACTTGAAATAGCCTGTAATGGCAAACTTAAAAAATTGAGAATTGGCAAAGACATTTTCTGCAGCCATGAGGTGACACAGCGGTTGCCCAAACCAATTCTGAAGAATCTTTCCCCTAGTCAGAGATTTTAACTAGTTCTTAAAGAATACATCAACATTCTTCATATTAAGATAAGCAGGGAAGTAACTGTTTGTCCATAACTTAAGGTTATCTTCCAGAGGAACTTGTACATCTGATATGCTGGACTTCCAGGTGTCCCTGGACAATAAACTGGCAATAGAAAAAGATAACAGCAACTCTCCAGGGCTACATGTCTGAGCCATGAAAAACGGGAAACTGAGCATAAAGAATGATGATCTGGGTCAAAGGCTAACGACAAGCAAAAATATTCCTCAACACCGCCTTGCAGATGTATGCCTAGTCAAGGAGCCAAAAACGTGTTCCTAAGGTCACATTTACGTTCAGCTTTGACCACCAAATTCTAATTAGGTTATTGATGTTTGTGCCAATTTATAAAAATTGACTCAAGTGGAAACAGGAACTGTCGTAACTATTCTTACAACAGTTCAATTCCTGGTTTAATGGCTTCGTATCAGCAATGTATTAGAAGAAAAATAAAACCACCAAACTGCATTTCCTTGCTGCTGTTTTTGATGTGAAATACCAATATCTACCATTTTGTAGACTAGACAAGTGTATAATTGATCATTCACAAATGTTAACTTAGTGCACCAGAGTGCTTTGCATGAGCTGTTTAAAGAGATACTCTGAATCTCTCTCCTGCAGACCTAGCCGAGAGCAGCCATTGGGGTCATGACAAGGATTAGAGCTTTTATATTAAATGCCAACTCGTGTTATCATGACCTTAAATGGAGGATGTAGGCAGGGCCGGCTCGTAGCACTGGCGTTATAGATGTTCGCCTAGGGCGCCGATCTGTGGAGGCGCTGCGCTGGTAGAAAAACATTTTTGACCATTGGGGCTCATCCTAATTTTCGGCCTTGATGTAACAATATTCATAATTAAGTACATTTAACACCCTTTTCACCCTGGTTACACTTTTCATTTGCCCTGTACGATGGGCGCTGTAAGTGATGAAAATGGTGGATGTTGGCTTATCTGGCGCCCGCAGCTCACAGCCAAAGTGTGAGCAAGCGTGGGAGCGAGCGAGGGAGAGAGAAGGGCGCACCGGTACCGGCGCTGTTGTTATTAGAATCTGGTGCTAGCAGCGGATATAAGAAGAAGATGTTTCTACAATGATGTGGAAGGAGAGTCCTCTCCAGTCAGACTGAGAGGCTGATAACTACAGCTCAGTGAGGTAAAGGACTCTGAGTGTTTAGATAGTTCACTTTAGTCTAAGTTATCTCAGTGGGTCTCAAACGGTTTGATCACAATTTATGTAAACACATATTTCCAAGGCACTCCTTTATAATTATTGGGATAAACAAGTTTGAAATAATTGCAATGTATACTATAAGACAGTAAACCAAAAATGTTGTTTTCAACTGGAGAGATTAAAAAATATGCACGAATAAATAAATGTTAATAGGTCAAATAAGATATGAAAGAACAACAAAAATAAAATAAGTTACATTTATTTGTTATTGGCTATGGTAGGTTATTGGTTATGTTCACATACTTATTTGATTAATAAAATGTAAACCGATCTTTTTCATATCGGTGTTTAGAGTTACCCCTAGATCTAGTAGTAATTGTGCTCAAAGTGCACCAGATTGAAGCATTTTACTTTAAAATGTTCAAACAATTCTTCCCGGGGGGGGGGGGCATACCCCCGGACCCCTCTAGAGGATGTGACGTCCACCCCCCATTCTATTGTGTATTCCTTGGATATTCTATTGATCTTTATATTTTCTATTGTACGATTCTCTGGCTGGGGTGCCAGCTCAAATCTCGCCTAGGGCTGAAAATTGTCTAGAGCCGGCCCTGGATGTAGGGAGCATATGTAAAGTTGATTATATAACAAACAGGAAGAGTTAGCTAGCTGTTTGACAATTGCCGAGCTATGAGCAGGGTGGATGTAACGACTGAATGAAAAGGCATTCCCAGTATTTTCCAGGGTTGCCAACTTTGGGTACCTGGCTGGAGTGAGATTTTGATATCATGGGTTTAATTACACATATGCGCACTAAATGACTGCTATCATGTCAGCAGCGGGACCTTAGCATATATATAGGATTTATAAAACGGACAAGTCAAGCAATCTGATTGGTTCTTAGCCGTGATATACTGAGCGTATACCACGGGTAGAATTGTAAGTTACTTTTCACAACAACTCAGTATCCCTCCGCGTCTGAGAAAAACAGTATACCGTTGGGCTGAAAAGCAAACTGCCTGCGGTTTTCAAACTGGAACAAGAAAGCAGCGGAAAAGTAACGTGGCAGAAACCCTCCTTTTTACGCAGCGGTCCAGACATAGACATCAAACGGCAAAACATAATCAGTGTGCAGTTCCTTTGGCATTAGGGCAGGGATATCTAGATACTTTCCAAGGTTTGACATAATGAATTGTGCTACTTTTAAAGCAAGCAACGATGTTTTCAAATCTGTAATCAAAGAGGTCCGCAAAAACACGATCGACCAATCAGATTGCTTGATTTGACTTGTCCGTTTTATAAATATATTTACATTTCTTCCGTTATACGAAACAAACTTATTACAAAGCATAAGATGGAAACATTTAAGATTAACTTGGACCTCCGGGGGGGTCTTACTATGGAGGAGTGGATTGAGGAGTGCCTATCTCCAGAAAAAAAAAAAGCACCTAAACGACGACATGCAGAGCTACGTGAAGAGCAGGTAGACCAACTGGAAAAGTACCACCATTCAAAAGCTTTCTGATGCGGGTCTTGAAACAAAGCAGAGAAATGATGACCGTTAGTGGCCACAGGTGCGAAAGCTCTCTCCAGAGCTACTGGAAGCTAAATCTCGGGGACCGGAGATAGTGGAGCAATATTCTCACCACGCCAAGCAACAGCCTAGAACAACCTCAACCTATACAAGTAACCACGTAAGCCATGCTACTGATGCTGGACGGTTTTTCAGTGGGTGCACAATAAACGGCAACATACACATTAATGTAAATAAATAGCCAAACGCTCTCTGTCTAATATGTTCGCTAGCTGTTAGTGTTGTTGCATAGCAACCACCTCGCACTATGTTTCGTGCAGAAGGCAACGGAGGGACTATTTTATTTTGAACATCATTATTTACTAATAAAAACTATTTAAATTAGAGTGTGTATTTTTCTTTCATATTGCCACACTTGGTAACCGTTTTATAAAAGCAATAACTCACTTCAGGCCGTGATATATGCTCATTATATCACAGCTAAGGGGGTTGCTAAGGGAGTTGCTTCGCGTCGGGCTGAACCACGCCCCTTAGCTGTGATATAATGAGCATATACCACGGCCTGTCGTGCTTGCTTATTGCTTAAATATATATACAGTATATAAAAATACACAAAATTGGACACAGACTATAAAGGGCACAAAGTTTCATTCACTAATGAAAGTCAAACACATGTTTGTTTCCACTGTTTTATTGTGTGCCTGTCGCGATAAGCAATTAATTGACTTATCGTACGATAAATACAAATGAACTCGATAAATTGCCATTTACATGAGGATGTGACTAGCAGTTTGAAAGGATGTACTTGAATTATTATTATATATTATCATTATGTCAGTGGTCTAAAATGGTCATACAACGGTGCCGACAATATTATCGTTTATCGCAATAATTTCCGGGAAAATGTATCCAACAAAATTAATTATCGTGAGAGGCCTACACATGAAACACACACACACAAACAAATCTACAGACTTACTCCAAACTGCCAAATATATTAATTAACACACTCTCACTCTCAGGGATGTGCACAGGTACAGGCTAATGTTGCCCGGGCAACGGCCCGTTTGGCCTTTTTGGCTGACCTGCCCCTCTGGAGAGAGTTTGTTTTTATTTGTTCTGTTGTGGCCGAATCAACATGATAAGCCCATAATTAATATTGTAGCGTCTCGCTGCGGGAAACACACTTTGTCAGCGCTGTCATCTGCCGGTGCGATAAGACCACCTCAGTATCGGATTTTGGAAACTTGATTTTGAGTTGTCTCATGGCAGCTAGGGTATAAGGGACACACCAGGGGACTTTACTTCCTCTTGATACCCTCGGTTATTTACAAAAAAACACCTAAACATAGCCTACTTGTTGTTATTGTGCTTCTGTCTTTCTGTGTCTTTTCATCTGTAAACTCCCTCAACGGGCCGCTCGCTCTCTTTTCTTGATCGCCCTCTCACGGGTGAACAGTTCAATGTCCCGCTTCATTGTAGGATTTCTGCCATGTCTCTCTCGCTTTAGTTTGACCATCTCTGTTATTAAATTATGGAATACTAAATAAATAAGTAATTAGATATGCTACCTTACCGTTACTGCACTCATAAAGAATGATAAGAATAAGAATAATGCGTATTGAAATGGTTTCATTAACTAGTGAGTTTATTTGAGCTAATTAGCCTAGTTAGAAGCCCTATTTTATCAGAATGTCTGCACAGCAGTTACAATGGTCAAACTACATTAAAACAGGATTGTCCCCATTTTGTCTTTAATAGTTACTAACATTAGATATTTTAATGAGATATGGACCGCAAAACAATAAATGTCCCTGGTTTTCATTTTTAAAATCAAGTCACCGAATGCAAGTAGTCGCCTTAGCTTATTAGATAATAGTTTGGGCAGCGTGAGAGCGTGAGATTGAGAGTGAAAGCGTGTGTCACACGCCAGATGCGTGAGTCACACGCCAGATGCGTGAGAGTTGGCAACCCTGATTTTCCTCATAAAACATGTGTCGCTCTTATTCACTCGATGCTATGTATGGCCGACGCAGAAACCATCCTTCACAGATAATGTGGAAAGTTTGGAAAGAGACCAAATAGTTTGTCTCCTCAACTCTCTGGAGTTTATTCATTCATGCCAAAGGGAGTGCAGGGCTCGTGCTTACTTATTGAAGAGGACCATGTCAGGCAGCCAAACCTTCACAGCGGGGATTCGCATCACATTAATCCCATCATGCTCCTTGGGTTTCCATTGCAACCGATAATCCGTCCATTCCTGTTTGGAAAGTTAAGAGTTTGTGTTGGAATAACAAGTACTTAAAAAGGGCAGAAACAACAGACAGACATAAAGTGAGTGACAGAAGTTTTCTGCTGCGTTCACATCGGACGCGATGCGATGTTTGGGGGCGGCCGGGCTCCGCGATTACATGTACAGTCAATGCAGAGACGCAGACAGACGCAAATTCGCTCCGACGGCGAGCATGAAGCGGTGGATATGGCGCGAATCACGCGATTGAACGGTGCCGTCAAACGCGAGAGTTCAATTTTTTCACAGCTCCTCATATCTGTTCAGAAACTGGACACAAGTTAAACAAGTACAAACCACTGTCTGTGTCATGGCGAATACAGTCGCTGGTTTATTTATGTCTGTAGGCCGTTGTTATGAGTGTGGAGTGAGCATATACAACGTTAGCTTAGCCTGGTCGATCCAATCTCCATTCAGAAAACAAGCATTTTCAAAGGTTTTTCGCCTGCCGTCTGTCTGCAGACTTGTCAAAGCATTAATTCATGGTTTTTACTAACCGGCATCAGTATGTTGTTACGTCGGCATCATTTAGAAACGTGTATTACAATTTAAATATGTTCATTTTTTTGTAGTTAGCTCCCGAGCCAGCGCGTCTTGTTTGAATGATGCGAGTAAACACAGCTGGCAGCCGCAGTGAAACTCGAAGAGCGAAGCGAATATTCGCATCACGTCCGGTGTGAACGGACAATTAGACTAGAGTGATGCGATAGGAGCGTTTAGAGCGAAGCGAATATTCGCATCACGTCCGGTGTGAACGCATTAGACTAGAGCAGGGGTGCCCAACCAGTCGATCGCGATCGAGGGAGATTCGATCGCGAGATGTGTCGAAAAATAGAACAACAATATTCTGTTTTATCGTTAATGTCCTATAACATAATATTCCTGTGCCAGAATAATGCACTTGAAGGCATCAAAGCTTTGTGATTGGCCGGCATGACCCCATGTGTCGGGGCGTGGCTGGTGGGCAGTGGACTGGGCACTAGTTCGCTGACGTTGTCCGTGTCAACAGGAGTGACAGTCCACACACACACAAGACCGCAGTTATGGCTGAAGCAAAAAAGCCCAAAATATATAATTTTCACTCCGAGTGGGAGGATAATTATTTTTGTATCTATTCCAATCCATCTGTCTCATCTGCAATGCGAGCGTGGCTTTATCGAAGAAGGGTAATTTAGGAGCGGCATTTCAAAACAGTGCACAAACGCTACGAGACGGAATTCCCACCTGATTCTGCCCTACGCTCCCAAAAGGGGAGGAGCCTGAAAGAACAGCTAAATGCACAGCAGTCCATTTTCACCAGGCCCAACAACAAGAGCAAGGCTGCTACCAGAGCATCTTATCGTGTCAGAGCAAGGCTGCTACCATAGCATCTCATCGGGTCAGAGCAAGGCTGCTACCAGAGCATCTTACCGTGTCAGTCACGTTCTTGCGAAACAAGAAACGCGAAGTTGTGAAATAAGCATTCCTGGAGGCCGCTGGTGCGCTTTTGGGGGACAGTAAAAAGCATTTCAACAGGTTTTTGATTTAATAAAAACTCAAGTTAGATACCGTTATTAATCAGCTGTAAGTTTTAGTTTGTTTGAACTTATTCATTATAATTATTGTACAAAATGGTATAAGAATGCAAACTTAAATTGACTATAGTCTATTATCAATTCAGGTTAAAAACTAGTGTTGCTTGCATCCTATTTTAAAGGCATTTCTTTTTATACTCTACTAAAATGCAACAAAAAAAGGGTTTGATTCTATTATCTTTGTCTCTTTTATTGCACTTTGGGAGCAGATTCCTGTGTAGCTTCAGATCTGAGTTGTCTTATTAGTAAGCCTAATTTATCCTTGGGAGCAACACTCTTTTTATATAATGGCAAAGAAAGGGTTCAGAGTCTTTTCTTTTTTTCCTGAGTCACATGTGGCAGCACTGTTCAATGTTTCTTGAAAACATTACCCACTGTAGTGACGTGTGAATACACTCCAACTCTGTATCAACAACACTGTTGTGTAACTTCAGTTAAATACTTGTATGTGTGTAGATTAGAAAGAGGCAAGATAAAGGATCTGCAGTATTTTATGAAGTATTCATCGTACAAATGTCAGTTTTATACAAGTAGAAGTGTGTATTTATCTTGTAGTAGGCTGTCAGTAATGGCTACGCCTCTCGATTTGGACTGGTAGATCTCGGAAGACTGGGAACTTTAAAAGTAGCTCTCGGTTCAAAAAAAGTTGGGCACCCCTGGACTAGAGCGATGCGATTAGAGGGAAGCGAATATTCGCATCGCGTCCGGTGTGAACGCAGCATTACATTTACACGTCTAACCAATTTGTCATTTCATCAGTAGATGTTTCCCACTTCTGTAATTAGATTCCACCGGGATGATTCCCTTGTGCATTGTCCTTGCATAACAAAACACCATTTGCATAATTTTTCATTTTGCACATTATTAGGACTATTCCAAGTGTTCTCGCTTGGTTATTTGTGGGGTGTATCGTAAATGAGCTATAGGCCTGCAGGGAAAAGGAGGTATCATGTTAACGTGCTTATTAGCGGAATAATGATGTGATGAATCATGAAATAGAAGGAAGCAATCACTTATAGTGCATAATGAATGCAACTTTCTGTTTTAGTAACAAGCTCTTGTGTCCCTTAAACAAACACACTTACCAGATTCATGACAACAACTGTGCTCATTTCTTCATTCTTCATATTCTGAAACAAAAATTCATATTTAATATATTACAGTGATCTTAGGAGGCGGAACAAGACACACATTCTTCTCTCTCTGTTCCTGCATTCCTAACCTTGTGCTTCTGACACTTTCATGTTAGTTTGAAAGCATTAATGTGAAAGAAATGATGGCAACGTACTGCTGTCATGAATTTGATGTAACCTTGATGCTTAATCAGATATTATATACTATACTGCCATCAGATAAATGTAGAAGGGTTTGTCCGACATGACCTAAGCTAAAAATTAGGAACTTTTGCCTATAGTAAGTTTTCATCTGCCCTTAATTTTGCCCAGATGAAAGTGATAGTGTCAGTGCTGTGAAGGTGTGTGCTTGTGTAGGCTACATGTCCACAACAGGAAATGAATAAATGTGTGTGTTTGTGTCCATGTGACGATCCGACCATCCGGAAGGTGGAGCTTCCCTGAGCCAGGCCGGCTATTTAAAACGCATGAAGGAATGTCAGGGAGACAGCTGGGACAGAAAGCCGTAGGGGGGTGGGATAGAGGGAGGTTGACTTAAACCATCTCCCTCTCTCACCCTCACAAAAACTCATCACTAACCTATCCCTTACTGATACTTCCTGTAACTGTTTGAATTCACCTCAGGCTTATGTTGGGGTGAAATGTTAATAATAACACTGCTGTTATCCAGCAGACAAGTCAAGGGCGGGGAGGGACGGAACATCCAAGTGGGTCAGTTTTCAAGAACGTTCCACTCCAGATCTCAAGGGTCCCATGTGACTTCCTCTCGTGAGTGAGACTGACCTTGAGTGGAGATGTAAGGCTCACTGTATATGTGACACAATGTGGATGTGTGTGGCTGTGTACACAAAAGAGCCAAGGGAACAAATAAGGAACAGATAAAGTGGTGAGTGTGTTTGAATATGTCACAGAGACAAAATGGTGCATGGTGCTAAAACACTATTTACCAGCATGGGTGAATATCAATTCAATACTTCACATGATTAGCATAACTCTTTGTGCCATTTGACTCAGCAGGCTAGCAAGCAATGGATCCAGATGGCTCTCAGATATGTTCACAGTTTGAATTTTAAAACTTTCTCTTAAATAAGCTCTAATCAAAGTCAGAACTGTTCTTGATGCTAGTTTATATCTGGATGAGAAACAGGATTGAAGCTCAGTAAAATGTTAAGTAATAAGAAAAGGGCAGCACATGAGAAACCCAGGAGATGTTGTCTCTTGTCACAAAAAACAACTCAAAGATCAAAGTTTGGAATGGTCACCTGGGGTATAGTTAGCCTAAAAACTAGCGAGACTATCCTTTAGCTTTACATACAGTAAATAAATGCTTTAAATAATTTGCATACAGTGCCGTTAACACCATAGTTAATCTGTTCATGAATGACACAAACATTCCCTGGTCTAGAATATTGATACTTCAACATTAAGCCTCAGCATCCGAGAGATCCTGACTTAGTCCCGAGCTAACAGGTCATCAAACAGGAAACTGGTCATCCTCAAATAGCGCTGGAATCTGCAGTTATTTAAGCGGGTTTCCTGTAGAACACTACAGAACTCACCCAACTGTGTGCAACGTTTGATGATGTTATGAACCCACACACTACGACGTTTACTGTTCCTGTTTGTAGGACTTCCAAAGCAGGTACAACGCAGAAACAGTTGTCATATCTTCCATAATTCATTTTGGAAAGAAACCAAACACTGTTTCGAGGATTAACGTAAACCTGTTGTTGGGACTTTAGGCCACGCCTCATCAATGGCGCATTTATTTGGGTGACGCAAGTAAACTCAAATGTTACCGCAATAAAAACGTATTTTCGTGTCCGGTGTGAAGGCACCATTGGGAGACCTTCTTTGGCAATTGTTTTCATTAGTTGTATGATAGTGGGGCATCCATTTAATGATTCTATTTTAGCCTTTATAAAAGCATTTAAACAGAGAAGTGTTAATCCAGCTTCAAGTCGCATCTGCTATTTACTTATGAATAAATGACTTGATTTCCGGCACATTTGCTTTTCAGTTAATGGAAGACATAGGTGGCCAAATATTAACTGTTTGTCTATATACCTGTCACTGTTGTGTTGTGTTCTGGTTGTGCATGTGAGTGTGTAAACAACTAAGTGTAAGGGTCTTGGGCCTCACCAGTCCAACCAAGGAGGAGAGGACCATCCCCACTCGAACCACCACCCTATCTTCGGGGCTCAATGCTGGCCGAACCTTTAGGTTGTAGTTGGTAAAGAGCTTCACCATCAGAGACTTCTCCTCATCCAATGCACCTAAATCAAAAATACATAGAAGGCTTCATTGATTCTGTTAATAATGGATTATGTTCATAACCCCTTAAGCAAACAATAGCAGTTAACGTGGCGACTATTGGGAACCAATTTCCATTTATATGCTCAATGCCCGACCCTCTTACTGCTTACAATTCCTAGAATGTACCCAAAGACTTTTAACTAAAGTGTCAGCAAGGTGCAACATCCAACACACTGGTGACACGTGAGGGTGAAGCTTACTGATTGGCAGGTAGGGTGTGTCGTGCATCCAAATGACACCTGGATGTACCCTCTTGTTTTGCAGCTGTGTCAAAAGTGCACATTGAGTTGATGCTTCCCAGAATGAGTTAGCACAGTAGAAAGCCCTAACCCTAGAAAGCCAGACTAGAGTTAGGTCAATTAAATCAATGGGACATCCTCCACGACTAGATATAATCCCATCTATTGTCTCAGCACCAACTCACATTGAAAGAAAACAAATACAATGAGTGTTGGTGGAAGAGAGTGTAGCCGAGGCTTGTCGAGGGATTGGGTAAAAGATCAAAGTGAAGTGTGTGACTTCATGCAAAGGGAGAATGGTATGGTTCATTTACAAATATAGTCCATTATCTTCTCTTGCTTGGTTTGCAGTCTTCCTTATCAATGGGAATTTTAAGGTCTTTGATTTTAGTTAGACATTTTCCTTGAAAGATACAATTACCACCATTCAAATGGGCAAATAACATAAAAATAAGCTGTAAGAAATGTTTCATTATCAACATTTAACACTACTGTAACATATACCGTAAAAAGCTATGGTCAAAATGATGAAAAGCCAATGCAAAATATCCCTCGGACCCTAATATATGTCTTATAGAAGCATCAGTTATTGTGGCTTCCTACCCGCCTGTAAAGCTGTCTACCTAACAAAATGCAAACGTTACACCCCACACCATATTCATACATTATTCCTGCTTTATTTCCAACCATTTCCTCCTCCAGTTTTGGAAGGTTAGACACATTTATAATCGGCAGCTCTGGTGATGCAGCATTCATCACGTTTGGCATGGCTGTGGCCCCGGCAGGATCTGACCTGACAGGAATAAATGACAACGATCACCAAGCAAGGCAGCCCTATTATGTAGGCGGAGGGGAACATGGCTGCTGATGGGCGAGGCTATGAGCTGGTTTTAAAGAGCTGGGATTTAGCATTTTTCACTCTTTTCTTATTTCAACTGACTTGGTAATTAGACAGATTAAAGTACAAAGTTGATGTTAGGCCATTTTGAAGGGTAGTGTTGGGCCAGTGAAGGATGCTTGCAATGCATATAACTGAAAGAAATAAGCATATTTGAATAAATGACATAGGACAAAGGAAGTGTTTATGAGAATTCTAATGATAAAAGTAAAAAGTTGGCACACTTATGGCGCTTTTCCACTACAGGACCTAGCACGGCATAGTACGGTATGGTTAGGCCTTGGTAGGCCAGGCTCACTTTATGCTGCGTTTCCATTACAGTTTACCAACTGGGGTAGCAACTATAGTAACGCAGTGTAGGCGGGGCGATCGGCTGTTCGGCGGGCGGAGAGACGCTGCGTAAAACTGCTGTGACGTCATCTTCAATGCGAACCACAAAACCAAAACATCAGCCGTTAGCTGTTAGCACTCAGAGCTCACAGCTGCTCATATCTGTTCAGAAACTAGACAAAAGTTAAACAAGTACAAACCACAGACTGCCTGTGTCATGGTGAATACAGTCGCTGGTTTATTTATGTCTGTAGGCCGTTGTTGTGAGTGTGGACGGAGCATATACAATGTTAGCTTAGCCTGATCGATCCGATCACCTTTCAGAAAACACGCATTTTAAAAGGTTTTTCGCCTGCCGTCTTGTCTGCCAACCCAGTCTCACGGCATTTCGTGTTATAGTCACGACATTTAATCTATTGATTCGTGTTCACCAACACGATTTTCCCTTTTTTTTGTGTCAAACAGAACGATTTTAAAAACAATGTATTTCTATTGGTATGTTTCGTGCCTGCAGCACGTCTTTTTGTCCGTTCGGGTCTTGGAAGACCAGAAGCTGTGGGGTTCATAAAAACATGTTCTTACTCAATATCAAGCCACGAATATTGTTTTTATTTTAAATCGTATAATGTCGGAATCTTTTTGTCATCTGTAAGGAAAATAAATGGGGCTCAGAGCCTCAGAATACTGAAATCTGTATTTTTTTAATATTTTTTTCCTTGTAATTTGTTATTCTTTTCTAAATAACACACTGTTATTTATTCAACAATAACACACAATTATCCATGTTTTTATTTATTTGTTTAATTCCATAATCTCTGGCTTTTTTGGCGTCCGTCAGGAACTGAATTTCAAAATAAAAATAACCGGAAACAGACGTAGGCCTATATGGGACATTTCGACCATCATTGCGATACACAGCCACTGAACTGATTACCCAACATCCTCAGCTATGGTTTAAGTCCGCTGATTGGATGTTTTAGCCACAATGCATGTAGGGATATGGTGTTAATGCCATATCAAATCCGAAAAACATTTGAGTTTAGGATGGCCGAAGACACTACACTACCCATAATCCCCAGCTATCGTTTAGGACTACTGTCCCCGTGATTAATCTTCAAGCTCTGGGATTGGATGTTGGAGTGGCAGTGCGCCAAGGTTACGCCGAGCGTCAAACAGCTGTTTGAAATGGAACGAAACCACGCCAGACTTTCCAAAACTGGAATCGAACGCCCCCCCAGAACTACACATGCTGGCTATTGTGTTTCGCAAAATGTTCTATGGGACGTCTCTACTGAACGTTTTTCGTTTTTCCCACAATTAGAAGTTGCCAGTATTAAACACATTGGTGTTATCAAATGTAAAACATATAATTAATAAATGGGTGAAAATCGCTTGTGTCCATAATGCGCAGCATTAATATATACCCACATGACAGCTCATTGTTACATTACATTATTACCAGGGGTGCCCATAACTTTTATGCCCTGGTTCTCAAAGGAGCACCTGGAGATGTTGCTTGGTGCTCATCCTTAAAATGAAATAAACCGTAACTTTTGAGGGGGTCTTTATTTGCCAGACACACGGCACTGAACACACAGAGGTGAACACAGAACACACATGCAGAGGTGAACACAGAACACACATGCAGAGGTGAACACAAGACAATATTAGCACGACCAGTAATCCTACAAGCCGTCATCACTACCCTCCTGACTGTTCTCCTCACTGTCTTCCTCTCTGTCAGACATGGTAGCTGATGATGTAGGCCTACTACTTTCTCTCTGGTTGAGTCTGCGATTAGCTGCTTGCATCCACAAGTCAACAGCTGGGTTTGGGTCGAAAGTCTCTGTCATCTTAGACAAGTGGATGTAATCAAATAAGTAGGTGAACATAACCAATAACCTACCATAGCCAATAACAAATTAATGTAACTTATTTTATTTGTGTTGTTCATTCATATCTTATTTTACCTTAACATTTATTTATTTATGCATATTTTTTTATCTCTAGTTTTAAAACGTATTTTTGGTTACTGTCCTATAGTATACATTGGAATGATTTCAAACCTGTTTATCCCAATAATTGATGTTTTCCCAAGGCCGAAAATTAGGATGAGCCCCAATGTTTCCCTCCCAGAACTGCCAGCGCAGCGCCTCCCCAGATCTGGCGCCTATAGGCGAACATCTATAACGACAGTGCTACGGGCCGGCCCTGAGTTCATATGCAACTCACAAATATCTTTCTCTCCTCTCTCCTCTCCCCTCCCCTCTCTTCTCTCTCCTCTCTTTTCTCTTCTCACTTCTCTCTCTTCTCTCTCTCTCGGTACGCAAATGCGCCTTTTTTCAAATGACCCGGTGCTCTTTTTTTGGCAGAGGTGCGCATGATTATTACATTGCATTTAGCAAACGCTTTTATCCAAAGCGACTTACAATAAGTGCGTTCGACCAACAAAATGCAAACTTGAAGAAAACAGAATCATATAAGTACATCAGGTTTCATAGAGCTAAAACATTTCAAGTGCTACTCAACTGGCTTTAGATAAGCCAGTCCTTTAGTATATAAGTGCTTTGTTAATAGTTCTATTGCTCGAAGTGGAGTCGAAAGAGATGAGTTTTCAGTCTGCGCCGGAAGGTGTGTAAGCTTTCTGCTGTCCTGATGTCAATGGGGAGCTCATTCCACCATTTTGGAGCCAGGATAGCAAACCCACGTGTTCTTGCTGATGGGAACTTGGGTCCCCCTCGCAGCGAGGGTGCAGTGAGTCGTTTGGCTGATGCAGAGCGGAGTGCACGTGCTGGGGTGTACAGTTTAACCATGTCCTGGATGTAGGAAGGACCAGATCCATTCGCAGCATGGTACGCAAGTACCATTGTCTTGAAGTGGATTCTAGCAGTTACCGGAAGCCAGTGAAGGGAGCGGAGGAGCGGGGTGGTGTGGGAGAATTTAGGAAGGTTGAAGACCAGACGAGCAGCTGCATTCTGGATGAGCTGCAGAGGTCGGATGGCACATGCAGGTAGACCAGCCAGGAGGGAGTTGCAGTAGTCTACGCGTGGGCCAGAACCTGCGTCGCTTTCTGGGTCAGCTGGGGACGTATCCTTCTGATGTTGTAAAGCGTGTATCTGCAGCAACGGGTTGTAGCAGCGATGTTTGCAGTGAAGGACAGGTTGTTATCTAGGGTCACACCCAGATTCCTTGCAGTCTGAGTCGGGGAAACAACAGAGGTGCCGATGTTGATTGTTAGGTCAAGAGTGGGACAATCTGTTCCCGGAAGGAAAAGCAGTTCAGTCTTGTCAAGGTTGAGCTTGAGGTGGTGAGCAGACATCCACTGTGAGATGTCAGCTAGACAAGCAGAGATGCGTGTGACGACCTGGGTCTCTGAGCGGGGAAAGGACAGAATTAATTGGGTGTCGTCAGCGTAGCAGTGGTATGAAAAACCATGCGGGCTAATGACAGATCCGAGCGAGTTTGTGTACAGGGAGAAGAGGAGGGGACCAAGAACAGAGCCCTGAGGGACCCTTGTTACTTTGTAATTCTACTCTACTACAATTCAGAGGTTAACCTGGTATTTTTACTCCACTACATTTATTTGAGTTACTTTGCAGATTTTGATTAATGATGTGAAATATAAACAACCCTTAAATCAGACTTTAGTTACACCTGAGTAAAATTCAGGGAAGGTGATTGTCAAGTGCCAACAATCAGGAGAGATATTTGATTGTTGGTGCTTCAGAAGACAAAACATCTATCTGCAATTGACATCAATGGAAACGAGTAATAAAGTATATTCATTACTCGTTATTCTCTACTAATAGTTAATTACAGACTGTATAATGGCTATTTTGCACATCCCTTTCAAGATTTCAAGATTTTCTGATACACATAACTATGGTGTAGTTGAAAAACTTGGGTCGCAGCTGAGGTTCTTCAACAGTGCATTACAAGACATCTATATGTGTGTATACCTCCACCATAACTGTCATATTCTGCACATTTCTTATTCTATCTACATACATAAGAGTATAATTAATGTGTATAATATCAGTTAAAAGAAGTGCTTCAACATAATTAACATTGCAGGAAAGCAATATATTAGACGTTGAGTACTTTGTCAGGCTTAATATTTATCTTTTGATACCCTCAAAGCTTTTTTCTTACTTAAAAGACCTTAATCTAAAATATTATTTAATGTTTAAATAAAGGTTCATTCGTGTTTCTGTTTTGCACCTCCTCCTATTAATATCTTTGTACATCCTGCACTAAACTGTTTTATTGTTGAGATCACTTATAGTCTCTTCTTGATTTTTTATATTCTATATTTCTATCATTGACCTTCTACTTTACCCCTATGAAAGTATGTACTCTTAATATTTTGTTCATCAAATATAACACATAAAAACAATAATTCAATTGATAGAATCGGAGGGATGAAACCCTCTTTAATGGTCACACATGCAGAGCACAGTGAAATGTGGCCTCTGCCTTTTAACCCATCCTAGTACCATGAGTCTAGTACTAGGAGCAGTGGGCAGCTATTAGGCGCATTCACACCGCAGTACTTTTCCCACAAAGGTTCATGCGAACTTAGTTCATGCGAACTCTTTAGTTCTCATGAACTAAGTACAGATCGCGTTCACACCGGAAAAAGTCCCTGGGGGTGGATTAGGCAAATGAAGACGCTGACGTCACTTCTTCTTCTTCTGCTTTGGGTTTACTGGCAGGCTACAAACAACTTCACGGCGTATACTGCCGCCCACAGTCCCCGGCCGGAAGTCCCCGGAGTTGGGGACTGGCTTCAGTAGAAGCTGCTGGGACTCCCAGCAGCTTCTACTGAAGCCTTCCGAGTAAATAGCCAGAACGCCAACACCTCCTCATCTCCACCGCTCCCATGTTTTATTTTGTGTTGCCATAAGTTAGTCTCTCTGCGTTTCTGCGCTGGGCTAATGCTAATGCTAATAATGCTAATGCGAGGATAATAAAATGGCGGCTTCACAAAACTTTTTGGAAGTTTTACCGGGCGTGGTTTGCAATCCGCCCAGCCAATCAGAAATATAGCTCTTTTCTCACAAAAGGGCCGCTCGAAAGTCCCTGCTCTCTAGCAGGGACTTTCGAGGGGGTAAAAAGGTTCTCATGAACTAATTTTAGTACCGGCTCTTTTTGGTGTGAACGCGATAAAAGAGTTCTCATGAACTAAGTTCGCATGAACCTTTGTGGGAAAAGTACCGCAGTGTGAATGCGCCTAATGTACAGCGCCCGGGGAGCATTGGGAGTGGGGGGGGAAGGGGGGCACCACGGCAGGGCGGGAGCTGAACTGGGACCTCTCCAAGTAGTCCATACTCCATATGGACTACTTGTTCGGGGAATTGAACCGGCAACCCTACGGCTCACAGTCCAAGCCCCTACTGACTGAGCCACTGCCGGACAATAACGTGCTTTAACCACTAGGCGGTGCACACAAGGTGTACACAGCCATAATAATGTTGTATTATTAGTGTAGGACACTTATGTATGTACAACATCTGAAGATGTGTAGTTTTATTCATGCTTTCACATCATTTTACAGCATATTGCTATATTATTTCAGATTCAGTATTTACATTCTTATATTCAAAGAAAATCAGTAAAAACTACAAGTCCTTTTATATCAGCTGTGCACCGTTATGGTGTAAATATAACCTATCTACGAATTAGATCAAATGTAAAAGTCAGCCGAATTAGTGTTGATACTGCAAGGAGACGTATTGTGTGAAGAGAAATTGAAGATGTTGTTTAATTGTTGATATATTTATGATCCACGTCAAGTATTCAGTTTCGGCGGCATTTCTTCCAGTTTTTCCAAAGGTCTTCTCATCAGGGCTCTATAAATAAAGAACTACGGCAGATCTGTAATATGTAATGCAGCCGAACCGTGTATTACAATGCCGTTATGTGATGACTTTCAAAGAGAAAAGCAAGAACACTTGGAATTAATTATTATTTTCTTTTAAAAAAAAAAAAAATTCGGATTTGATATGGCATGAACAGCATATCCCTACATGCATTGCGACTAAAACATCCAATCAGCGAGCTTAAACCATAGCTGAGGATGTTGGGTAATCAGTTCAGTGGCTGTGTATTGCAATGATGCTCGAAATGTCCCTCATAGGCCTACGTCTGTTTCCGGTTATTTTTATTTTGAAATTCAGTTCCTCACGGACGCCAAAAAAGCCCGAGATTATGAAATTAAACAAATAAATAAAAACAAGGATAATTGTGTGTTATTTTTGAGTAAATAACAGTGTGTTATTTAGAAAATAATAAGAAATTAGAAGAAAAAAAGATTAAAAAAAATACAGATTTCAGTATTCTGAGGCTCTGAGCCCCATTTATTTTCCTCACATACGACAAAAAAGAGTCCGAAATTTTACGATTTAAAATAAAAACAATAATTGTGGCCTGATATTGAGTAAGAACATGTTTTTATGAACCCCACAGCTTCCGGTTTTCCAAGACCCGAACGGACAAAAAGACGTGCTGCAGGCACGAAACATACTAATAGAAATACATTGTTTTTAAAATCGTTCTGTGTGACACGAAAAAAAGGGGAAAATCGTGTTGGTGAACACGAATCAATAGATTACATGTCGTGATTATAACACGAAATGCCGTGAGACTGGGTTGTGTCTGCAGACCAGTATCTTTATGTTGTTACTTCTGCATAATTTTGAAACGTGTATAACAATTAAATCACAGTAAAATATGTTCATTTTGTCGTAGTTGTAGCCCCCTTGCCAGCGACTCTCTCTGACCAATCAGCAGTCGAGAGTGTTTACGTCAATAGTTTAGCATATTCAGCCCGGTTGTTGGCACAGTAAGAACCTCGATTTTGGAGGGCCGGTAAAAAAGTAGCCCTGAGCCAGAACTACCCCTAGTGGCCTGGCCCGCTTAAACAGTGCTACGTGCTGCAGTGGAAATGCGCCATTAGTAGTGACCAAAGTGATTTTATATGGACATTGAGAGCAGTTCGATATGAACCAAATCTTTTTCTGAGTGGTTTGAATACACTGTGCTTGTCCATAACAAGTAGGTTAGTTATCAAATCAACAGCCTCAAACAAGAAAGCCAATTATTCTTTATGAAGAAATGGAGGCCACTTAACTGACCAACGATTTATTATGGTTAAAGTAACTTTCAATGGTAGTTAAGTTTTTGGAGTTGTGACCTGACTTTACCTTAAACATTCCCCTAATGTTTCCATTTAAATGAAATAGGATGGTGATGTGCATCTATTGTATTACTATCATTTTTTACATCAAATAGGCATCCTGTTAAACTAATGAAACTCACATTCACCTCAGCTGTTCTTTTTAACTCCAACCAACAATCACATACATGCCAACCTTTCCAAATCCAAAAGAGGTAGGTTTGTGCGCGGCAAATGTGCACGCAAATGAGGTAATCAGAAGAAATGGAACCCCAGTAATTACATGTATAAACCATGTATACATGTATTTCCTAATTGTATGCATTTTTCAGTTTACTACTACACTACTTTCAGTTTGGTAAACAGTGACATCAACGACATGTCTGGTCTGTAAAAGAATGGGAGATAAATATCCCAAAGTCTCCACATTTTATTATATTTGTAACGTGTTTCTGGTCCTCTTTCAGTTGAGACAGTGTAGATGAAGGATGTGTCAGGATGTAGAACTCTTGTGTGAACATTGGATAAAGCCAGGTTCATATTCTTGTTTCATGTTGTTGACATATTAGAGTCAAAGGTTTGCAGAGCGAAATATCTTTGTGTTGCGCCATAAATCAGAAAATACTGCATTACAAAAGTAATTTCCTGCATTTTCCTACTGATAAAGTGTGATATAAATAATGTACAGGCTTTCAGATTGCTGTAGTTCACTAAACAGAGACATTAACGACATGCTTGGTGTTGAAAATGTCAGAAAAAGTGAAAGAATGGGAGATAAATATCCCCAAATCTCAAAGTTGTATTATATTTTCTGTGTGTTTGTGGTCCTCTTTCAGTTGAGACACTGTGGGTGAAGGATGCTTCAGGAAAATACCAAACACTGGATGTCTTTCAGTCGCATGTGTTTTCGAGACACTGATACTAACGGGGAAATCCTGCAGTACTCAAATTCCTCGTCTCTGTTCCCTTAAACTCATTTGGGAGTGATTACCCATTGGCCCCGGGGGTGCAGAGGAAAGGCAGCGTTACCCCCGGTCTGCACGTTGTTTCTCTTTCAGAAACACAGAGGACTGTTTGTATGATGCGATCACAGACACGTTGCAAACGGTGTCCGCCAAAAGTCGAGTCCAGTGTCTGTCGAGTCATTTTTATTTGTTATAGTTTGGGAAGATTGAAAGCCAGCTGAGTCGGTAGGCGGTAGAAACATGTCAAAAGTGGTAGACTACCGCCCAAATCGGTAGGGTTGGCAGGTATGCAATCAGCATGCTCTAATAACGCTAAACCTGTCCAATATTACGTGCCAAACATTAGCATGTCAGCAAGTCACGTTGAGCATTAGCATGCTAATGTTTGCATTTACCTCAAAGCAATGCTAAAGTACAGCCTCACAGAGCTGCTAATTTGTGTGGCTCTTCTGAGTTAAAATACCTTGTACTTATTTTAAAGAATGTGTTGTTGCTGTGAAATTTAACTACTGTTTAATGTTAGCTAAGCTGTGATTCAGTTTTGTCAGAAGCAGAAAGGAAACATATTCATGAAAACTAAAGTAACTTGAGCTAAAGGAGAATAAAGTAACTTGTGCTTTGTTTATGACGTCTTTTGCCCTTCTCATAGTCGAGATCTGTATTGCCAAGCCCTATGGATTATGTTAAATTGATCTCCACACCATGTCCAACGGAAATGTAACTATTGTACACCTTTAAAACTCCTATAAGTATGTGAACTGTGTCCCAGAGACAGTGTTGCTAGTTCTGGTGAACTCCTTGTTCAATGTTGCATTCAACATGTGATAGTAATGTATTGTCAAAGTAAAATGTGTATCATGGCTAATACAGCTAGGTTACATTGGCATTTTGTGTCAACTTACCTCCCAATGTGCTCAGGCAGCATACACAACATGCCAGCAGGAGCAGATCCAGGCCTTTCATGGTGGCAACCCAAACCAAAAAGATCTCCCCTCCGCCAAACAGATCCTTAGTAAATAAATCCAAACTGTGTTGGTCCCTCTTTGTCTTTCCAGTGCGGCCGACTGGAACTTTTCAGTGCAAGTTTTGGTTTGGTCGGTGTGTACTGTTGTTGTCTGTCAGTCAGGCCAGTCTGGCCAACTGCTGTCTCCTCCAATTACATGCTTGGGGAGGGGGGATGCGTGTCAGTGTTCACCCCCTCAGTCAGTGTGGATCATGCTGTACTCAAGCCCAATGAGAGCTTTGTGTACTTACATACCACTAGTTCTTCAGATGACATTTCCTTCTCTGCTTCCTCATCTTCTTCTCTCATATTTTTAGAACCAAATTGGAAACAATGAAGCTACAATACACTCAATGGGTCACTGGCTATGATACCTTCGGAATTATAGCAATGATTGATCTACATTTGACACTTATTTGTGCGCTAAAGCTAAACCTTCATTTTCTCTATCTTGCTTATTTCGAGGTCCATAATGGAATATGTGCTTCATTCAGGAGCAATACAGGAAGTACTGGTGTGCTCTTTATTTAGTGAAATGTAATAAGTAAAGTAGGCAAGCCTCTGTTTCCACATGTATCATGTTGTATATTAAAAAAACAATTAAAATAATTGTGTTTGTAGATTAGCTACCATAACACCTCATAATGTGGAATCTTCTCTCTCCGAAAGTGGCATTGACTTGTGGAGGTTCTTAGCTTACCATATATGTAAAGCTTACTGTACTTTCCATTAAGTGATGAATGGCTTGAACATTTCAAGTAACGCAATGAAAAGTGTAGCAAAGAAACCAATCGTTAGTCGCTTAAAGGCCTCACTGCTTATTCAACTAAACATGGAAAGCATGGTTGTCTTGTATGGTGGAGAAGTGATATACAATGCCCTTTCTGCAAAAAAGCATTGTTCAGTCACCCACTCCTATTATGCCTACCGTATAGATAAACAAAAAGATTTCACTGCCACACTCTGCTGTATTTCCTGAAGGCCATGCAGTAACACATCTCTACCAGCCTATATCCCTTTGGTTCATGCCACTGTGCTTTCACTCACATCCACAGGCCTTCCACACCACCGTAATTTACGATCCACTATCACTGCCATTTGGCCTCCTGCCAATTTAATTACCATAGAAGCTAACTATTAACAGCTAGCAGCTAGTGTCAAGTCACACATCACATTTGTGGTCATGAGGGAGTGTATATGAAGACACCGTTGGCAGTGAGTCAAAGTCAGGGAACTCTCTCAGGGCAACAATAATAGATCACTGTTTAATTTGGAAGTAAATAGTATAGTTTAATAAGATAGATTGCTTACCCATGATTGTTATTTTCACGGTAAATAATAACAAATGACATGTAACGGAATGATATTAATCGGATCACGTCAAAAAAGTTGATGTCACTGTAAGAACAATTTAATTAGATTGATGTTGGAGATGTTTTTAAAGCACAGTGTCAACTTTTCTCACTTTGATTATATTGAAAATCCATCAGTGTAATCACTTCCTTTGTGCTTATTTACCTAATTACCTGGCAGAGATACACTTTGTCATATCTGAGATTTCAAATTAAAAGTCTGCCAATTGATCTTTGTGTTCAGTTTACAATTAAAAGTAACACAAGAATACTTAGAGTAATGGGCAAACAGGTTTGGGGAGACCTTAATAAAGCAATCTTACACGGTTGAACATCTTATTCCAAAACCATCAATCTGGTGCTATTAATCCCTTTCAACAGGTCAGCCACTTTTGTTGGGAGAAAGGGTAATCCGATTATTCTCCAAGCTTGATGTCTGGGGTGGCTCTTTTTGAGTAGGCCAGTCAACTAATTCCACTCCAAACTGGGAACACAATTTCTTATTTGAGCAGCGTTCTGCCATGTTATAAAAGGACATGGACACACTGGAACTGTTCCACAACGTTGGAAGCACACCATTGTCTAAAATACAAATGTAGTATTATGACTTTGCGTGTTTGGGAGTTGTTTTTCTTTTCCCGTAGCTTACCAATTGTGTTCGGTGGTTTTGGTTCAGTTAGTTTAAGCTGGTTCAAAGCCAGGTTGTAATGGCATTTGACATCCAGTGTTAGTCTTGACTTATTATATTTTCTCTTAAAATCAGTGTTATGTTTTCTTCCGGCCAGACTAATTATACCTTTTTGAGAATTTGCATATCCTTGATCCAAACCAACTGTTCTTCAGATGCATAAGCGTCCAAAGGAACCCAGCCCAAACCATAACATATCATATACACATATTAGTGAACTTACCTAAATTAGAAATGTAGGTCAAATGTCTTGACATCAAAGGAAAAAAAACTCCCAGCAGACCAGCGATACAATCATACAAATATATTAGTTTGTTTTATTCAATTATATCCAATTATACGTATCCCCTTGACTTTGTGTAAGTTAACATAGAAATAAATACATATTGCAAATGCAGAGACAAGAGTTCGGGATAATAGTGTTGGAGGATGGGGCGCTTAAGGGGTTAAAGAGTAAATATTTGGGTAAAGACTGTTTCTTCGAAGGTGTCCAGTAAATGATTGGCGCATGCATGCTTGTAGTACCGCCTGCCTGTGATCCTCTACCTCAACCCAGGAGTTTCAAACTACAAGTCCCACAACTCCTATTCCTTTTCAGCTGTTTTCTCGCAGTGATCCATGGGTTCAGATGGCGTATAGTAGTTGTGTGATTCCACCTTGCCAGCAACAGGGGGAGTTACTGCACCCCAACCACGTTTGCATGGATATATGTATATATAGATATCTTTTTTTGCCCCATTTGTATACAAAAATAGTGTCATTTTGGCTTTGGAAGACTGAAGCACTCTTTTTGCATTTGGAAGACAAGAAGGAAAGCAAGATTATGGTGATTTCCTTAACATCGTTTCTGGAAGACTTTGTCACAATTACTTGGATCGTCCATGCAGTACAAAGAAAATAAAAAATCCCTCAAGGATCGATGGAAGAATCACACACACACGTAGCCGGTGTGTTTGTGTGTGTCTGAGGGGAAGACAGACGGTGAATGAGCAGTCCACGTGCTGCCGGTGAGCAAATTCAAATCCCGTTAAGGTATCAAAGATCGGTCGTCTTTGATCGACAGGTGAGTGCTAGAGGGGTGTGGAGGACTTGGCGTACTTAAGTTGTCTCTCTTTGAGCTCTATTGTCCAACATCCAGAGAAGACACGTTTAAACACTAAAACAAACACACATGGACAGACCAACATGATTCATAGCAATACTCAGAATTCCTCATTTCTTTATAGGTCACAGTACTTCCAATGATATACACATCTTTTTTAACAAAACACTTTGGGGTAAATAAAGACATTTAAGCCTTGTGTACAATCACAACTTAAACACTGTCGGTGCATCAGTTTGGGAGAGGTGGAGTCCCTCCATGTTTTTAAAGGTCAACACATTGGGTGTATGTGTGCAGTGCAGATGTGCGCTGGGAGAAACACAGCCTGATGTTGATACCTAAAGTTAATGTGGGGACAATATCATACAGGATGTGACATGATGGACTCTGGATTTCAGTATACAAGCACTTTTTAAGAAGAGGGAGCGAGAGAGAGAAATGTGTCCGAGGACGGCGTCACTCTTTTTATCACGTGAGCCTCTCTTCCTCCCTCTCTTTTTTGTGTTTTCTGCTGCATTGCAGATGTGGTGAAGGGACTCCACCTCGTAGTAATGCACACACACACACACACACACACACACACACACACACACACACACACACACACACACACACACACACACACACACACACACACACACACACACACACACACACACACACACACACACACACACACACAGCAACCCAGATCACAAAAGGGGTTAGAAAAATAAAAGCTCTAATAAAACACGCAGTTGGTTTCTATATCAATATTCATCTTTTTTTTGTTCACACTCCTTCCCAGATAATGTGGCTGCACCTTGTTAATGGAGTTTATTGCTTTCTGCCCAAGGACTCTCACTCATTGATTTGGCCTCTGGTTTATCCTCTGCCCCCCCTCCAATTCTCTTCCCTCGCACATACTGGACATACAGAGATATTTAATCACGTTTACAAAACCATTACACACAAAGACCAAAGCTGATGAGTGAGATTGGAAAACACACATACACACACACACACGCGCACACACACACACGCACATACACACACGCGCCTCCAGGTTAAAGGGAAGTTGTGTTTGCAAAAAGGATCAGAGAGGAAGTGAATCTTCAGAAGGAGACTGTGAGGGCACAAGTTAGCTGAAGTAAGTGTGACACACACCTCCCTCTCTCTGAGTCTTTCACAACCCCGCATGACCCTCGCTTCATTTGCTCTGCAAGCAGGGAGAGACCTGACCCTGTCAAAATGGAGTCCCCAGAGAGGTATGTGCACGGGTATGTGTGTGTGAGGGTTTGACGTGTGAAGCATGCAGCTGAATCAGATATACTTCTTTAACCCCCTCATATATCCACACACACCTCTCCCACTCATTTTTCACAGAAAAAGAAACAGCGAGCCCAAAGGCCAATATTTAACATTTACAGCTGAAACCAAAGACATTTATCAGTGGGTTAAAGGCTGTATATTAAGCAACAGAGGGGGTTCACTAATCAAACATGTGCACAGTTAGACGGCCTGCCGAGATAAATGGCAATCTTTACATCCTGTTATCCACAGGGGTGTTTGAAGTGAAGCCTGAAGGCTGGTGAACAGAGAAGCTGATTTCAGGCTTCACAAGGGACTAACAGACAGAGACATTAGTGTGCAAAACACACACACACTCACACACAGGGAATACATAACTTTTTTATCTACCTTTTTGCAAAGTTGCAAAGTGAAATCACAGCAAAACGGAATGGGATTTTCATACCTCCTCTTTTACAATCTTTACCCCCCATCTACAGACCCAAATATATCAATACTACTCCAATATCAACATCTAATTAATCTGATTCATCTAATTAAAAACTATAGTATCTGTTACAGCCTCTGCATAAATTATAGTAATTACATTACAGATGTTAGATTATAGGTCAGATTGATTAAAATAAAAATGTAAGAAGAGCTAATCTAGCTGCATATTCTAGAGGGAATAAATCCTCACGACTGATGCAACTATAAGTGGCCAATGTACCATTTGTATTGGATTGGGTTTAACCACCATGTCTACACACATCATGAAATATTCCAGTTGATATAAATAAAACTGTCTGAGGCAGGAAACGAGATGATTGTAGACCACCTCCATTCCTATTTAATTCTTTGTTGCATCTGTGTAGGCATATGCATCAACATAACAATAAATACTGCATTGAAGTTTTAAGGGGCTCTCAATCAGTATAATGCACTTCCATAAGGGGAGGGAACTCACCAGAGGCCAATTTAAAAAGAAGGATGCAAGTTAAACGAGCAGAGGCTGAGATATCCTGTATTTTTGTATCATTTTTTTGTCTAGCTGCAGCCTACATTTCCCATGATGCAACTTATCTTTTATCAGAACCTTTGTGCCTCGTAGATGCTCACTTATTTGAAACCACATAGGCCTACCTCCAGTCAAATGCCGGCTTGTGTGCATGATTGATGCATTGCTTATCACACTTTATCTGGCAGATATTCTTATTTATTGACTATTCCCTCAGTCATTATGAGCTTGCACATATTAGCCCTTAACTCTCCTTTAGAGCTATTTTCCTTTTGATACAAAGTCTGAAAACAGCAAACATGACATAAGAAAATATTGCAACATAGATTTCCCAGCCCTTAACATAGAAGTTGTAACAGAAGTCATGGCTTTGCAGAATTCCTCCTACCCTCTCATCTAAGTGTATTCCTCTATGAAGTCCCATTAAGTATTTATTTCCAATCTGGTTGGCAGGAGTTTCATTTAATTAAACATTTGTGTAATTACTTTGTGAATAGTACTCGTGCTCTGGATTTAGCAATCCATAGGGGGAGACTGGTCGGACACACTAGCCTGAGGGTCCATTTAACAGTTTAATTAAGGTCTTCAGTGAGTGAGTGAGCTTTTAAAAGTAGTTGTAATAAATAAATAAAAATAATAGTAATAGCTTTGTTCCCAACAAGTCCTTCCTATAGATTGTTTGTGGAATCAGTTCTTCTCCGTTAGTCTTCCCTCTTGAACCTTTTATTCTCCTTCAGTAAACTCTCTCTGTTTCCTTTTACCGAGAGAAACAAAGGTAAAGCTTCGCCTCTATCTTGCACGGGTTATCAGCTATCGTTATTTACAACAGCAGGTTAAAGGGGAGCAGAGTGTTGTGCATGAAATAAGATGTGTGTGTGACTATGTGTGAGTCCAGAGAACGCTGTCCACTTAATAACCTCGTTTCCTCTCCTTTGTTGGACCCACTCTCGTGAATCTATTCCGGCCTCCTGAAAACACAGGACTCCCTCTTTTCCTTCAATACATAAGCATTAGGCAGAAACAATGACCCTGCCAGGCATATTGCACCAACACATTCGATTTGAAAAAGTGTTACTTTTCGTGTTGAATGGAGAGACTCAAGACAATGTCTCCTGAGCGAGCATAGTCATATATTTTCAAATGGTTTGTTTCTTTACCAGGAAACTATATTTTCCTGTCCTCTACAGCCATCAATTTTAATATTTGTATATGACTTTGGTTTCCTAATTCCCCCTAACAAAACAGTCATAGTAATCATAATTTATTAATTCAAATCGTATGACTTGAAATGTCTTGTGATGAAGGCTTGAATTCCATTGCATCATAACATTTCAAAAAAACTGAGCGACCAAGTGATTAATGTTTAGCATTGTGTTGTTACTTGTCAGCAAGGAGGTTTTAGATTTGACTAATTCATGTGTAAATAAGGGCTTAAAGGACCACTGGTGATTTAGTGGTGCACTCCCTTAAAGCAAAGTGTTGGTCTTGTCATACGTTTTCTTTTTTGTTTTGCTTCCCAACATGGAAAACTGTGTTGCATAAAGCTTTGGGCTTGATTTGGGTTTAGTTTTTATCTAATATGATATTTTTAAACGGCAACTTCTACAAATGTAAAAAGTTGAATAATACATTTTGGACCTGCTGAAGGAACTTAGTCAAATCTGATACATTGCCTAAAGTGATTGGACACAAGGAGGTGTTGAAAACTAGTTTTTTTAAAGTGAAAAAAAATCTTGAGTCAATATGAAGAGACCTTACTTGACCTTCTTCCCAAGCTCCTTGGCCAATAGTCGCTCGAGGTTACATTAGCCGCGACTAGCATAACAGACCAGAATGTCCAACCAAAAATGTGGTGGTGGATTCCCATTGCTTCAGTTCGAGTAATGTAAGCCCAAGCATGAACAGAGCCACTCATAACACTGAGCCTTAAGGACAAGCCAGTGGACATGTTGAGGGATTTTCTATCGAGGACAGCAAAGACGCAAATAGAAATGTCTACCTGTTGACTTGGTATTCCAGACATTGTTTGGAGGTTATCTGAGAAAATGGCTTTAGATTACTCAATCTAGTATTTTCTCAGAATTGACAAAGCTCCCATACAGCCCCAGAAGACACTAAACAAATGTTTGCATAGGCTTACAAAGGCTCTCCGTGACTTCAACATAGGTGGGGTGCCCCTTTAAATACTTGAACACACAACATTTTCTTTTTTTTATCATAATGTTATTTCACAATTTGGATGCAAGAATTGAAAACATTGTTGTTGTATTTATTTGGGAAGAATACCAAATTGAGTGATAGAGGATGCCAAGATACTATTCGGGCCTCAAGGGTTATGTGCAATGCATGGCCAGCCACAACGAGAAAAGCTATCGCTATGCAATCACAAGCTACACAGTCAGGCTCCATCACTACCTGCTGATATCCTCATCATGCCCCCCCCCCCCCCCCCCCGCACACACATCCCCCACCAAGTCAGCATGTGTGTGTTAATAGTGTTAAAACGTGAGATTATTTTTCTGATGTCGTTGCTCATGTATATCAGGATGTGTACAGAATACGCACACTTCTGCATGTGTGTATATGCCAGTGTAATAATACGTGTGTGTGGTTGGTTATGCAGTGTGTCGAGGGAGCTCTTGGCCCCTCGTTTAAGGGTCGAAAAGATTCTGATCACCCCCAGACTCCATTAACAGAGCCAGGGAGGACGGGAGGGGTTTTCTTGTGCGGCCGAGTGGAAAATTGAGTCCATGTCACAAACTAATCAAATCGCGTTAAAGGTGAAAGGTAGATGAAAGGAACACACACACACAGCCACACAAACAGAATGAGGTTGACAAGTATCCAGGCCATCTCACAAAGTCGCTGACACACACGGAAGAAGTGGACTGAGCAGATGGCTGCGGAACAAAAGGTCTGCAAGGGTCTCTGTGACAGACTTGCATTAGCATGGCTCTGCGTCAAGCTAACATTAGCATGGAACCCTGTGGGGAAATGAAAACCCGTTTGAGGGACCGTTTTGACTGTTGCACCCGTTGTGGTAGAACCAGGAAGACTTTGTTCAAATATTTGGTTGACTCGAAGCATGTTCCTGATGATGGCGGAGTGGGATTTTTCTTCCAGCAAGTTAAACACACAGTGGTGACATGCTATATGATGATGTTCACCTCTTCGTGGAGTTATTGCTTTTATATCCCAGGCTTTGATAATAAGAAGGTGGAGGGCTGGTGTTGGTGGGTGGGGGGTCTGTGAATGTAAAAGGGGCTCCCCATTTGCCACTTTTTTCTCCAACTTTACACCAGTGCATTGTGGTACGTAGAGTTCATGTTGGGTCAGTGTTGCACATTGGGCGTAGCCCTAACAACCCTGTTCAGGTGTCCGCTGGTGCTAAGTGCCCCGTGTCCTCCACCCCTCCTCCCACCCGTGTTTTTAAGCGCTAGGAGGTGGAGGTTTTGGTTTTGGATTTAGGGTCCTTCTTGCCGTTCTGGAGCACTGGCGAGTCACTGGAGGTCTTCTGCGTTTTCCTGGGCGGACTCTGCTCCACAACGTCGTGTAGAGAGGGCTCCCGGTACATGGCCACTGCGGAGGGAGAGGGTTGGATGAGTTAAAACTGGGGAGAGACAAGTGAAAGTAGAAATGAAAGACTTCACTTTGTGTTTTGGTGCATAATAGTTTTGTAGGTGGGCCCGGACATTAACGTCTCAAGAGCTCCCTCAACAAAAAGCAATGTCCTTTCTCCATTTGACTTAATAAACAAACGTTTATGATGCTAGCATGTTTTCTTCGGCAGGATAATCTCCACATATAACAGCACTTTATGATTTTGTGGCACAAATTGAATTGCCAGAAGTGAAAAGCTATAGTTCGGCTATAAATGAACCACATCCTGGTCCAATGACACCACTGCTAAGATAAAGGCGGCTAATGTTGGCGTTGTGATGTTTAGTAGATTTAAGTAGTCGCTTATTTGCATCCGCCATTTCACAACACATAGAAGCTTCAGGCCTGCAAGGTAGGGGCGATGACTGATGTATTTTTACATTCCACCTTGAGGTTATGAAAGGTGCTATATCAATTCAAGTTATTATTATTATTATTTTATGTCATGGAACAAAATGTAAAAAAAAACGCCAAACCTTAATTCAGGTATCTAACATCAAACCCAAAAACGACTTTGATACAAGGAAACCGGAAGTCGTCAAATGCTATTTCATCTTCAGTTGTACATCGTTGTTTGACAGTTTTAACATGACCTTATATATAAAAGCTCATGCTTCATATAGATACAGAGGGAGTGGGGGGAAATAGTAAAGGGCAGAGAACCTAAAATTAAATACAATATGATATATTTAAATGAGCAATGGATCAGATAACTTTGCATAAAGTGGCAGTCATTCTTTGGTACTTGATGTGACTTGTCTTTTAACAATTATTTTAGCTAAATTTAACAATTCTTGGTGCATTTCCCTTGTGGTGGAAATTCCACGCATAACACATATTCAAGCTTAAACCAAAGTTGTGTTATTTATAAAGAGTTATAGCATTTAACAGAATCAATATTATTTCCAGTTGGAAAGGCACTAGTAGATAGCGCCAGGATCTGACCGCGTTACAACAGAAACACAAGCACTTTATACAGGAGAAAGACCAGAGAGCTCAGCTAGGGAATTTACATTACAGGCCATTGAAATGTAATGCCAAAATGTTGACGGGCGAAAGTTGCAGATAATTCACCCAGAAACTCTGCTCTTTAGGCCCTTTAGAGACTTTGCTGCTGTTTGAACTTTTCTGATTAAGGCTGATTTTGAGCATTCTGAAACATAGCTGGGGTGAAAAAACAACTTTTCCCTACCTCGAAGTAGAAGGTTTTTAGAAACCCCCTTCATTGGCATCCCCTTACTTTTCAATGTATTTTTATTTTGAATCCACTAGTCAGCCTTGCTTCTCCAAATTTGCCAAAATTCATTTTGTTAGACCAGTCCATCTCTAGTGGCAACATAAGAGCATTCAGAGTAGTGTAAGTGATATGAACCTTCAATGAGTTTAGGCAGGAAGTGCGCAGCCCCCTTTGTCTTCTTGACACGGTTCCCTTTCATGACCTGTCCATCTCGGTTGATGCCGATGTACCACGCCCGTCCTGACTGGGTCTGTCTGTACAGGATGGATGAGTAGGTGACGTAGTAGTTCTCAAACACACTCTCCTTAAACTTACACTCCGGCGTGAACTTTTCCTGAAAGACACACACAGAAAACAAAAGCTTCAGGTCAGAGAAAAAAACAAACATCTGGCATTTTGTATCGCTTCTATTATTTATATATTTACTCTGCAATTCCACTGAACTCAGCTGGGAATGAGGGGAAAGGGGCCCCACATGTCATCGTGACAGGGTTACAGGAGCGTCTGTGGTTGCATCAACAACACACACACACACACCTATTTGCCACATGACCAGGGCGGTGTGTGAGCCGGGGTGCCATAACTTAGCCAATTCGGTTTACATGTAACAAACAATCACAGGATCCTTCACCCCCCTCTGTAGTAAACTGTCGGCCTTCAGCGCACACACACACACACACACACACACACACACACACACACACACACACACGAAGCTCTGTATTAGACGATACGTCAACACCGGGACATCCCCCACCCTCATCCCTCTATCTCCCTCTCGTTACAGCCCTCACATATTCCCCCTCTCTCATATGCTGCACTTCATCCCCCCATCCTTTCATCATTTGGTAACCTTGCTGAAGGAACAAACCAATTTGCAGGATTGATTTGGAGCCTTGATGTGATGGGTGAGCAGAAAAGGCCTGAATAAGGACTTTGCTCTTACTCTCTCTCACACTCATTCATCCCTCACTCCTCCTCTCTCTCTCTCTCTGTACTCGTCGGCCACTGCAGGGCCCGAACGTCTGCCTATATCCATTGTACCGCACATAAACAAGCTAATTACATTGACTGTATCGCCCATTTCATAATTACACATCCATTCACTTCGGCGGCCATTCCTTTCCTCAGCCATGCATTAACTGAGCTGTAATAGAACAGAGCCACATCCAAAGGTCTGGAGCATCTTGGAAGGTGTAATCAGATCGCTGTTATTAACCGTGTGTGCACTGCAGTGTGATGCATCTCATCTTCTTTTGCTAACACCTGATCACCAGCACACACACAACCAAAAACAGGTCAAGTTCATTATTTGATGAGTTATAGGGAATGTTCCAGATATGGTCTAAATGAAGCCTGTATCTTTACCACTCCATGACCAAGCTACTGCAAGAGGTCTTTTCGATTTTCCAACAGAGGAAATATAGAGGCTGGATTTTCCAACCCAAGGCAAACGCTGACTTTGTGATTAAAGATAAAACTTTAGGAGCCATTTATGATGTTTCTTCTGAGAATAGTCCATATATCGTGACATTTTGCGTCCATTTACAGCCTACGTGCTGTAGATACCTAAGGAGCCCACATATAACTGAAGTAGAATGTTAAGATACTTTACTTAAAAATGTTTGTTTGATGCTTGTTATACTTTTTTTCGTAAATATTGGAGGACAAAATTAACCACATTTAAAATGACCACTTGTAGTGTTTTTGCAGTGTCACTTTACATGAACCTACATAATGAGTTATCTGTTAGCGATACAATTCATTCTAATCTATATCCTCTTTAGAGTCTATACTGTCTGTTATTGTCGAGGTATAAGTGTCAGCAATAAGTAATGTTCCCTTTTTTACAAGTATCTCTATCCAATGTTGTTGCTCTCTAAAAAGATGGCTGACAATTTCCTTCTATGCATCACTTTTCATACTTCTTTATTTTTCTCCATTGTAACATATGACCTCCAGTCAGTAAACATCATAGGCTGAGCAGCACACATGGGCAAGAATCTGTTTTCAGTGAATCATACATTTTAGATTTCGCCTTGAAAATAAACCTTTACTATTTAATAGATGTTTAACTCAGTGTGGCGCTACACATGCAGAGTCCCCCTGCAGGGAAACAAAGACTTCCTGGCTCACACGCTTGATTGCATGAGAAAACCTTTTTGTCAGAAGAATGATCCAACTATTTCATTTTTATTTCAATACGTGAAACACTTTTTTCTCTTCATAAAGTTTCCGTCAGTCCACTTTTGTCCCGGCCAGACTCCAACCACTTGTACTTAGTCACACACACTCGGGGTGCCATCAGCGATGATGCTTTATAGGATAACACACTATTAAACAGTCATTTACAGAGACACATTATTCACCCAGCAGAGACACAGGGGACATATGAACATCTGTCTGCAGTGTTTACTCTGACTGCACTTCAGGCTGATTTTATATGGTGATTTACTCTCTAAAACAAAGTGAGAAAAAAGCTTCCTTACACACTGGAATGAAGATGATTCAGAATGAGCGACAACTGTTCTCGTCTCACACCCTCCAGGAGTGGGGGAATGACACGCAGCGGCGGAAAGGCGTAGAGCATGTAAATAGGATAGAATAGAGCCCAATGTACCAGACAGAGGCTCTAGACTCCCTTCCTCGCACCAACGTTGGAATCCAAACCACTCCGTCCTGTAACAAGCTGTGGTGGATCCCACTTTTGCTGCCTGGATAGTCTGTATAACTTTGTCAGACAGTCCACCCCTTCTCAGCCTGTCCCTCTCAGGAGTCAAGCCTGGAGAGGTTGGCCCAGATTGGGTAACGCCCCTATTGCACCCGCTTCCTGAGACAGCCCCCCCCCAGAACTGAGGGACGGTCCAGGGCCGGCCCACCATCATTTGTGTCACTTCTGCGTACCACGGCGCCGAGCAGCGACCTGGGGCTACCAGAATGACCGACAACTGCTCTCGTCTCCCCCTCCAGGAGTGGGGGAATGAGACGCAGAGCAGCTTTCTTGGCCATGGCTCGTGTGCAAACGTGTCCACCCCCAAGGGTGGATTGTCCTGCCGAGCCAGGGAGAACCACCATTCGTCTGGCAGGGGCCCGCCTCTTGACATGAGGCCGGTCCCGGAATGTGGAGGGCCTTTAGAGACATTCTCTGAGGCCCATAACCACAGCCTCTCCGCTGCGCTCAACAAGGCGTCGGAGCGGACTCCGCCCCTACGTTCTTTTTTCCTGTGAACACCGTGACGTAGGAGGTCAGCCGCCCCAGTGGAGTCCCCTTCAGCAAATGCTTTGGGGACCCCCAGTATCGGAGATTGCCCTCCACTGATGGGGGATGATCACCAGACATCGTTTGTGTCTCTTGGGATCTAAACGAAGGCTGGCAAACCACCTCTGTAGGCGACGCATGTGCAGTAGCCCCAGCGGTACCGCGTGGTGAGCAGCCGCCATGAGACCCAAGGTCTGCATGATGGTCAGGGATGGACAGTTTTCACAGTCTGAAAAGTGCCTGAAGCAGGGACGTCTGTCTGTTCTCTGACAGAGTGGCACGTAGCCTGCCCTCTTTCTCGATGGGGGCGTACACCTTGGTCTTGATGGGGGCGTACACTGAACGTGCGTGGGGACAGTCTAAACCCAAACGGTAGTCTATTGTACTCGTAGGCTATCCCCTGGAAGGCAAAACGCAAACACTACCTGTTTTGGAGCAATTTCGACAGTAAGCGTCCTTCAGGTCGATGGTTATGAGCCAATCGCCCGGCTGCACCAGTTCCTGTAACTGTTTAACATGTGTAACTTTTTTGCAGGAGGTGTAGCTGCCTTATATACTGTGAGGCCTGTGCGCGCATTCAGGTAGGCTCGCCCTGATTGGCCGGCTACGATTATGCAAACTCAGTGTGTGAACGCGTATCATTGATGAAGAGTAGTATCCAGGGGTTACATGTGTCCGGGACTCAGCCCTGGCACATAGGACGATGCTCTGACATCATCACCCTTGCACATTTGTACAAAAATCTATATATATGTTAAAACTTTTTTCGTTCTTAATATAGATTATATTTAAGGTTCGATATGTGTTGACTTTACTTTAAAATAGCAGATCTCTGTGACCGAATATAGTTTTTCTGCTTAGTGAACGTGTGTCTCTGCTCCAATCAGGAGCTGCAGCACCGGCCGCTGGACCGTGCAGAGAATCCGCAGCGGTTCCGCCAACCCTCCCGACCCGTCCTGTAACACGGAGCCGTTTCTTAAACCATGCAAAATGTATGTGTGTGCATAAAGCTGAGTTATGATCGGTCATAATATCATAGCATTTGGTGATTAAATCGTTTACAGTAAGATTTACTCCCATACTTTTGGCCATACACAAACATTCTTTAGCAAGTGTGCAGAGCAGTGTTGATTTAAAAAAGCAATTTGAAGGTTGGATATTTGTAAAAAAAATGTTGTGTATATATTAATAATTCAAGATGGAAATTAATTCTAGTTTATATGTAGTACTTTCTATTTTTATTGTGTCCTTTGATGGCATCAATGTGTGCATTTGATACAGATAATGGAGCAGTTGCTATAGGGCCTCTTATACAGTATAGCCCTTAAGGTCAAATAATGAGATCCTCGAGAACCCCCCTCGCACCTCCACACAGAACCCCCCACATATCAAATCCCAATGTAACCCCTGGTAGTACCCATAGAGTCCAATAGAGGGCGGAGCCTGTGTGAGATAGAACTTGTAATCATCTCAAAGACAAATAAGTGCTGCAGTTCCTCTTGTGTTCAGCAGGGGATGCTCCAAACACATACTGGCACACTTCCTGCTTGTGTTGATGCTCCAAAATGAACTTGTGTCTACTTGCCACTCCATAATGCTCAGCTCGTCCCAAAGGGCCTCTTTTAACCCGCTGAAAACCACTCGAGGTGCAGGTACACACGAGGCTTCCTCTCTGTGCTGCTATTTATGCACCAATGGTCTTTTTATATTTCTAGCAGGATTCGCTGAAATGAGCCATCATGGTGCTGAACACCATTTAGGAAGAAGAGACATGGATATCAAAAAAATGATGGAAGTTGATATCACAGCTTTGCAAAGTTTCAGGGCCTAAAAATCAGTTGAAATGTACACTGATTACACAACATGTATGGAATAAAGAAAGAAAGACAAAACCCACTTATTAATCAATTCAGTAAAAAGTATCCATGAACATCCGCTGAAATACTGAGGAGGAGGACAACTGCATTTTGTGTGTGTGCGTGGCCTAGCATTACTATAATTGTGGGGACCTACATCTGTTTACACAGTCACGTGTGGGGACTCACCGCCCTTATGGGGACACATTGGAGGTCCCCATGAGGGGAATCATTAATTTTAGGGTGATGACTTGGTTAGGTTTAGGATTAGGGTAAGGTTAAGGGTAAGGGTTAGGGTTAGGCATGTGTTGGTTATGGTTAAGGTTAGGATAAGTCTCCAGGAAATGCATGTAAGTCAATGTAATGTCCCCTGAAGTGATGTATACCTGGTATGTGTGTGTGTGTGTGTGTGTGTGTGTGTGTGTGTGTGTGTGTGTGTGTGTACACGTTCACTCATGCGTGTCTGCTGTTGTGACAGCGAGACATGACGGATCCCTCTTACATCAGCGGGAGGCCACCCGGCGCCAGATGACATGCATACGTACACACACACAGACACACACACACACACGACATCAACAGTGACGGATGGACCAGTCGCCTCCCTCATCACTCAACCCCGCAGAACAAAAGACAGGGAGCAGGAAAAGAGGGGAGGAGATGAAACTATTACAAGTGAGGATGGAGAAAGTGTAGTGGGATTATTCCCCAGTAATGACACACCATCTCATTTCCATCCGTTGATACCTAAAGACATTATTCCGCAGGTTGCCATTAACTATTGAGCCTCTCGTGTGCTTAACTGGGGAATTGATTCAATGTAAGACCTCTGTGAAAAGTCAATAGGCATTAGTCCAGAAGAAAAACCCGGATTAGGCTTTGATCGGACCCACAATGTGGCGACATAACCGAGCGTGAAGAACTTGAAACGATTACAAGCGTCGATCGGGCAACCGCAGGTTAATCTTGGGGCTTTAAATCGCAGACGCTTATCGACCGCTTCCCAGAGGACGAATGTATTTCACGGCGCTGATAAAGCAGGCGTATGAGTTTGCTCACATGTGGGAAATACACGAGATGTGCCATATTTTTACAGCCTGATGAATGATGTTTGTGTGAACAGCTGATCAATACCGGCCTATTCCTGTCACAGCTGTTACAGCACCGAATGAACACTGGGAGAATGGATGGCCTCATTCAAGTCCAATGGGCTTTTGTTGGCTAGTGTCAATGTTTATGATGGATCAGATTGATATATAAATATCAGCCGATAAGCGCGGGACAATGTGAGTATTATGAAGTCAAGTCACAATGTAGGATGTAGGAGTTCATTGTCAAGACCAACGAGTTGAGTCAAGTTCAAGTAAGCTAATCTTTGTGATTCACATTTAAAATATACTCCAGCATGCTCAACTTCATTGGTTTGCGTGGGATTGGTTCAAAACCTGAGAAGCTTGGGAAATATATCAACAAAATACTAAGATCAAGTATTGTAAAGTATTAATAAAGTACCATCTTATCTTATTGGAAATTCAAACTGCAATGCACATTCTCTTTCTGAATACTTCTTGGTATCCCTGTGTTAAATGTTAGTCACTTTTTTAAGCCAAATACATTTAAAAAAAAATGACAAGCAGTTGTATGTCTTTGTTGCATGAGAATAAGGGTCATGTCATGATAAAGGTCATAAGGTCAAGTTAGATTCACAACCAATCAGTCAACATATCCAGCCTCCCTGTCTGTTCATCTCACGATCCAACAAACAGTAAAATATCCTGAGGGGAAATGTCATGGAACAGCTTAAAACTTTATTGGATTGATCATGAATTGAGGTGTTTTCTCAATTTAAAAAGCACTTCTCAGTAGGATTTCCAACCAGTAATAATCTTTTAAGGCCCTAAAAAAAACATCATAATCATACATTGACAACATCTGAAGATATAAAACAGCAGAGTGTTTAGATGTTATGCTACAGCTGCGAGTGTTACTGTGTGTAATCTTAGTCTAACTAAGCTTGACGCAGAATGTAAAGCAGAGGGAATACAGGATATTTGGCTGAGGATAATAGTGAAATAAAGTGGGACGTTATTGTCCCTGCAGGAAGAATGATGAAATATTTACCTGCAGATGCAACTCTTGTCAGAGGGATAAGAATCAGCACTAAAAGCACACAGGGCAAGGTTAGCCTTACAAAAGCTTGTTTACCAGCCATGCTGATTACGATCTGAACAAATGAGCAGCAGAAAAAACAACTTTAATTGAGGACAAACAGCTGAGGAAGCATCACAGGAGCTTTATTAATTTATCCACAACATGTAGCCCCGCTGGCATTATCTGGAGTGTTGTCATCAGCACTGCTCTTTGAAATGCTTTGTAGAAACCATCACTCAGCACTTAGACAAGAACAACTTAAACAGTCTGCTCGCTTGAGTTTGAATTTTTCTGGCTGACTTGTACAACTTGTAAGCAGAGCTGCTGGAGGAAATGTTCTGTCTGAAAAATAAAACAATGTGTCATCCTCCCTGTAGGCGTGTGAGTCTGCTGTGTCACTGTGAGACTGCCTACAAGGAGTATGGCGAATAAACTGTTTGTTGTTCACCAGATAATTACTCATTTGTTTGTCTTTGGTGCTGGACAGGAAGTGTTCAGTTGTTTTTTAGATCTTTTCTTTGCTGAAAAACTGCTGCTTGCTTCTGAAACTGATGCCGATGACAACGGAAATGATTTAAATATGGGGGTTATAAAAGAAAAACACTGTGCTGATAGCACAACAAAGGATCTGGTGTAACTGTAACAGACCACTTTCTCATGCACAGAGCCATTTATTCAATTGTTAGCAGGAACATAATGATTATAACTGCTCAAAATGTTAAGAAAAGCTGGCATTTTAAACATTTAAAGCTGACTGAACTCCATCTTTTGATATTGAAGAGAACTTGAGTGAACCGAAACATTAAATATAGGTGTTATAATACAAAAATAATGAGCTTAAAAGCAGAGTTGGGAGGCAAATGTCAATGGGTTACCCAGTGAGAGTCATTAAAGGTGGGGTAGGTCATTTTGGAGAAACCAGCTAGAGTGCGCTAGAATTTGAAAATACACAACCGGAAAAAATCTGCCACTTCCTTACGGAAGGCTGACAGGCAGGAAGGCCATCCAGTTACTTTAGCCGGGCCGGCTCAGATGATTGGTCGTGCTTTTTACATCACCACGGCTTCCACAGATGACATTTTTTGATGGATTCTTTGTCAAAGCACTTCAGATATTCATTGCTATCGGGATGTTAAGAGCATTCCATGGAATATAACAAGTGTATCTCGAGCTGGTTTCTGAAACGTACCTACCCCACCTTTAAATCCATTTTAAATCCAGAAATATTGATTTTAGCTGCTCTAAATGTTTAGGATTGAATTGAATTATGATCATTTAAGGCTGAGCAAACTCCATCTACTTATGAATATCATGTGAAATGATAAAACGCTCCAGAACAGCTACTCAATTCATAGATGGGTTGATTTTTGTACTACACAAGGTCAAGAAGCCACTTTATCACTCAAAGTGAGTTGTGTAGAATGGAGTACTTAGCAGAGAAAGCATTACCAAGTGAAACTCAAGATCAAAACGTCACATTATTTTGTTGCTTTTAAACACAGGATCTGTCGTTCTGTCAATGTTGGAAAAGTAAGATGACATGTTCCCAGTTTAACTCAGAACATTTCTCCATTCCTCCGCAGAGGGATTTTTGAATGATCTGACAGCTCTCCCAGCTAACCATGAATCAAACAGACCTCACAGCAACCCAACCGCCAGCTTTTAAAGGTCGTTTCTCCATCTGTTTCCCACCTCCTGGCCGCCCCCCCACACCCGTGTGAACTCTCATGAGTGTCTATGAGTTGCTGAACGACAGAGGAGAGAACAAAGTTTTAGCAGTTCAGACTGAGAGGGGGCCTCATCTGTGCCAAGATTCTGGCATTTACAGGGACGCCCTGAGGAGCGCTGGAGCATAAAACACACACGGGCAGAGGTGGAAAAAGTATTCAGATTCCTTACCTGAGTAAAAGTACTAACACCACATTGTAAAAATAGTTAATTTTGAATGAAAGTATTTAAGTACAATTTAAGAAATGGTACTTAATACCCTAACCCTAACCCTAGGAGTAAAAGTAATCCAAATATTTGAATACTTAAAAGTAAAAGCAGTAGATCTTCAGTTTGAAATGTTTCTTTTTTGAACAAAAATTGCAAAATTGATGCCAATTAATTTATGTTACCCACTCATGGTATAGTTACAAAAATATGATGTTGGATGGTTTAATCTATTCCAAATAATAATGTTTGTAATAGTCAGAATGGGAATTTATAGAGTAACTAGTACAATCAAATGTAATGAGGAAAAAGTACAATATTTGCCTCCAAAATGTAGAGTAGAAGTATTGAGTAGTATAAAATGAAAATACTCTAAGTACAGTGCTTGAGTACATATATTTAGTTACTTTTCACCACTGCAGACGGGAAAAGAAGAAACGTCATATGACTGCACTAAAGGGCGAATAAACAAGATGAATGAAACAACCCTCTGACACACACCCAGTAGAATCAGTGAAGGCGAACACACACACAGTAATGGGAACAGCTGGAGAGGGTGCAGGCGGGTGCACGAGCAGAGAGGCAGGGGGGTGTATGTCCTCTGCTTCTCACCTTGACTGCCAGACCCTTGCAGTGCGTTTGGGGATTTTCCAAAGGGAACTAGAGATCACCTGCATTACTTACTAGCTTTTCCTCATCCTGCTTCATCTTCCTCCACCTTTCACATTTCCTGTCATCCCCTTCCTTAAGGCCACGTCTGCCACATCAGAGGAGGAAGGTGTGTGTGTGTGTGTGTGTGTGTGTGTGTGTGTGTGTGTGTGTGTGTGTGTGTGTGTGTGTATGTGTGTGTGTGTGTGTGATCGGGGGTAGAAGGGTCGATCATAGTGCAAAAGAGGGAGAGAAAGAAAGGAGAGGGAAGGAAACAAGAGTGCTGACTCAAATAAAAAGAGACAAGCGGATTCGATGGGCGGCTGAGGGAAGGTCAGAGGAGGGGAGATGGAGGCAAGAGGGTGTGTGTGTGTGTGTGTGTGTGGCTCGGTCCCCTCAGGTCATACTGTTAGAAAACTTTGATGAAAGCTTTGTTGAGGAAACAGTGTGTGTTTAGGTGTGTAGGAAAGAGGGATCAATCATGATAATGGTCAGCAAAGTAAAACACTGCCCAAAAGATTTAATAGCATATTTATTGTGTGGAACAATTTTTTTTTTATGTAGACATATTCACTGTTAGATTTCCCATGGCTGTGAATTCAGCATTTTGCCGAACCTTCCTTCATCAGCATGACACTCATACAATTCTGAATAGCATGATTTTGGTGGGTCTGTTTTCACTAGCTAACAGAAGTTAACTTTTAAAAGTATATCCTCAGCCCTGCATTAATAGTGTGACCTATTCTTCACACTAGCTCTGCAGGAAAACCCATCAACTAAATATCGTGAAGAGAACACACACACTTACTGCCACACACACCTTCCCTCAGCCAGTCTCCACAGCTCGCTGTTATAGAACACAGCGTAATGATGGATGTGGTAACTTCATCCCAAATAACATGCTTTGTTAGATATGGCAGCAAAATGTCACAGCATGAAAGTATAAAGAACAATTACACCCATGGGGAAATAGTTGTTAGTAAAAAGTGTACCGTACTTCTACACATATCTGTTTCATATCCCATACATCTTCACATGACACATATGCATACACAAGTGTGTGTGTGCGTGTTTATGGATTGTTTGTACTGATCAGAATGCTGAACAGGGCTCTACCATCTCAGCTTATTGGAAAAGTCGCAGCTCTGTCAACACACATCTATGTCGATGCCACATTATATTGTTATGAAATCCAGTCTCATCAGTCACTTCCTTCACCTTTCTACCAATCACAATTCCAATATCCTTCCTTCTCATCTCTTCCACAAATATGCCTTCTCTTGTTCCTGCCCCAAATGTCCCCTTCCTCTCTGATGTTGCTTAAGAGCAGCAAGGTATTTTATATGTTGAGGATAGAGAAAAAGAACAGTGCAAGATGTGATAGACAAACAATACAAAACAAAACAATGAGGTATTGAAGAACCCATAATGGAATATGAGGAAGATGGAGGAAATGTTGGGGTTTAGGAACTTTGGGATGTAGGGACTTCTTGTTCATTATAAGTTGTTGGTTAACTACAATAATACTTTTTATTTGTGTTTAACCTGGAAGTTAGCATCTTCCTGGTGGCCTGGACCAAAAAGCCAATTGGATTTTTCCATTGGTTTTTGGATTATGTTAACCACGGACTTTATTTCCGGCACCTAACCAAAAAACCCTTAAAAAAACAATTGACTTTGAGGCAATGGAAACTGATGTGCAAAAAAGGTAATTTCCACATTTGAAGAGTCATTCCTGTAGCGCTCTATAACAGACAACTGGGACATGGAGGCACCGTTCAGTTAAGACAGCTTCGTTATACTTTCTCTGCCGTTAAGTTGTACTCCCTACTGACATTTTGTTCCTGTTCTTTGACACTGTACATCATTTCCTGCAATACATTGTTTTATTAAAGAGGACAAAAAGCTATCTCGACCAACAGGCTTGTAATCGTATTAGCCCTGAAGCTAATGGGACAATAAGTTCACACAGCTTATATAAATGTATTTTAGTCCCATTAACGGCTGTCTCATAACTGTCTGCATGCACCTTTACTCTTTTAAAGAAGCACTTTATAATATGACAGGAAGTTTAAACAGTGGATGAGGCAAAACAGTTAAAATCCTCAATGGCAATTCGGGAAATGGAATTAGCATCCTCAATTTTGAGCTCCTAATTTCTACAAGTCAAGGTCAAGTTTTTTATATAGCACATTTAAAATAACCTCAGATGGCCAAAGGTCAGCTCTGCCAAAATACAATGTTTTTATAACATTAACAGTGTCTGCTTTTGTCAACCCTAACCCCAGGCATGTGCAGAGAATGTTAAAGGGGCAGGGGCCCATATTTATAAAAGTGAGCTAATTACTAAAGAAATTAAAATATACCTAGAATGTCTACTTTTGTGACAGTGAGATATTTAAATGTATGTTTTTAAAACAAATCCATGACCGAAGTTGGTTAAAACACTGATAAATTACATTAAATTAATGATCAATACATTTCTGTTTGTGCACATGTAACCCGGTCACAAAGGTTTAATCAGACAGAAGTGTCTTAGCCTATCGTAACACAGTTTTCATCACAGAATGCATTTCCCGCAGCAAAGGCTTGTCAGATGTGAGTTTTGAAAAAAAACGGGTAATTCGAAAATGGGCACTTCTTTAATAGGAGGGCAAATGGGCAGGTGCTGGAACCCCCATTGAGGTCTATCTGTGCACGGGCCTGCCTTAACCTAATCAACCTTTTCAAAACCCAAATCCTGATCTTTCGCTAAAGCTAACCAATCATGTCTTTAACATTTCATTTAGAGACAGCTTTCTTCCCAAAAAAGTAAAACACACACTAAATGGAAGTATCTCTGTCTCCTGAGGTATCCCAACATTCTACCAATAGACTTTCTGAAGCTATATTTGTGTTTCCTACATGAAAGTTGATTGTATTTCTGGCTCCCTTCCGCCCCACCAATGCTTCTCAGTATTGGTGGAGATTAAGGAGAGATGGTTGTTTATCCTCCAAGTGCAGATCCACAATGTCAGCCGGCAGAGTAAAGTTTTTACTTTGCCCAACTTTCCCCCGTTAACTGGGTAGAGTCTGGCCGGAGCTTGTCCCGGGTATCAGAGTCCGGCCCAATTATGTCTCTCTGCCGCTGTCAGATTGTTTATACCTGGCTGCACATTTGTGTTTGTAGGGATGTGGAGGGTAGCTAAATTGCACCGGGGAGTGTGTATGTGTGTACAATACCAAGCCGACCATCCAGCCATCACTCCTACCTCCCTCTCCGCTGCCATCTCTCTACCCAGGAGGCTTTTCCACGGCTAATAAAGTGGGCCAGGTCCGCAGTTGAGCACTATTTTTATCAGAAAGCAATTTTCAAGAGGTGCCCACAGGTAAGCGGGTCCCAGAGCCTCAGACAATGGAGCCATGACAAGGAGTTTCCCACCGCCATTAACCTTTGCCGATCTACTGTGGAGTGCCCCGGTGCAGCAGGAGCATTCCACAGCCATTGCATAGAACTGGGCCATGTATTTATAACCATACCTCAAAAGCCATTCCTTGTGTCAGATTTTCTGGAGACACAATGGATAAATGACACAAATTATTGTTATGTGCCCTTTAGTGATTTGAGATTTGGAGGGCGTTAGACATAACTAATCATGTCTGTCAATTAACTTAGAGACAGCACAGTCTGAATAGAAGTGTGCATGTATCATTGGTACTGCCTCCTTAGGTATCCCAACATATTATCAATACACTTCCTGGAGCTATATTAGTCTCTCCTATGTGAAAAGAGGTAGAACATGTTATGTGCTTCTGCCTCCCTTCCAACCCATCATTTAAAAATGTAAATAATGTACGGGGACCGGATGAACAAAGGTACTGCAGAGGTGAGGAGAGGGAAAGATGAAGAGGTGTGTACTGTTAGGGATGTGTAAAGACAGATGGATATACACAGCCCATCTGTCCTCTTACAGCTGGGCTATCCAGATCCGCACAAGTGTTATCACCACGGAGGAATGCTTCAGTTATTGCTGTGTGTTATCATCGCTGAACTGCGGCAAAGTGAAATGTTTAAGTGTATAGATGTAGGTCACTCAGCAGGACTGTAAGAAACGAGACCCGGTATTTCCTCTTTTACACTACAGCTGTCCCAGATCAGAAATTTGAATACATAACTTTGAACTGGAAATGGACTGATTTGACATAAAAAAGATCATTACATTACATTACATTACATTGCATTTAGCTGACGCTTTTGTCCAAAGCGACTTACAATAAGTACATACGACCAGGAAGACACAGCCCAGAAGAAAACAGAAGTTTCATTTTTATCCAAACACTGCTAATCGATAGATCGTTGGCCATGCCTACGGGAGCAATGTGGGGTCCAGTTTTTGGTCCAATTAAACTATATTAAGTTGACTCAAGGGACTGGAGATTGAACTACCAACCCTCTGATTGGGGAGTCATTTAACCCCTTATCCAGAATTGCCCCAGATCAGCTCTTCGCTCGTATTTCCATCGTCTTCCGTCCATCTCACATTTTTAATCAGTGAATGAGTCTTGTACCTGGAGCTGTACCACAGAATGTTATCCAAAAGCATGGCACCAACATGTCTCCCGTGCTTGCTGCATTGTGCCCTTACAATTAACATTCACCTGGGACAGCTGTTTCTACTCTGGCACCTAGAGGGTTTTGCTGATTAAGGCCCCGTCCACACGGAGACGATATCAGTTGAATCCGCTAACGTTCTCTATCGTATAGACGGTTCGTCCACACGAGGCCGAAACGGAAATGCAGATTCGGAGCCCGAATCCGATACCCTTTGATAACGGCTCCCAAAGTGGGTAGGTCTGAGGACGAAACGCTTGCGGCTCCATGAGTTACGATAATTTCCTGAAAACGATGATGCCATAGCCCGCCTCTCCCCACCTCTCCTGCTTACCCCCGCGTCTTTGCTGATGCGTTTCGCCAACAACAACAACAATGGCGGACCACAGGATTGTGTTCGTGCTCCAGACGCTACTGACCATGATACAGATTTTAGTGCAAAATCTACAGCTCCTCTACCACAACCATCAGCAACAATAATAATATAATAATAATAATAATCGTCATCGATCTTATTCTCTGCTTTTGGTATATTTTGTGGCGGAAGTACAGCGCCACTTACAGGCCCGGCATATGTACTACAGCGTTTCGAGCGTTTTCGTGTGGACGGACACGTTTCTTGATATCGACTTTGTTTTTGTTTTCGTCTCCGTGTGGATGGGCCTAAGCCAAGACATCATCCAACAAGACTTGATTGTTGATATTAGGGGAAATGCTTCATCAAAAATATGAAGGAACACGCTGTCACAGAAATTTGTTTCAGTTCATATTAATTTAAAGTGGCAAAATGTTCTCCCTCTAGCATTTTAAAAGTGATTTTACTGATGTCCGCCAACACCACCTGATCGCTTATCCGTAAATGGGAATAGCTACCGGAGAAGACAAAAACGCTATCTTCTTCCAGTTTTGGTTGCACCATAGTTGGCACACTTTGACTTATAGTGAGCCAATCTAAATGCCAATGCTGTCATTATTCTATAGCAATCTAAAACCATCGGGCTATCAAAATGTACTTCAAGATAGGTCAAAGCAAACAAAAATGCATCTATTGCCACTATGAGGAATGGATTATGTCCGAAAATAGATACGGACGGAACCCTGAGGAAAGTGGGTTTGTCTTATTCAGTCTATAGACAGGGTGCAGTCAAAGGAATGGTGAAATAAAGAGTGGAAAGAATACAAACGGGAGAGGGGGGAGCTGACAGTGAAGGTTTCAGGGCCTGGAGGCTAAGGACAAATGGAGGAAGGGGAAAAGGGAACGGAGAAGTAAAGGACAGCAGATAAGGGACGCATAGGTTTGGGGGAATGACAAAAAGCAAGGGAGGATGTATTAGTGATGGTGGAGAGGCGAACCCACAAGAGAAGCCAACAGACACAAATGTCCGGACAGGGAGCAAGACAGACTGACAGGCGAGTAAAAGCTGTACAAGTGAGACAGTGTGTTGAGGCAGGGCTGGGGTTGTTGCTCCCAGCGGAGACGTTATGTTCGTACGAGTCCGGGGCTGTCAGGCCATCGTTCTCTCTTTCCATCTTCCTCCTCTCAACACAGCGACTACAATCAGCCCTGTGTGTTATTACTAGTGGTAAGACCCAGCCTGTCCTGTCAATCAAATTACCCTGCCACCCCCCTTATCCTCAAGGAGTTTGAGAAGCCCCGGCCGTGAATACAGATTCATATATGGATATGAATGCTGTGTGATTGCATGTATGGGAAGGTCACACATGTTACTCAGAGTCCAATTCCGTCATGTACATTCTAATACAGATGCAGAAAAACTGATGCTTCTCTGTATCATCTTGTCTTATCCTCCTGAAACAAGAGGCTAAGGGCAAAATGACAATCAGGGTTTTTTCTCAACCTGGTAACAGGGGCGCTGCCCCCTCTTACTTTTGGTGGGCACCTCCACACCAAAATGCAGATTTTCCCTGGATTTAAAGTGATGCCAGAAAACGATATTTTTGTTAGTCAAAAACGGTATATATATATATATATACTCCAAAAATAAGATAATAGTGTCAAATGGACCGTCAGACGGCATAGACACTTTTATCGTCATTTTTTCTGTAGAGGAAGTAAAGAAACTGTAACTTTGGATGTATTTGTTGTTGCAATATATGACTCAGCAGCTTTAAGAAATGAAGAAACTGTTGTTTTCCGCTTCGCTCTAATGCATTATTTTCACTGGAATGTGAGCGGGAAGGAATGTTGCCGTAAGTGACGTTAGCGCCCTCATAATATATTTTCCTAGAAAACCCCTGACAGTCGCGCTACTTTGTTTTCCATGATCCATTTCTAAAATAAGCACAAAACATTTACTTGCGTGATCCTTCAAGCTTAACGCTAATGTTTGTCTGCCAACTTCTCAAGAGAGGGAGAAAGTACATCCCTCTTCCGCACAGTAGTTCCTGTTTACTGTGTGTGTGTGTGTGTGTGTGTGTCAACTAGTTACCCGTAGCCACAGAGGGGAGCTGAGGAGATACCCTGCCTGCATGTGATCAATAATTCATGCTGTGTGTTTGCAGGGGAAACACCACTGTGCAACCTAAAGCAATCAAATGTAGTGTACCTACAGGAGGTATTTATTGTGTACTCTGCATATTTTTGATGGACTTTTCTCATGGCGAGAGTTGATTTCCCCCTGCTAGAAGAGGTGCCTTTGACTTGACGTTTTAATATGATGATCAAAGGTGATTCAAGGCTTTCCCCACTTTTTCAACAAGTCCACATACTGTTAGCAATGTAGGACTTCCCTTACAGCATTCAGCATTTTGCAGGCTAGATTAAACCACAAAGTGGAACACATGATCAACTTCATTTCACATATAATACTGTGTGTTGATGTGTTTCAGGTTGTTAACTGTGGTCACAAATATTGGGAGTATTTATAAAAGGTTGAATGATTAAATTACATTGGGTAATCAGATGGAATTTCACCCTCGTGGAAGAAATGAGTTGTAGCTGCAAACGGAGCAGATCATATAAATGAGAACATAAAAAAACAGAAACTACTGGAGATAATACAAAAAGAAAATAACACCAAAGGGCTTTCAATGAGAATGATGCAACTGATAAAGATAAATGAAGGCCAAGTTGGAAAAGTACTGTCTCTTCCCTCTGAGCCATACAGCTGGGAGAGGGTACTTCATTTTCAAATCCGTTAACTAAGTGTTGTAATTGTCTGCTTGGATGTGTTTGTGTGTGTGTAGCTGCAGAAGGACTAACACACACGCCTGCCACAGAAGCCCATGAAAGATTAATGCTGAGTCACCACTGGAACACTTCGCAGCCGAGGTGAGCCTTTGTTATTGCAACAAAAAGGTACGAGGAAACTCCTCTCCTCGGTTATGTGGTTTTTTTCTGATGATGCCGCAAAAAAAACCTTGATTTGAGTCTGAGAAAGTAAATAAGGTTGTAATTGCCAGACTTGTGTCATAGAAATAACTTTCATACTACTGCTTTATTTAGTTTTTCATCAAGATAATCAGGAGAACATTATAAATGAATGTTGAGTTAGGTTCGGGAAAGAAATCGTCAAATAAATAACTAACCAGTGACTTGAAGCACAATATACTTAATCTGTAAATGTGATTATTGTAAATGAATATATATAAACCTAATTTCTAGACAGTATACTTTGGAACTTTTTTAACATGTATTTTTTCTATCCACTAGAAGTCAGCAGAAACAAGCCTTGTAAGCAAATCGTAGCTTGTTTACAAATTACACGCACATAACTTAAGTCCAATGTTCACTCTTTTCTGTTAACCTTTTATGTCTTTGGTCCGTTTGGTAACAATGCTGATGAGAACCGTGAGAGTGAACTAAAGCCATAACATATACATTTATTGGGGGGTCTAAAAAACCTGTAATTTGATCCATGATTGATATGAAAACATTGATTAAAGCAGATTTAATAGCAATACCTTGCTTTCCTCTCCTGTCCCTGCAATGCGGACCAAAGAACCACCCACACACTAACAGCCATTATCTCTAACATCTCCTCCATTATGAATATTTAAAGAAAGCACACATAAGAAATTAAACAACAACAACAGAGTCCCCATTTCCCACAACCCCACAGAGCAGTTTCCACAACAGGAAGCAACAAGAAAGTGGTCCCTGTGACCTAAAATGGCACCAAAATATTTAGAGAAATGTCTGTATGTTCAAATCAAGATCATACATTGAGGTTATTTCTTCAACTGCATGCTAAAAATCCCCTTACCCTTCAGGGGTTGGTGCAGGGACCTTGTGTTCTGCACGCTAACGGTTGCATAACAGGGTGTTAAGGCTCTGTACTCTCCCGGGAGCCTGAGGGCAACCAGAGCAAAACATGCCCTCATCCTCTATTTCTGTTCTCCGGTCGTCTTCCCTCTCTCTCTCTGCTGCTCAGAACAATAGCAGAGCAGGTAGTTTAAGGTGTCCTCCTTCCTTTCTTATCTCAGAGGGATTTTCTCCTACTTTTTTCTCCTTCCCCGTGGTTATTCCCCCAAGTGAAAATGGGTCACGTTTCTTCTGTCAGGAGAATGGCTGGGAAAGTATAACCTCTATATATATTGTGTGTGTGTGTGTGTGTGTGTGTGTGTGTGTGTGTGTGTGTGTGTGTGTGTGTGTGTGTGTGTTTTTAATGTCTAGGGGGGTTTCTGAGCTCTGGAAAAGTCATGTGCAAGGACCATTTTCTGGGTCTCATTAGGGGAACATGTTCTTTGTTTGGGTATGGCGTTACAGTAGGGTGGAGTTAGGGTAATATATGGATTGGGGCTACTTCTGACTTTTTAGCAAGTTAAAATGACTCAGGACTGTTTCTGTTAAGAAGACAATGGAAATGCCGTAATTTTAAATAAATGTATCTCAGGTATTCAGTCTAAGCTAACGGTTAGCTAAATGGTGGTAAGATGTTAGCCGATTAGTGTCAAAACAGCATTTCAGCCAATAGGTTCTGCCACTTTTGCTTTCCACAGGGATTAGTTTTGCCTGCATTCGACCAAAGCCGGCTCTTACGTGATTGGTCAATAGTACACGACCAAAAACGGAAAGCCTTCCAAGACGCACATTTTTTCCAGGTTGCCTACAGCATGCTAATCAACGGAGATAATGTCTGTGTTTACTTTAATTTAGACAAAGCAACAAGCTCTTGAAGTACAAGAATTATACAATGTGGATTTATTTGGAAACTATTTGTACCAGAACATTGTACGTTGCCTTTCCCGATTCATTACGAAAAGCGAGCACAAAGTTAGCATTAGCATTAGCAGGTACTCTAATTGAAAAACGCTCAATTCTCCCTGTTGTTACAAGATGAAGCTCAAAAATTCTACATTCATTAAGTAACACATGTTACGTGGATGAAGCAAAACTTCCTGAAACTCAACAGCTCCAAGACCGAAGCCATTATAGTTGGCACCCCACACCAGGTTCGGTCCACCATCACCACCATCACCTTCTCCGGCCAGGACATTACCCTCTCTTCAATAGTCACCAACCTGGGTGTTAAAATGGATGCCCATCTTACCTTTGAGGCCCACATTAAACAGCTTTGCAAGAACTCATTTTATCACCTCAGGAACATCGGCAAACTCCGCCCCACACTCACTCTGTCTGACGCTGAAAAGCTAGTCCACGCCTTTGTCTCCTGCAGGCTGGACTACTGCAATGCACTCCTCATCGGTGTCACGGTTATCATGTCAGGTCACAGGTCTATGTCTAGGTTTGGGTGTTTTCACTGTTCTCTGTCATGTTTTCCTCCTGTCGTTAGTTTTCCTGGTGTGTCTCGTTAGTTGATTGTGTTCACCTGTGGCCCTTGTGTTTCTCCTCCCCTGCCCGGCTGTTTCTTGTCTTGTAATTATCCCTCCCTGTATTTAGTCTTGTCTCGTCCTGTGTTCAGTGTTGGTGCTTCTTTTGTTTGTGACCTAGTTCACCGTAGAGTGTTTTGTTCGTTGAAGTTTATATATTAGATAAGAGCCCTTGCAATAAAGGTATTATCAAGTGTTATCTGCGTTTGGGTCCTACCTGCTTCACTCTGCGCTATCAGAAAGCACCAACCAAGAAATGGGCCCAGCAGATCCGTTCGAGCTGGAATTATTGAATTTTTCCTTTTTTTTGGCTAACTGCTCGGATCGATGGAAGAGAGCACCCGGAGTTCAGCAGCGAGAGGCTGTGTTGTCGGAGGCGCGCCAAATGGCTAGAGAGAAACCAGGTTTGGTGAAGTTCTTACCTGGCTGGATTTCAAAGATCCTCCCGGTGTGTGATTCCCGGCCTGCTAGCCCCAGGCATGCTAGCTCCCTGCCTCCCGATTCCCAACCTGGCACCATACGCCTTGGTGGGTTCCGTCTGGAGTCAGCCCCTGCTTCTTCCCCATTTCCTGCTCCTGTCCAGGATCCGTTCTCGGGTACTCGTCTGGCTTATGGAGGTCCACGGAGTATTCAGGCGGCTGCTAAAAGGAGTCGCAAGGCCAAGCTAGCAGCCCGAGCCCCAAGAGCCATGGCTCCAGCCCCAGTTCCGGCCCCAGCAGCCATGGTTCTGGCTCCAGTACCGGCTCCAGTACCCCTGGTCCCGACTCCAGTTTCGGCTCCAGGACTGGCTTACCGGCCAACGCCAGCTCCCCGTGTCCTGTCGGCATACCGGCCGACGCCAGCACCCCGTGTCCTGTCGGCGTACCGGCCGACTCCAGCACCTCGTCTCTTGTTGGCTCCCCAGCCAACACCAGCTCCCCGTGTCCTGTTGGCGTACCGGCCGACTCCAGCACCTCGTCTCTTGTTGGCTCCCCAGCCAACACCAGCTCCCCGTGTCCTGTCGGCGTACCGGCCGACTCCAGCACCTCGTCTCTTGTTGGCTCCTCAGCCAACACCAGCTCCCCGTGTCCTGTCGGCGTACCGGCCGACTCCAGCACCTCGTCTGCTGCTGGCTCTCCAGCCGACGCCAGCTCCTCGTGTCCTGTCAGCATACCGGCCGACTCCAGCACCCCGTGTTCTGTTGGCGAACCAACTCTCTCAAGTCCCCTCTCAGGTCCCCTCTCGAGTTACCTCTCAAGTCACCTCTCAAGTTCCTACCCGAGTCCCCTCTCAAGTTTCCCCTCAGGTCTCCTCTCGAGTTCCCTCTCTAATTCCCTCTCTAGTCCCCTCTCGAATTCCCTCTCTAGTCCCCTCTCGAATTCCCTCTCTAGTCTCCTCTCGAGTTCCCTCTCGAGTCCCCTCTCGAGTCACCTCTCAAGTCAACTCTCCAGTTTCCTCTCGGGTTCCCTCTCAAGCCCTCTCTCGAGTCCCTTCTCAGGTCCCCTCTCGAGTCACCTCTCAAGTTCCTACCCGAGTCCCCTCTCGAGTCTTTTCTCGAGTCCCCTCTCAAGTCAACTCTCCAGTGTCCTCTCGAGTCACCTCTCAAGTTTCCCCTCAGGTCTCCTCTCGAGTTCCCTCTCAAGTCCCCTCTCAGGTCCCCTCTCGAGTTACCTCTCGAGTCACCTCTCGAGTTCCTTCTCGAGTCCCCTCTCCAGTCCCTTCTCAAGTCCCCTCTCGAGTCAACTCTCCAGTTTCCTCTCGAGTTCCCTCTCAAGCCCTCTCTCGAGTCCCCACTCAAACCCTGTGTCCTGTCCCGTTGGAGGCCCCGCCGACTACTCTCCTGCCGGGGGTCCTGCCAACCCCATGTCCTGTCCAGTTGGAGGTCCCGCAGACTAGTCTTCTGCCGGGGGTCCTGCCAACCCTATGTCCTGTACCGTTGGAGGTTCCGCTGGGGGTCCTGCCAACCCCATGTCCTGTCCCGTTGGAGGTCCCGCCGTCTACTCTCCTGCCGGGGGTCCTGCCAACCCTTTGTCCTGTCCAGTTGGAGGTCCCGCAGACTAGTCTTCTGCCGGGGGTCCTGCCAACCCCATGTCCTGTACCGTTGGAGGTTCCGCTGGGGGTCCTGCCAACCCCATGTCCTGTCCCGTTGGAGGTCCCGCCGTCTACTCTCCTGCCGGGGGTCCTGCCAACCCTTTGTCCTGTCTCGTTGGAGGCCCCGCCGACTACTCTCCTGCCGGGGGTCCTGCCAACCCCATGTCCTGTGCCGTTGGAGGTCCCGCCGACTACTCTCCTGCCGGGGGTCCTGCCAACCCTTTGTCCTGTCTCGTTGGAGGCCCCGCCGACTACTCTCCTGCCGGGGGTCCTGCCAACCCCATGTCCTGTCCAGTTGGAGGTCCCGCAGACTAGTCTTCTGCCGGGGGTCCTGCCAACCCCATGTCCTGTACCGTTGGAGGTCCCGCCGTCTACTCTCCTGCCGGGGGTCCTGCCAACCCTTTGTCCTGTCTCGTTGGAGGCCCCGCCGACTACTCTCCTGCCGGGGGTCCTGCCAACCCCATGTCCTGTGCCGTTGGAGGTCCCGCCGACTACTCTCCTGCCGGGGGTCCTGCCAATCCCATGTCCTGTCCCGTTGGAGGTCCCGCCGACTACTCTCCTGCCGGGGGTCCTGCCAACCCTATGTCCTGTCCCGTTGGAGGTCCCGCCGTCTACTCTCCTGCCGGGGGTCCTGCCAACCCTGTGTCCTGTGCCGTTGGAGGTCCCGCCGTCTACTCTCCTGCCGGGGGTCCTGCCAACCCTGTGTCCTGTGCCGTTGGAGGTCCCGCCGTCTACTCTCCTGCCGGGGGTCCTGCCAACCCTGTGTCCTGTCCCGTTGGAGGCCCCGCCGACTACTCTCCTGCCGGGGGTCCTGCCAATCCTTTGTCCTGTCTCGTTGGAGGTCCCGCCAACCACTCTCCTGCTGGGGGTCCTGCCAACTCCTGGTCCTCTTCCGTGGGGGATCCTGCCGAAGCCTGTCCCGCCGGCTCCGGTTCCTGTCCGGCCAACACCGGGTCCTGCCCGGCCTCCGGAGCGTTCTGGTCTTCGTCCTCGATCCCGGCCCCCTGACTCTTCCTGCCGCTGCCCTCGTCCTCGAGCCCGGCCCCCTGACTCTTCCTGCCGCTGCCTTCGCCCTCATGCTCGGCCCCCTGAGTTCGCCCGCTGTGGTCTTCGCCCCACCTTGGACTCTGCCTTGCCCCCGGGTCGTCCGCCCGAGTTCCCCACCAAGGACTCTGCCTTGCCCCCGGGCCGTCCGCCCGAGACCCCCACCTTGGACTCTGCCTTGCCCCCGGGCCGTCCGCCCGAGTTCCCCACCTTAGACTCTGCCTTGCCCCCGGGCCGTCCGCCCGAGATCCCTTCCTGGTCCCCTACTGGGCTCCTGGGCGGTCAGCTTAGTCCCGTCCTCCGGACCCCCTCCACCCACCCTGGTGGCCTAGGGATACGTCCCTCCTCCGGACCCCCTCCACCCACCCTGCTGGACTGTGTTGGATTTTTGTTTTGGGGTTTAGGGACGTCTGGAATCCGTCCCTTGAGGGGGGGGGTTCTGTCACGGTTATCATGTCAGGTCACAGGTCTATGTCTAGGTTTGGGTGTTTTCACTGTTCTCTGTCATGTTTTCCTCCTGTCGTTAGTTTTCCTGGTGTGTCTCGTTAGTTGATTGTGTTCACCTGTGGCCCTTGTGTTTCTCCTCCCCTGCCCGGCTGTTTCTTGTCTTGTAATTATCCCTCCCTGTATTTAGTCTTGTCTCGTCCTGTGTTCAGTGTTGGTGCTTCTTTTGTTTGTGACTGTAAGGTTTCAGCGTTAGAATCTGTGTCTACACTTCATGTCTTTGTGTGTCACCTGCCAGCTTGTGTGTCTCATGTGCTCATCATCACCAGCCCGCCCCTGATTGTTTTCACCTGTGCCCCATTAACCGTTGTGTGTATTTATAGTCCTGCTCTCCTTTTGTCTATTGTCGGTTCGTCTTGTCTCCACATCAAGCCATGTCTGTCAACCTTGAAATCTGTTCAGTGGTCCTAGTAGAACCTAGCGATCTTTGTTTCTGAGTAATCTTTTATTAATAAAAGATACTTTTTTTATTCAATGGAATCGTGCATCTGAGTTCTTGTGAGTCCCTCGTGTCAGAACGAACCGACCAAACAAGATGGACTCAGCCGATTCCACCGTGTTCAAGACGGCTTTGCAAGTGCAAGGAACACGCTTGTGTCAGCAGGAGGAGCAGCTGACAACAATGAAGCAGGGGGTTCAAGACGTAAATGCCCGTCAGCACAACTTCCAAGTAACAGTGACAACAGAAGTAAATCACCTGGCAGAGAGGATGCGTGACATACTTACGCACCTCGAGGAACGTCCTGCTATTCCTGCGGCAGAGTTTTCCGGTCCAGCAGAGGTCGGGTTTGCCCCCCCGTTGATCCCCGTGCAAGTATCCATGCCATCGTCTTCACTCCGCCTCGCTTCACCGGAGAAGTTCTCCGGGGATTCGAGAAACTGTCGTCCATTCCTGATACAATGCGATCTCCACTTCAAACATCAGCCCGCAGCATTTCCCACTGATCAAGCTAAGGTAGCTTTCATAATATCTCACTTGACGGGAAGAGCAGGGGCCTGGGCAACAGCAGAATGGGCCCGAGACTCGCCTGTTTGCCAGTCGTTAAAGTTTTTCATGGACTCTATGAAGAACATTTTTGACCAGACAGCACCTGGGAGAGAGTCAGCGAGAGCCCTGGTAAACATCAGGCAACGGCAGAGGAGGGTGACGGATTACGCGATCGAATTCCGGACCCTGGCAGCGGAGAGCGGATGGAACTCCACGGCTCTTTTTGATGCGTTTCTGCATGGATTAGCGGATCCCATAAAGGATCAGTTAGCTCCATTAGAGTTGCCTGTAGAGTTGGACTCACTCATTGCCATGGCTATCCGGGTGGACCAAGGTCTAGCTGAGAGACGTCGGGAGAGGGGTGAGGAAGCAGCTTCCACTACACTCTTCGGACGGGGGTTACAGAAGGAACACTACGGTTGGCGGAGAAATACCCGGACTTCGTCTCCAGAGCGACCATCGCCCCCTAGCGCCGCGGAGGAACCGGTGCAGCTCGGAAGAGCCAAACTCACCCCGGAGGAGCGACAGCGCCGCCTACGGGAGCGGCGGTGTTTCTACTGCGGCCAGCAGGGTCATGTTCTGGCAGCCTGTCCAGCAAAAGGATCAGGCTCATCAGTAGGAAGGGGGACACTGGTGAGCCGAATGACTTCTTTCGACCCTTCCTCGAGAAGACTGACTCAGGTACAAATAAAACTGAAGGATAAAACTGTAACTCAGGATGCATTAATTGACTCTGGGGCTGATGAGAGCTTGTTGGACTGGGAGCTGGCTAAAGAGTTGAACTTAAACATTGTCCTCTTAGATCAGCCATTAGAAGCTAGTGCGTTGGATGGCCGCCTTTTATGTACAGTTACTCATCGCACGGAACCCATAGAAATTGTCATAGACCAGGAGCACCGTGAGCATATTAGCTTTCATTTATTTAACTCAGCTCAACAGCCTCTCATTTTGGGTTACCCTTGGCTTGTTAAACATAACCCTCACATGGACTGGCTTACAGGAAAGGTTAAGGGGTGGGGGAGTGATTGCTCTCGTTCTTGTTTAGCCTCTCATACAGGTTCGAGTAGACCACACAGATCTGGGAGCTTTAAACAGGCGTCAGATAGGGACAGTGTCACGTCTGCTAAACCATCTGACTTTCCTGACTTATCCAAAGTGCCAGAGTGTTACCTTGACATTAAGGAGGTGTTTAACAAGACACGAGCTACTTCCTTGCCTCCCCATAGACCGTATGATTGCCCTATAGACCTTCTCTCGGGCTCTACTATCCCCAAAGGACGGTTGTATTCTCTTTCTGGTCCGGAAAGGAAGGCCATGGAAGAGTATATCGGATCTTCACTCAAAGCTGGCTTGATTCGGCCATCATCATCCCCAGCAGCAGCAGGTTTCTTTTTTGGAGGGAAAAAGGACGGTTCATTAAGGCCCTGTATTGATTACAGTCCACTTAATCAGATCACAGTTAAGAACAGATATCCCCTTCCACTCATCTCTACGGCATTCGAACTGTTACAGGGAGCCAAGGTATTTACCAAGCTTGACCTAAGGAATGCATATCACCTTGTGCGCATCCGGGAGGGGGATGAGTGGAAAACAGGTTTCAATACACCTACGGGACATTATGAATATTTGGTGATGCCTTTTGGACTTTGTAATGCACCTGCTGTTTTCCAAGCCCTCATTAATGATGTGTTAAGAGATTTCCTGAATGTTTTCTGTTTTGTGTATCTCGATGATATCCTCATCTTTTCTCCAGATGAGAATATTCATGTTAACCATGTTCACCTTGTTCTTCAGAGACTCCTGGCTAACCATTTGTTTGTGAAAGCCGAAAAATGCGAGTTTCATGTGAAATCTGTGGCATTTTTGGGTTTTATGATTTCCCCTAACAAGGTGGAAATGGACCCAGCTAAGGTCAGTGATGTGGAGAACTGGCCCACGCCAGACTCTAGAAAGAAAGTTCAGCAGTTCTTGGGGTTTGCTAACTTTTACAGACGGTTCATACGCAATTTCAGTACGATTGCCTCTCCTCTCCATGCCCTTACCTCTCCCCAGGTTCAGTTTGTGTGGAATCCACAGGCAGAGAAATCTTTCCTGGAACTGAAGAGGAGGTTCACCACAGCTCCCATCCTGACTGTACCTGATCGCCACCGACAGTTTGTGGTGGAAGTGGACGCCTCCAACGACGGCGTTGGAGCTATACTGTCCCAGAGGTCAGCAGGGGACAACAAGCTTCATCCGTGTGCGTACCTCTCCCGTAAGCTATCGTCTGCTGAGAGGAATTACGACGTGGGAAATCGGGAACTGTTGGCCGTGAAGATTGCTTTGGAGGAGTGGCGGCACTGGCTGGAGGGAGCGGAGCAGGATTTCCTGGTCTGGACGGATCATAAAAACCTGCAATATATCAGGAAGGTTAAGCGTCTGAACTCTAGGCAGGCCAGATGGTCATTGTTCTTTAATAGATTCAGGTTCACTCTGTCATATCGACCTGGTTCGCAGAATGGAAAGCCTGATGCACTCTCCAGAATGTATGATCCTGAGCCAGTCCCCAAGAGTCCAGATCCCATTCTACGGCCAGACCGAGTGATAGGGAGTGTGACCTGGCCCATTGAAGCCAAGGTCAAACAGGCTAACGTTGGGAATCCTGTCCCAAGAGGGTGTCCTCAGAATCGCTTGTTTGTGCCAGAGCAACTTCGAGGGCAAGTTGTTCATTGGGCCCATACGTCGGTACTTACCTGTCATCCTGGAAACAAAAGGACCCTTTTCATGGTGAGACACAGATTCTGGTGGCCGGGGATGTGGAAGGATGTTGCGGAATATGTAGCAGCGTGTCCTGTGTGCGCCAGGAACAAAACTTCTCGGCAAGCTGCGGCAGGTCTTCTCCAACCTCTGCCCATTCCCAACAGACCATGGTCTCACATTGCATTGGATTTCGTGACAGGATTACCAACATCGGCAGGTAATACCACCATACTCACTGTGGTTGATCGTTTTTCTAAAATGGCACACTTTGTCGCCATGCCCAAGTTACCTAACGCCAAGGAAACAGCAGAGGCCATGTTGTCCCATGTGTTCAGGATCCATGGTTTTCCTAGTGATGTCGTTTCAGACCGAGGCCCACAGTTCGTATCACGCTTTTGGAAGGAGTTTTGTCGCCTAATCCAAGCCACTGTTAGTCTGACCTCCGGATACCACCCACAGTCAAATGGACAAGCAGAGAGGATGAATCAGGATTTGGAGACCTGTTTGAGATGCCTAGCGTCCGAGAAACCCACCACCTGGAGTAAGAGTCTGATTTGGGTGGAGTATGCACACAACACCTTACCCACATCAGCCACTGGTATCTCCCCGTTTCAATGTGTCCATGGGTACCAACCTCCTTTGTTTCCGGAGCTCGAGAAGGAGGTCACGGTACCATCAGCCCATGCTCTGGTTCGACGCTGCCGTCGGGTCTGGGCGGGAGTTCGCCATATGTTGCAGAGGAGTGCCGTTCGCATGAAGGCATTGGCCGACCGGAAACGACGTCCAGCCCCCAAGTACCAGGCCGGACAACGAGTGTGGCTATCCACCAAGGATCTTCCTCTCCATGTCGCCTCCAGGAAGCTGGCTCCCCGGTTCGTTGGTCCTTTTCCCATAGCCAAAGTGATTAACCCTGTTGCTGTCCGTTTATGTCTTCCAAAATCCATCAAGGTCCACCCCACGTTCCATGTCAGCAAGCTAAACCAGCCAAAGAAAGCAGACTGGTCCCTGCCTCCACGTCCCCTCCACCTCCCCGGGTTGTCGACGGGGGTCAAGTGTACACGGTGGACAAAATACTGTCGGAAAGGAAGAGGGGCAGAGGTAGACAATTCCTGGTCGACTGGGTGGGGTATGGATTAGAGGAGAGGTGTTGGATCCCAGGCAGCTTTATTGTGGACAAGACCCTTATATCGGACTTCGATAGAGGGCAGTCTCAGCTTTCAGGGACGTCTGGAGCCGTCCGTAAGAGGGGGGGTACTGTAAGGTTTCAGCGTTAGAATCTGTGTCTACACTTCATGTCTTTGTGTGTCACCTGCCAGCTTGTGTGTCTCATGTGCTCATCATCACCAGCCCCGCCCCTGATTGTTTTCACCTGTGCCCCATTAACCGTTGTGTGTATTTATAGTCCTGCTCTCCTTTTGTCTATTGTCGGTTCGTCTTGTCTCCACATCAAGCCATGTCTGTCAACCTTGAAATCTGTTCAGTGGTCCTAGTAGAACCTAGCGATCTTTGTTTTTGAGTAATCTTTTATTAATAAAAGATACTTTTTTTATTCAATGGAATCGTGCATCTGAGTTCTTGTGAGTCCCTCGTGTCAGTGACCTAGTTCACCGTAGAGTGTTTTGTTCGTTGAAGTTTATATATTAGATAAGAGCCCTTGCAATAAAGGTATTATCAAGTGTTATCTGCGTTTGGGTCCTACCTGCTTCACTCTGCGCTATCAATCGGGATCCCTAACAAAAGCATCCAGAAGCTCCAATACATTCAGAACAGCGCTGCTAGGATCCTGATGAGGGTGTGCAAATATGATCACATCACCCACATCCTTAAAGCACTACACTGGCTACCCGTGGAACTGAGGATCCAATTTAAGGTCTCCGTCCTCACCCACCAGTGTGTCCATGGAACTGCCCCTCCCTACCTCAAGGAACTCCTCACCCCCCATACCTCCTTGCGGACCACCCGCTCCAGCAACTCCAACTTCCTCAAACCCCCCAGAACTAAGCTCCGTACTATGGGAGACCGGGCCTTCTGCTCGGCTGCTCCCAGTCTGTGGAATGCTCTCCCCGACCAAATGAGAGCACCACAGACCGTGGAGGCTTTTAAAAAAGGCCTCAAAACCCATCTCTTCAAAAGAGCCTTTGCCTAGACCTTTTTATCAACCTTTTATTTATTTTTTATTTTTGTATTGCTTTTTATTAATTCTACCGTGTTGTGTAAAGTTTATTTATACTGTTCATGCTGACTACTTGTAGCACTTCGGGATCTGAAATCAAATATGAAGTGCTTTATAAATGGAACCCATTATTATTATTATTATTATTATTATTATTATTATTATTACATAAAACTCAAGAACTCTTGCCAACTACTTAAAGTCATGTTATGTGATTTTTTGACCGGGAAGGACATGACTTGTGTTAAGTCTCATTGCAATTCCTTGTTGGCAAAGGCAGAAGCTACTCAAATGAAGGACAGCCATTAGGTAGCGTACATGTTTCAACTGAATGATGTTCCCATACTGTACAGACTTGTGTCTCTCACTGTATGCGTGTTCTCTCCAGGCTGAGTTTCCATTGTTCCTGTTTCTGCTCGTTTTCTGGCAGTATGCATGGAGACAGCTTTTGATGGACTTTAAAGTGAGCGCACCGATGCACTTCAAACAAGATGTCACACACTTTGCCTGTGTGCCGAGAGGAAAAAGGCAAAGAAAATGCTGAAAAAGTATTCTCTGCATGCTGATAGAGTGCACTCTGATCCTCGTTCTGTTTCTTTGTCTGTTCCTCCATCTCACTCTCAAGACTCCGCTTCTCTCTGCACATCAAGGAGAAGCAACTCTCTGGAAGCACCGCATGAGCTGTTCCACAAGTTGTAGCGTACAAAAGCTGAAACTGTTTCAGAGGCAGACATTACCCACAGTTTCAGATGCCAGCATCAGCCTACCACTGTGTGAGTCAAAAGGAACCAGGTTGGGATCAAAAGACTCTCAGTCGACATGCAGCTTTAAAATACATTACAAAATACTGAGCATGCTTAGGAAAATACGCTTTATTTGCTGTTTAACTTAGCCCATGACAGGAATTAAGAACTATAACTGGAACTGAAGTTAACAAGGAGTAAGTTCAGATGAAATTCTATGCTGATAATCTTTCTTTTTCTTTAGTTTTTATCCAAAAATAATTAGTGTTTCATCGCCTTTCCATCTGTATCGTAAATTATTATTTGTTGTGGAAAAAAAGGCTAGGGGTAATATACTATTTTTTAAATAGTGATCTACTTTGCGTAGTATTGCTTGACATTGGCTACAGTATACATGCAAAATGGAGCCTGGTAAAAGTAAATGACATATATTTGTTACATAAATAAAGTCAGAACTTGCTGGTATCACATTTTATAAGATGTAGAATAATGTAGCAAGTATATGATATTTTTGTTAGAATTATGGTGCCCTTTTTTCATTTCAAGTTAAGTTGCCACACAAGATGTATCTTTGAAATGACTTCCATTTCAACTGACATTTATAATGCACATGTTGCTGTTAATGCATATGTGGAAGTTTTGCAATCAAGACTGGTGAATGAAAATCACGCTCTTTAAAGGCTTACTGCGATACTGTACTATGTGCTGACCGTACCGAAGTGTAGAGGTAGCCCTCGCTGTTCATGGCGACGTACAGCCCTGTCTTGGTGCTCTGGATGGCCACTATCCTGAGCCCCACAGGAATCAAGTTGAACTGCACTGCAAGAAAAAGAAAAGCAGAGAAAGGATGAGTGGTGTTAGAGCAATCATTCTCCCTCTTAAACGCTCACAGTGCTTCCTCGATGCATAAAAAGACAATTGCTTCCCAGCTGTCTCCTATTTCATCCTCCCTGTTTAATAGTATATCTGTCAAAGGCGGGAACGGGGGGGTGGGGGTGGGAGAGAGAGTGAGAAGCAGGAGTGGGAGATTTAGGAGGACTAAAGTCTGCTTGCTAATACACCACAGGTCAGACAAAGCCGGGAGTGAGAATTCCCCTGCTGGAGAGATAGATAAAGAGAGCTTTAGGAACACAGTACATTAGAAAGTGACAACTCCTGAGCCTGCTTTCAATTCCTTTCCTGTCCCGACACAGTAAACAGCACTTTGTAATGCTGTTTACCCAATCCCCGTTTGATGGAACCTTGGATTTTTATATGTGCATAGCTCTCCATATAAACTAACTTCAATTCAGTCACTGGAGCGGCACACACTGATGTTTGTGAATGTGTACATGCAATATGTTAGGGGCTTTTTGAATGCATTACTCTTCTCGCCAGTGTGTGTGCACGTGTGTGTTTATCCCTCTCAGACCGCTGGAGTGTGTGCCATAAAACAGTGCCTTATAGGATGTGACACACTGAGCTGAGTGATGCTGACAAAACGGCCTCTGGCTGCCAGCTGCTCTGTGGTCACGTTGTCATGATGAACACACATTACCATGATGCATTTGGATCTGGGAAGAGACATACAACCAAAACAGACCAGCTTCAGAAGATGCAACGGCTATTATTACATAATACAGAGTGGGAATAAACACGTTTTAGTTTTTAACTCGAGTACAAAGTTTGCAAATATGCTGATTTGCCTACAATTGGTTATGGAATCAATACCGCTCTTACTGTATGTCTGTGCACTCAGACTAATGAGTAGTAACTATATCTGCCGTCTTATGTCGGGAAGTTGTTGCAGTTCACATAAAACCATAACCTGTTGCTACTATATGGACAATCATTCTTATTTTAGTGAATACAATGTGCTGCCCGCTTTGATACTTTATGCCAAGCTTATTGACAGACCGCACAGTTACCCAGAGATTAGAGCAGAACAATAGCAAGTTTGTGTATTTCCAAAATGTTCTTAAGGAGTGTTGGGCAAAACTTGACCTTAATTAATAACCTTTCAAACATTATTTTACGACCATATATTTTAGGTTGAGCATGACACAAGTCTGCCAAGTGACCAATTAAGTGTTTTTTGTAAGCTCAAAAAACAAATGTAACAACAGAAACGCTAAATAGCTAAAATTAGCCATCTCTATTAAGTCACTAACAGATTTAAGCTTGAAAATCAACCAATTTTTGTTTGAATTCAGGTCAGAAAAAACAACCTGCATCATTGTGATGAAGCATATGAGGCTTTTTTCTTCTTCAATGCATTCTTAAAATGACAGCGTGTTTGTCAAGATGATGGATCTCTCATACAGATGAAAAATGTAATCTCAGGGATAATTTTTAGATTCTTGGGGGCATCAGCTACTATTAAAATAAATCAATTTCACATCAACATTTCTGCCAACATAATGGATGGAAGGGAAGTCATCAGGTGGAGATCGAAAGTCAATGCTGGCCATGATGACAAACACAAACATAACTTACACTCTATCAACTTAACCCTAGCCTTGAGTTTGGAAGTGTATAATTAAAGACGACGAAACAACTTTGTCCTCTTTTCATGGAAGATTCTAAAGTGTTTTCACATGCTAGCTAACAAGCTTATTCTTTTTAGGCGATGTGTGGAACGAGCAGACATTTGTTAATTCCAAAGGTTACCGCTTATCCCATCTGTCCTGCATCATACATGAAACGCAGTGCAAACAGTGACGTGTGCCAGTGTGTAAATGCAGATGTGGGTAGCTGCAAATGCTTCTCTCCCCTTCTCCCTCTCTATCTTCAGGGCCCTGCTTCTTATTTGCTCCATCGATCCCTGCATCTCAAACAGTCGCTTTCGCAAATGAACAAGGTGTCACCAAAGACCACGGGCGGGATGACAAATAGAGCAGGGCACACTCCCGTCGCCTCCCCCCCCCCTCCCGTTTTCCCTTTACTCCCCCCCCCTCCCGTTTTCCCTTCACTCTTGTTCCCTCGCTCTGCTCGGTATTGATGACCCCACATAACCTGAATGATTTCAAGCTAACAGCGGATTAATTAGCTAGTTAGCTTCAGATCTCCTGCTGCCCCCGTCATTATTACTAAGAATGGAAAGCTTGGCAGGCGTAGCAACAGTAACAGGGCCTAGCAAACTGTCTATTACTTCCTACTTCGCCACCACTCTGTCATTTGTTTCTCTTTATTTCCCCTTCCAAGAAACAGCTTGCTTTTTTTCCTCAATCGAAAGGAGCTTCTCTTATCGAATGGATCACACAACTTTCTGCCTGGGGTAACAGAGGCATCCCATCTCTCCTCTGTTTTCCCCTTTATCGTCCTTTCTGTTTGACTCACCTTTTTTTCCTCACAGAGGAGGTCGTCGGATTAATCAAAAGTATTTTGAGGGAGAGACAAATTAAGGGGGAGGGGAGGAGGGTGTTGCCAAATCAATCCCGCAAGTCAATTTGAGGCTTGCGATCATCTACACAGTAAACAAACAAGGAGAAAGTGGAGGTGGGGTGAGATGGAGGAGGGGCACAGCTGAGAGCACAGCTGTGCAGAGGGCATCTGCAGGCCTGCACACTGTTGGTTGCATCGTGTAGCCCAGTTGGTCTCTACTGGAAAGAGAAGAGGATTACAGTCGTTTGTGTGAAGTCACGCAGAGTTTAACTTGTGTCAAAAGCTGACGAGATAAAAGCATTAAAAAAGAGTAAAGGCAAGTATTGATATATATATAATTGATATATACAAAGTACCTTAAAAGCTACAAAAAACAAAAACACTTATGAATATATGACAAACTACAGTTATATTTTTAGGTGGAGGGCTGTGCAGACATGTGTGCAAGAATGTGCAAAATATAGTAAGAGGTTATATATAACTTGTGTTTCTGGCTCAGATACCTGTAACACAAAACTAGTTTGATTACATAACACCAAAGACACTTTTCCTAACTTGTATCTAGATTCATTTGGTGTTTGCTTGCATTGTGAAAGCTCAGAGAAATCAACCTCGCTACGAATTAACTTACGATACTCTTTCACATGTAGAAAACTCTTCCGTGTTATACAATTTCTGAAAAATGAGCCCCCAATGTTTTCCTCGTTTTATTTTGCAATGTCATGATCCTTCTGTTTTCCGTCTTTTTATTTTTTTAAGTTTTCACCCCCTGTTATGTCTGCTTTACTTCCTGTCTCTCCCTCCTGTTTGACTACCTGATTGTGTTCACCTGATATTGTCCTTCCCTCCCCAGCTGTGTCTTGTCCCAGAGATGGAGTACTCGAGTCCTGGACTCGGACTCGACTCGGACACTCCTTGGGTGACTCGGACTTGGACTCGGACTCGAACACAGGTAATGATGACTCGGACTTGACTCAGACACTCCTTGGGTGACTCAGACTTGGACTCAGGTAGTGATGACTCGGACTCGACTCGGACACTCCTTGGGTGACTCGGACTTGGACTCGAACACAGGTAGTGATGACTCGGACTCGATTCGGACACTCCTTGGGTGACTCGGAGTTGGACTCGGACTCGAACATAGATAGTGATGACTCGGACTCGACTCGGACACTCCTTGGGTGACTCGGACTTGGACTCGGACTCGAACACAGATAGTGATGACTCGGACTCGACTCGGACACTCCTTGGGTGACTCGGACTTGGACTCGGACTCGAACACAGGTAGTGATGACTCGGACTCGACTCGGACACTCCTTGGGTGACTCGGACTTGGACTCGGACTCGAACAGATAGTGATGACTCGGACTCGACTCGGACACTCCTTGGGTGACTCGGACTTGGACTCGGACTCGAACACAGATAGTGATGACTCGGACTCGACTCGGACACTCCTTGGGTGACTTGGGCTTGGACTCGGACTCGAACACAGGTAATGATGACTCGGACTCGACTCGGACACTCCTTGGGTGACTCGGACTCGACTACGACTCTCCCTTGGTGACTCGGACTTGGACTCGGACTCGAAGAGTGGTGACTCGAGAGTGACTTGGACTCGTGAATTGGTGACTTGACTACAACACTGTCTTGTCCTTGTGATTAGACTTGCATGCATTTAAGTTCTTGTTTCTGTCCCGTTTGTTGGATCCCTGTTTGCTGTTTGTAGAATTATATTTGATAAGCCTTGCTATGCCATAAACCAAGCATTACAATTTTCCTTTGGGTACATTTGGATCCAGCCTTCATTGCTCTCTCGGGACAGAAAGCAAATGTCCATGTTTCACGCTAAAAACAATCACTTCCAAAAAATGGAATTACATCTTGAAACAAGGCCCTGGAATCAGTTAAGCGACACTTGAACTGATAAATACAAGCTGATTTGCATTGGCAACAACGGAAACAGCCTCTCTCCATTCACACACTGTCATTGGTGTTGTAAAAAATGAGCTTTAAAGACACACCAGTAGATTAAATGACTTGTAGAGCAACTTCGCGGCTGATTTCCCTCGCGGTCGATGACACCGATGACAAGACAACTACCTCTCCCCTCCCGTTATTTAACTTCTCCCTCTTCCCGAGGCGTTCCTCTCCATTCCTCTGAGCCTTTTATCAGTCTTCCTTTCAGTCCATCTGTCTTCTGTCTCTTCTTCTCTCTTTCCCTGGTGCTTGCACCCTGCCTTATCATGAATTAACAACCCTTTTTATTATCTAACTCTGTGTTTTTGTTACCCGTCTCTTAATTTGTCTTCCCCATTTGTTCCCTTTCAATTCCCTCAACGCCTGCTGTCGTTCTCCCCGTCCCGTGAAACCAATACATTTCCAATGGCGTCCATTCATCTTTGTCCTATTTTACCCTGCAGCCTTCTCTGCGGGTCTCTTCATCACTCTCTCCTCTTGTCTCTGCTTCCTCACGTCTCGCCGTTTGGTATTCTTCATGCTCTCCTTTTCATCCTAACCAAACCTGGTAGTCTTTCACCTTTCCTCCTCATCTGGCATCTGCTTTTCGATGTTCACATTTCTGCTGCTTTCAAGTTTTTCTCTCCCTCTGCCCTCTTTGAAGGATTGTTATCGAGCACTGGGGAAAGTCAGACAGAAAGAGCTAGCTTGTTCCAGAATAGAGAAAAGTCAGATTTCTCTCCAACAGTGGAAGATTGTAATTAAAGTGGATAAAAGTCGAGCTTTTTCTTGTGGCTTTCAAATGTAGAGTCAATAGCTTTCATCTCTTTCAGTCAACTCGTCTGTCTTCCTGTCTCATTCTGGGTTTTTCTCTCTACTTCTCCATGAAACAGAATTTAAACCATCCAGTGACAATCACTCCAACAGCTCCATCACTTCAATTATTTCCCGTGTTTTTTACTCTTCATTCAGCTCTTATGTTTAATTCACTGTATCTCACTTAATCTATATGGTTAGTGAACAAACCCTCCAAACACCAATTATGTCCTTGTCTCACCTCTGTTGCTATTTCTGTGGTTTGAACCAGTTGTGGAATTGTATATCTGTCATAAGCACTTTCAATCAAAACTCCCAACAAATAATTACTAAGGGTATTTTTCCAAACGTTAACAATTTATTTATTTATTTTTTGGTCTTGAATATTTAATTATTGTAGAGAAAACAAGTTTGCAGGGCCTTGGAAATGTCATTCCCAACAGGGGGAAAGGTCTGAATAAAACCTGACAGGTCAAAGGCCACAAAATAATGTGTGCTACACAAAACTATATTATAACTGAATTTCTTTATTATTTAAAGAAAATCCAGATGTTTCCTGGGTCCTCAGACCTTTTCATTTTTTTTGTAAATATGAAATAATCATGACATTCGAGACATGTTTAACATTTTCCACAGTATAATACACTTTATGGGTTTTGTTAGGCAATTTGTAATTATTACACAACGTTTCCACTCATGTAAATGAGTTCCTAAAGTCAGAAACTAATTAAATTACAGCCATAATGTGCAGCGTGTGAACCCTACAATTACTCTACATAGCACTACAACTAACAATGTATGCCATTTGAAATATGCTAGAATTACAACACACTTTAGACTTAGTGGGTTTAATTACAGAAAGACTCTAGATGCACAAGTCCCCCATTAAAGTTATGGGTGAGTGTAAGAGATTGAGATTTATTTGTTAAAAAATGGTTATGGTTAGGAAGCTGCATTCCATAATGGAATGAATGGAAACCTATGGCTGCTACAACGGTACTTCGGAAAATGGTTGGCGAACTGTAAAGAATAAGTGATTCGTTGTAAAGGGGCTACATTAACAGCACCTTATTGCCTAATAAATATATAATACATCTCCCTCAGCATGCTCATTCTGCCGCCTCCAATCCTCTTCCAGCTTTATTACGTAACAGCGATGAAGAGCCAAGAGGAGAGAGGGGCATGGCGGGGGGAGCAGCTCCTCTGACCTCCCACCAGAGGGGGGAGACACAGTGATGGAGGAGCCATCACCTGTGTGCCAGCTGCTCCTATTGCTCCCTCTTTTTCCTCTCTGTCATCCTCACATTCTCTCCGCTCCCTCTCACTTGCTCTCTCTTCCTCTGCCAACCCACCGTGTCTCTCTGGCTCGGTTCTCGCTGGCGTATTCCGCCGTGCCCTCTTTTTCTTTCTCTGATCCTCTTTTGTCGTTCTTTTGTAGCTTCGATATATTATCACTTCCAGCTTTGTAACAACTTTCTCTATCGCCTAGTTCCAGAAGCCCTGAGGGAACTTAGTGATCAAACATTGCTAGGCCATACGTTTGTCACATTTTGTTCTGCTACATCCCCTCAGAGCTTCCATACTTCCTCCCTTCCCGCTCGCCTTCGGATGTGCCCTACGGTATTATGTGATGAATATTTCAGATCGAACATGAGAATGTTAAAGTTCACAGTGCAGCGATGTTTGCCTCAGTGTAGGTGTGCTGTTACATAAGAGAGAAAGGTGAGAGCATGTCTAATCAGTTACTGCAGAGCTTTCTTGAGGTGTTGCGGCCTAATTTATCCAAACATATGTTAAAGTACTCTCACAAGTTTTCCCAATACTTTCTTTCAAAGGATCTTGTCTTTAAGAGAACTGTCTTGAAAGGTTGTACACGTCCAAATCTAAATGAACACTGAATCAGCAAACATAATCCTGGCAATGTCTAAAGGTCATTACACACCAAGCCGATTTCGGCCGTCGATAGATGTCCATAGATGTCTGGCCGTCGATGAGTGTCCTGTCGCCCTACTCAGATTAGTGTGTCCCGGCCTGTCGTGTCTTTTCGGCCGTACCGACACCTTCCGCCGCCGATTCAACATGTTGATCGGGAGGCTGTCGGCTCTAGGCCAAAGAAATCACTCTCATTGGCTGTTCAGCTTAGCGAATCGGTGCATGAGAAGCGAAACGGAAGAGAGGGACCCAAACAAACTATTAAGAAGGCAAATCTGAGATTTCATTTAACTCCAGCTCTCGACACAGGTTCGGGAAAGCCCCATGAGCTTCTCGTTGTAGAGTGAAAATGGAACGCACACGCTATTTGTTGTTTGTTTATATCACGCAGTCTGTTCTTCTTCTCTCGGTGTATCACGCAGTCTGTCTTCCGGTTGTCGCCTCTTTTGAATGACGAATACACACTACCGCCGCCTGCTGGTAAGGAGAGTTATTGCTACTCACGCATGCGCAGTTCGTACGTGCTACTTGGCCGTCGGCTGAAGTCTTTGCGGTGTGTTCCAGTGTGACTGTTGGTCAAGAGACAGGAGACGTGAGGCGACACAACAGTCGTGTTCCGTCGGGACGTGTTCTTTGGTGTCAGTTTGGTGTGTAGGCCCCTTAAGTCACATAAAACATGCTGTTAAACCTTTTCTGCGGGACAAGCGCCAAGGGAAGGACTCCCAATATTTGCCTCACGGTTAAATCCATTAAAGCTGTCTTTAAATCTTGGCAACACTGCTGTTGTAAAGGAAATGTTCACAGAGAGAACCTCACAAGTGACATTTTTTTTACTTCCTCCTTATGAAGATTATAAATCCAAAATTGTGCAAGCATCTTGTTTTCCCTCCAAACTGGTGTTATGACAGAAAAGATGCTGTGTTGCCTCTTTGGGAGGGTTGGATGGAATCCAGGGGATATGATGTGTTGGGCAGTAATCACCTAGCTGATGACCCTGCAGGGAGAGGAGTGTGTTAACATGGTTGTGATGTTGGTGTGTGAGTGTTTTCATCAATAGAGGACCTCAGCAGTTTTTTTGCAATAATGGACGAAAACTTAAAGTCTCCATTCAGATCCTCAGACAACTCTCTGATTAAGTGACTTTAAAATACTGCATTTATAAGATGAGTGCATGTAGACATCCAAAAAATAGTCTGATATGAATGTGAGAATTGGAGGACAGAACATTTTGAAACTGTGGAGGGCGCCCATCTGTGCCAAGGCAAATGGTGCATTCACATTCTCCACTGATTGCCCCCAAATCCCTAACCCTAGATCAGAAGTTTTTCCTCTAGCTTTGGTGAAATATGGAAACAACTCGGAGGCTACAATAAAGATGCGTTGTATTTTATTTCTTAGATTTTTTTAATAACATATTGACAGAGGTGGGGGACTCGAGTCGCATATTTTTGGACTCGAGACTTGCTTGACTAACATTGATAAAATAATTGACTTGACTTTGACTTGGTATTCATGAGACTTGACTTGAGAAAGGTGACTCGAAAGGACTTTACTTTTTTTTAATTAAATATTTGCATTTGTTTTTGTATTGTACGGAGCCCTGTGTTGATTAGATAGATACACACTCCTACCACAAGGTGTCGCCACATAGTTGTGACCTATGTTTAAATCCTCATGTACGGTAAGGGACCCGAACAAGAGCTCTTGATTAAACTTGGCTAACACTTTAGCATGGAGCACGAGTCAGTTCATTAATAGACCAACAAACAAAACATGGTACCAGGAGTAAATTATGAAGTAAAATAAAAACACATTAAGTGAGGAGTTGTGACAAGCGACATGGATTCATTAAAGCCACCGGAGACGCCAAAACATTTTCGGGAAATGTCGACAGCAACTGGCGGACCTTCAAGCAGCAGTTCCAGCTTTACATCACGGCCATGGGACTGGAAACTAAGCCGGATGCTAGGAAGGTAGCGCTACTGCTAACTATAGCAGGGCCACAGGCGATAGAAGTATACAATACTTTTGTGTATGAAGAGCAGGCTGATAAAAACAAACTGGATAAAGTGCTCGAGAAATGTGATGCCCACTGCTCTCCCAGAAAGAACGAAACATACGAGAGATATGTATTCCGTTCACGTGTGCAGCAGCATGAGCCTTTTGATAGCTTTCTGACTGACCTGAAGCTAAAAGCACAGTCATGCAGCTTTCCTACGCTGGGGGACTCCATGATACGGGACCAGATCGTTTTTGGCGTGGAGGATAAAAAGGTCAGAGAAAGGCTGCTAAGGGAAACGGAGCTGACATGTGAAGCAGCTATAAAAATCTGCCATGCAAGCGAGCTGTCCCAAATGCACGTCAGGACTTTCAGCGAGATGGCGGGCGCGGCTAACGTGAGTGATGGCGCAGCAGTTGGTGCGGTCTCCAGCCAAGGCAAATGGCGCGCACAGACGCGGCCTACACAGCGGTCGGAAGAAGGGACATTCAGCTGTAAGCGCTGCGGCTCGAAGCACAAACCACGACAGTGTCCGGCATTTGGTAATTGCCAGGGCCAGAACAATTTTGCTAAGCAGTGCTTCTCAAAAGGAAGTGAGAGGAAGAAAGGAAAGTCTGTAAACATAGTGGAAGACGATGATTTAAGTGAGACATTTTTTGTTGGCATGGTGAACTGTGAAACTGAGCAAAAAGAGGTTAATGCAATCAGAAAAGACAAATGGATAGCTCCACTGATGATTAACGGGACAATAATAACTATGAAACTGGATACTGGTGCAAAAGCAAACCTGATGAGCCTGTCTGACATCAAGGCAAAGAAAGATAAGCCACAAATTAAAAAAAGAACACAGGCACTAAAAGATTATAATGGAAAGAAAATCAACAGTTTGGGTGTGTGCATATTAAAGGTAACCTCAAAAGGTAAAGTGCACCACCTACTTTTCTCTGTTGTCGCTGATGGACTTGATTCACTGCTGAGTGATAAAGCATGTGAAGATTTGGAACTTGTCAAGAGAGTGTTTTGCATCAACACAACTGTAGACGAAATATGTTTTGTTTTGATATTTTGAGGTACGCAAAGGCGCGTACCGTGACGTTATGCAATTCAGACTTTTGCCGCGCATACACCAGAGAATTGTCCTGGGCTACAGAAAAAACATTCGGGGCTTAGGCGACGCCACTGGTGATGTATAGTATGTACGTTAAATTTAACTAGTAGGTTGAAAACATTATCTAGGATATAACGACATCCCGTGTTATTCCCCAAGTTTAAACCTACATTATGTTCCAAATGAAGCAGGGGTTCTGCTGTTATATACAGTATTTTAAAACAAATGCCTTTTAGCTGGCGTTCACACACTGCACCTTGCCAAGTGTGCATACATGGCAGTCTTATCCTGCATGCATGTGCTGTACAAATTAGAGATTTACGACCGTCCTGTTGGGAAGTCCCTTTTAAAATGTCCTTTGGCATAGAAGCAGGGGAAACTCCTTGTTGTACAGAGCTTTGAGATACACACCCTCATCAAACTAGCTGTGTGATCTGTGTGTGTGTGTGTGTATTTGTTTTTTCACTTACAGAAGGAGCTGCTTTCGTCCTTTGTGCCTTCCATGGTGCCACCCGGCAGCATCTGGAGGTAGAAGCCGTGTCTGCAGTAAAGCCGCGTGACGATGCCCTTCAGCTGGGGCTCTGCAGAGCAAACACAGGGTTAAACACACGTTAGCATTCGCGACACACACAAACACTTGTCGTGTATTAGGTATTAATGCACACGCCCACCTGTGAGCATTCACATTGACTAAACAAGAGGCTTGATATTTACACTGTGGAATAGTCAAACAATGAAGTGTGTTCTTGCATGGGTGTGTGTGACTCTGGCCTTCAGCAGGATTGATGGGTTCTCGGTGTTGGCTAAAAAGAAGCATCTTATACGGGTTCAAGTGAGGCAAGTAAGGTGTGTTTTGCATGTGTGTGTGTGTGCTTGCTTTAAGTAGATGTCCATCACTCTACAATGGGGTGAGGCTAACATGAGTGGTGACCAAAATGCAGTCTTTAATTAGTAAAATGTATTACTGTTTTTATTTTACTTATGTTTACATGTAAATAACGGTCTTAGATCTTTCAATTATTATAAATAATACACAACCAAGCCAAACCATTTTGCTGCCTCGAAATGAGCAGAAAAGTCTGTCCTGCATGTGAGATGGCAACAACTCAGGAAACAAGCAAGAACAACTTAACCGTCGTACTGAATGTTTAATGAAGCATCTCCTATCGTCTGTTTACCCCCCTCTAAAATACCAACTGTCGTCATTTACTCAGTGCACTTGGAGGCATCAGACTGTTGGTTTCAAATCAGGCATTTTCATCAGTGATAAAGTAGCACTGATAAAACTTTAAGTGTTTGTGTTTAAGTTTCTTCTTTTTCAGGTCACACACGCATGACCGAGGGGGGCTATCTCACTCGGAAGTGCTGAGGGTGACTAAATAGTGGATCAGAAGGAATGTCAGAATGCTGAAGTGTTTCCACAATCAAGTTTTAATGAGACACATCAAATATGGATGAGGACAGAGAAGTACGGGGGCAGCTGGCAGTTGGCCCTCGGATGACAGCAGGGGTGTGAGACAGAGATAGAGAACGCAGAAGAGAAAGACATGCACTGCAAATGGTATCGTTCACAAAATGTACACTCAATTTTGTAAACAGAAAATGTTCCTTGAAGAACATGGGAAACAAATATTTTTGCTTCTGTGCTGGGGCCTGAATCTAACTCGAGTGAGAGGGATAAAGAAGGGAACAAAAATGTTTTCTGAAGTGAATGACATCAAAGTAATAAATACAATTTTAAATGTAATGCTACTTCTATTGGTGATAAAAATGGATTTAAATGCCAGTCAAAATGATTTAGCAGTACTTTTGCCTGTTATTCTTTGGCAGATTTTTTTTTCTGGCAAAAAATACAGACACAAGAGAGTCCCATTTTCTGAACAAACCCAAGGCAGTGGTGTTTATAGCTTTTCTGAACTGCCTCACTCAAAGGCGGGGTGGAAACCCTGACAGAGCGCGGCGAGATGCAATGAATTGTCCAAAAGGGATAATAGTGCACAATGTTGTACAGTCCTGCGCTGTCGTATACTGACACCTTAGTACACCTTCCCTGTCTCTACAACAGCAACAACAAAGTTAATTTTCATGAAGAATACATTGAACTGCATTTGTTAAACTGTAGAAGTAAACCTTGTGAAGTCTTAATATATATTCTTCATCAATGGAATTTAGTTGTGGAATCATTTGTTTAAAACATTTTCCAACCTATTCAACAATCATCGATTAAACGTGTTGAGTAAATATTCAACTTTTTGTCGTTGCAAACCTAATCCATCTCCCTGCAAACCTCAAGAAGTTGTTGAATGGAAGCTCATTACGGTTTGAGTTAAGCCTTGAGGTCCGTGAATGACTCAAAGAAATGCTGGTGTGTAATCCCCCCCCCCCCCTTTCATGCTGACAGTGTGACACAACATGTTTGGAAGCTTTTCATCGGAGGCTCTGGTCTTAAGTTGCTGTAACTACTAAAAGATAAAAGCTCATCCATCCATCGCTGGCTGCCGAGACGCAGAGAGGTCAAACACAGAGTGTTGTAATCTGTAATATCCTGCGCGTTAATCCCAAATTAAGCCTCAGACCACACACCAGGCCATGTGCTGCCCAACACAACTGCCACAGTGCAGAGTGAATCAACAAACGCACACATGAGGCGGATGTTGACATTTAAAGGTTTTCTGGTGACTATGCTGTAATCCAAAACATCGAACATGCAAGACTACTAGTGCATGTAAAGAGCCTTGACAAAACTAACACACAGCATCAAACCATGTGGAAGCATCGGCTAAAAGCAGAAGAAGTGGCCTTGAGTGCAACATGAGGCAGTATATGAGTTAATCTGATCTAAATTGGCGATTCAATTCCACAAACACACAGACATTCACATATTTTTTGTTTGTGCAAAGGGTCTGTAGCACTGCTGGTTAAAACTGCGTGAAAAGACCATTGTTAGCTTAATATTTATGAAGCAAAAACACTGTATAATAGTTTTCTATTCTTTATCATAACTGACTGAAGACAGGGGATCTATATTTATTTAGGTCGTAGATCTACTGTACTTCACACTATTCCATGACAGCTTGTTAAACAAGACTTTCAAAATGATGGATGCTTTGTCCTCGGCACACTGAGCTCAGATTCTGTCCTAACAATGTCAACGCAGCATGAAACCTGTTTCAGGAGTTCAATGTAATGAGTTCCCTGGACCTACGGGTTCAGTCAACACACTCTCACTCCCTGATAGTCCAATAGCGACGCTTGTCTGGGTCCTTTGGTGTGCAGTTGTGACGTGCCGAGTCTCTTTCAGCTTCATAAACGGACGCAAAGAGCTTTCAACAGATTGCAATGTATTCCCATCGGCGGCGGTATATGACGCTCAGGGAAGCACCGCATCGGTCCATGTCGGCGGCAGCTAAAGGCAATGTGAGCGTCCATTCCCATTGGATAACGGAGAATTTTACACCTGGAAGTAAGTATTCTCCTTACTGTCGATTGATTTTACGGTGATATCTGCACTACTCATCAACTCAAAAACACCAGATTATCCTTGTTAATCACACAACATTGATTGGTTTATATTGTGTACAATGGTTGGTGTGTGTGTGTGTGTGTGTGTGTGTGTGTGTGTGTGTGTGTGTGTGTGTGTGTGTGTGTGTGTGTGTGTGTGTGTGTGTGTGTGTGTGTGTCATACTTGCCAACCCTCCCGATTTACGCGGGAGACTCCCGATTTCATTGCCCTCTCCCCGGTTTCCTCCCAGGGTCATATTTCTCCCAATTTCTGACAAAATCAGATTTACTCACGACTGTTTCCACTCGGACTTTAATATAGCTACACCATTGTTTGGTTTCCATGGTAGCGCATCTCTTTAGCAGCACGCGCAACTCAAAGTTTGAGAGGATGGGGAAGATGAAAACTGAACAAGAATCGACAACTCCACCCTCTGCTCACTCCTTTCCTGTAAAATACAGGTCCAGCCCACACATATGCTCCATGGTGCTACAGGCTCCATGGTGCTACAGGCATTGCCCTTACAACTACAATAAGCATGTAAATGTTAATCTACGGCGATCCACTCCGGCGATCCACTAGCACCGAGATGCAGCCATCCTCGACAACTACTGTAGCGTCACCTTGGATACGAGTCCAAACAACTCACAGACACACAGGCCAAGGCGCTGACACGGCGCCCTTTGAGCATCAGATCTGACGACGCTGATTGGCTAAAATTATGTTTCGGCGGCATAGTATACAGATAGCAACAGTCAGCTTGTTGGCTGCTGCTGCTCTGGCTGAGGGCTCCTTTCTACCGCCCAGACGAGAGAGGGTAATGATACACGCTGTGGCCAGGCAGGAAACATGTGACTTATCAGTAACTTTAGATATCGTAAAACAATTTTAAACGAGATTTTATTGTAGATTATACATTTTACTGATACCAATTATATCATATTTATCTTGTTCATGAAAAATTAAAATTAAAAAATATATATTTTTTTTAAATATATTTTTTTATTTATTTTTTTTAACATGTGGGAAGAGGGTGGGCGGCGCCCCTAGCGCCCCTATGGGCCGGCTGCCACTGGTTGTATCGGAGTTTAGGATGGCAGAAGACACTACCCTACCCATAATCCTCAGCTGTCATTTGAGTCTGCACCATGTGCTTTGCTCGACAAACCCTGTGACCAAGCATCGCTATTGGGCTATCAGGGAGTGAGACTGTGTTGGTTCAGTGGGTCCAAAATAAAATGTTTCTTCTTTTGACAAATTGAAGCACTAAATTGGTTTTTGATGATACAGTGTTAGACCTCGCCACATCACTTGAAAGTGGGATGACCTTGGCAACTGATTCAGCAGTCTCCTTGGCTTTTTTGGTCAACTTTAGATGGTATATTTGCTGAGCTCTAAGGCCGATGATGTGTATAATGTAGGGATGTAATGATATATCGAATATCGCGATATTGCTGTAAATAAATGTCTCAATACCGTCGTGAGACTGACAAAATATGCCACGATCTTTTTTTATAATCATTATTATTATTATTATTTTTTTTTTTTAAACCTTTATAGACATTTGTATTGATTTGGATAAACCCCTTGAGATGCACCATCTCGTTTTCAAGGGGGTCCCGACAATAGCAACAACTTACAGACATACATAAACAAAAAGACAAAATGCAAAACATGACACACAAGACAAACCACATACAGTCTATTAAGTAAAATTCAAGCAATGCATACAATCATTACAATTTGAGACAGTGAAGCAAATCAGTTTCATCAACATCAGTTTCATTAATAACAAGTACAGACCAGTTGAAAGTGAGATGATAATGCATGTTTAAACATACCCATGATGCAACAGATCTAATAGCAGCAGGTAAAGTATTCCAGTCAGTTGGGGCTTTGAACATGCAAAAAAAAAAATTGATTGGCAGAAGAGCTTCTGCCAATACATTTTTTTGCAGAGGGGACAGAGAAATAAATCTGAACAGAATGTCTAACTTGATGATTTGACGAGTAGGGTACAAAATACTGCTTTAAATAAGGGGGATAGTTAAGATAAATGCATTTAAATATCAGCTGAAGCCAATGCATGTGTCTTCTTACATTTAAAGAAGGCCATTTAAGTTGGTTATACATTGTGCAGTGATGTGTACGAAAAGGACAACCAAGAACAAATCTGCATAGTCTGTTGTAGGCTATGTTGAGTGGAGCAAGATCTGATTTATGTGCATTTTGGTAGACAACATCACAATAGTCCATAATCGGAAGAATAAGTTGAGAAGCAATTCTCTTTCGGACACTGAGCGTAAAACAATTGCGAGAGCGGTGTAAAACACCTATTCCGTAATTGACTTTTTGTATTACATGCTTTATATGTAGTTTAAATGAAAGTTCAGAGTCTAGCCATACACCAAGATATTTAAAGCTATCAACTTTATGCAGAGAAGTGCCATCCTTACATGTTATTACTACATTAGGTTTGGATTTGAGCTTCTGCCTGGTACCAAAGACCATGGTATAAGATTTTGTTTTGTTAAGCAGTAGTTTATTGTGTGATAGCCAGTCCTGTAAGATATTAAAATCCAATTGAAGAGAAATCTGAATTTGTGAACAATCGGATTTGGTTGTATATATGACAGTATCATCAGCATAAAGGTGAGTACAACAATTAATGAGACAAGAAGATAAATCATTTATGTAAATAGAGAACAGAAGTGGGCCCAGAGTTGATCCTTGGGGTACACCCTTTTGTTGGATCAACAGGTCAGACTGTTTTCCATTAACAACCACACATTGCTTTCTACTGTGAAGGTACGAGTTAAACCATAACACTGTATTATTAGAAAGGCCAATGCTGTGAAGTTTATCCAAGAGTAGATATCGATCAACGAAATCAAAGGCTTTTGTCAAGTCAATAAAAATGGCACCTGTGAGTTCACCATCATCTGCAGCAGAGTACAAGTCATTCGTACATTTAAGTAGTGCAGTTGTTGTGGAGTGATTAGGCCTGAAACCAGATTGAACCGGAGATAAAATATTATAAGTATTGAGATAATGTGACAGTTGATTATAAATTATTTTCTCCAAAAAAGAACTGCGTGCTAATAGAACCATCCATCGGGCAGCAGAGCGGAAACGGTGGAAATCCAAACACCATGATGACCTCCTAACCTATCAGGCTCTCCTCTCCTCTTTCTCTGCTTCCATCTCTCAGGCAAAAAGCACTTTCTTTCAAGATAAGATCAAATCTTCCTATTCCAATCCCAAAAAACTATTTTCCATCTTCTCCACCCTCATTTAATCAACACTTCTCTAACTTCTGGTCACTTTCCAAACAGTCTCAAGGAGGCAAGAGTAAACCCTCTCCTAAAGAAACCCACTCTCAACCCGTCCGATGTTATAAACTACAGGCCTGTCTCTCTTCTCCCGTTCCTGTCTAAAACACTTGAACGCGCTTACTTTAAACAAATCTCCTGTTATCTCCATCAGAACAACCTTCTGGATCCGCACCAGTCTGGTTTCAAGGCAGGTCACTCAACAGAAACTGCCCTCCTTGCCGTCTCTGAGGAATTGCACACTGCTAAAGCAGCCTCCCTCTCCTCTGTCATCATCATTCTGGACCTGTCTGCTGCATTGGACACGGTGAATCATCAGATCCTCCTTCGCACTCTCCAAGAACTTGGAGTTTCAGGCTCTGCACTTTCCCTCCTCACCTCATACCTCAAAGACCGTACCTACAGGGTAACTTGGAGAGGGTCCAAGTCCGACCCTTGTCAATTAACTACAGGGGTCCCTCAGGGCTCTGTTCTTGGTCCACTCCTCTTCTCCCTGTACATAAACTCGCTCGGATCTGCCATTAGCCCGCATGGTTTTTCATACCATTGCTACGCTGACGACACCCAATTAATTATGTCCTTTCCCTGCTCAGAGACCCAGGTCGTCGCACGCATCTCTGCTTGTCTAGCGAACATCTCTCAGTGGATGTCTGCTCACCACCTCAAGCTCAACCTTGATAAGACTGAACTGCTTTTCTTTCCGGGAAAAGATTGTCCCACTCTTGACCTGACAATCAACATCGGCACCTCTGTTGTTTCCCAGACTCAGACTGCAAGGAATCTGGGTGTGACCCTAGATAACAACCTGTCCTTCACTGCAAACATCGCTGCTACAACCCGTTGCTGCAGATACACGCTTTACAACATCAGGAGGATACGTCCCCAGCTGACCCAGAAAGCGACGCAGGTTCTGGCCCAGGCTCTCGTCATCTCACGCCTAGACTACTGCAACTCCCTCCTGGCTGGTCTACCTGTATGTGCCATCCGACCTCTGCAGCTCATCCAGAATGCAGCGGCTCGTCTGGTCTTCAACCTTCCTAAATTTTCCCACACCACTCCGCTCCTCCGCTCCCTTTACTGGCTTCCGGTAACTGCTAGAATCCACTTCAAGACACTGGTACTTGCGTACCATGCTGCGAATGGATCTGGCCCTTCCTATATCCAGGACATGGTTAAACTGTACACCCCAGCACGTGCACTACGCTCTGCATCAGTGTCAACAGATGGTCCAGTTGTGACGGTTCACCACTGCCATATGCATACTGGGGTGGCCTGCTGGAGTTATGTTTGAATAATAAGTATTCAATCAAATGTATCCAAAATGTTAATCATTACATTTCGAGAAAATTGTCTTAAAAACTGAAAATGCTTTTTTGTTTCAATCCACTACTATTAAGTAACTGTAAGTATGAACATATTGCTTTGATTGCTGCATTTACCAGATGTAGTTACATTGACCATGGAGGCTAAAACATTCAGCAAGTTAACGCCTGACTTCAACCCAAGGCTTTAACTGAATGGGCCCTTTGAAACTCATACTGACATATCCGGATTAAAGCTGCTGATTTTAAAACAAATTGTCAAAATTGAAAACAATGCAGAGTTCCCCTTACAGTTGTATCCTTGGCAGGGTTAAAAGGCCTCTGAAATTGCATTGAAACCATGGGACTTTAACAAATTCACACTTGTATAGCCAGCAATCCCACTGTCACATTGGAATGTATCCTGGGAATATCATAGCATTAATGAAGAGATTTGCTATCAGAGTTCATCATACTGGATGTCATGTGGTAGTATGTATGAGTGTGTTATGCATGAGAAATATGTGGGTCTATAATTCCACAGACATCCAATGCCAATTATAGAGTGACCTTAAAAAAGAGCAGGATTAATTTGACTTATTAAGAATCTCAACCATTAAAGTTACCCTGTACCCTCCGGCTGCTCGATGCCTCAAGGCAGATGACAAGTGGGCAGTGTTATTTCCCCCCCTGACACACTCCAATTCTCAATGTGTGTTGGACGCCTCCAACGGGCTTGGCTGAAGAAGCAGAGAAAGTGTGCCAAAGATAATGTCTGTCTGTCCTTTCCTCTGTCTATACATCTTTCTTACTTTCTCCTCAAGGGTTTTGTTAAATGACTTCAATATTAGACAATTTGGGTAGAGGACAGTTTACCAGTGCCAACATTTAGAATCAGTAAGGGTAATAGAGGTCAGGGTAGTAGATGGGTCCCTCTTTCTTTCTTCTTACCCTCCCCTACGCTTGATAACTAGTAACTTGTCCTTGACCCACTGCCCCCAAAGTTATTTCATTTTTGGCACCATTGTTAAAGTATTTGCATTGCTAAAATGGAATATGAACTGAGACAAACCCATTATCTAGTAATTCTGTGTAACTGCCTTCTTCCCTGCATTTCTCCTCCATCTCATCTTCCCTATCTCATTCCAAAGATGTATATCCAATCAGCACAGAAGTCCTTACTTTTGCTCTTTTTAAAACGTTACGGATGCTAAAGGATAATACAGTAAAAAGAATAGGGTGAAGCAGAGTAGTGTCAATAAATGTCACTTAACAGCAACAGAAACTCTGTTGACTGACAAGAAGACGAGGGAGGAACAAAGAGTACATCTCTTCACCTTTATTTGTTTTTCACAGGTAGTCACTGTATTTCAACAGCACTGGTAGACACTGATGACTTGTAGATTTCTCATTTAGCGATTGTAGTTATTCCTATTTTTCTGAGACACTTAAGTTTGTCAAGCCACTTGAAACTGATGGCACTGCGCAACGGATTATTATTATATGTCCATCTGTTTGCCGAAGTGTCATCTTAAATGCTCTCTGTTTGGTCCGTGTCAGCACTGACGCATTGGACTCCGGGGAGAACAGATGTGCTACTTCACTGATGCGTCGCTGATATATTATGGTCATTGTAGTTCACTAACTGTTTCAGCGTTTGCTACATTAAAGCTTGAAAACTTCATTGGAGAGAATCAGCAGCTCTATGCATCATAGCACCCCAAATGAATCACCACAAACAGAGGAGACTGGCTACTGGTAAAGTTTGACGAGGTAACACTGTATAGAAAAAGTGATTATTTAAAAGTAAGTCATCTATACTGGACTAAATAAAGAAGGTTGGGAGAGAACTGAGATGGGTACCTTTAGAAGAGATACTGCTACAGGTAGTGTTTCCCAAAAGTTGATTCATTAGCTTTGTCCCAATTTTGTGTGTGTGTACTTGTAAACCTATCAAATAGGGGACCACAGCATTGTTACACATCCACGCCAGTAGCGGTTCTAGAACATGTTATATGGGGTGGCAAAGGGGGGGGCAAGATGTCATGCCAGGGTGGCATGGGAGGGCGGACAGCATGTGGTATTTTATACTGTATATAACCTATTTATTGTTAATTCATGCCCTTACACAAGTGTTCCTAATGCACAAGAGAAACAAGGTGTTCAGACAAACAATCGGGTGCCCTTTGAGTCCCCCAAGCTTACTTCAACCATTTTAAATGAAAGGAAACTACAAAATGTATTATTTTAAAGCAATGAATTAATGGAACAGGTTGTTTTGCATTACAATGTAAAACTAAATATATATTTTGTTTTAAATTGGTTGTCTTGTAGTTGTAGTAGACAACAGACATATTTGCATGTCCTCACTAAGCATTATTACATATTCATTTAATATTAAACAAATCAAAATGGCCAATTATCCCAAAATGTTGCTGCTAATATAATCATATGCTTGTCAACTTTAACTGATCAAAAAGAAATTCTGAAAAAATACTTGAATTATCTATGAAATTGCAATATTGACACACGTCCCTCAGTTAGTTTCAACCCCGTCAAGCCATACCATTTACCCTCCTATTAAAATAATGGATCAGTCCATGGGTGATCTGCATTGAGGGAATTACATCACAAAAGTCTTCTGAAGAAAAGATGGCAAAGAAAGGCAAGTGTCAGTTTCTTCTCTTACCTATATTTCAGTTTTTGTATTGTCAGATTAAGATTGACAAGCTCAACATTTCAACTATGTTGTATGAATTAATAATAGTAAATAATTGTTTATTACAAAATAAGCAATAGTTTTGCAAAAAATTACAATTTTGTAATGTCCTTGACTTCCATGTGGTGCCATATCTTAGCTAGACAAGGTCTCTACTTTTTGTCAAAAACTTCAACCCTGTCACATTTTTTCAAGGAAATTCCTAGTAATTATTTATATTTTGTGCCTGGGGTGGGAAAATGTAAGTAGTCCACTACCAGATGTTATGACCAAACATTTTGGTTTCATTTTTCAAAGATGTAAAGACCCAAAAGGCACCCGATTCAGAGAATACTCAGAATTCTGCTTACTTTAAGTACAGTCAAAGTACTTAGTTATAATTAAGTACACAAATGACATCACCCATCTCTTAAGAGAGCTAAAGGTGACCTGTGCAGCAACACATTTAAATAAATATTTGTCAATACTAAGAGCCGCTAGATTGTGCTGCTATGATGGAATATGTAAGGAGAATAAGAACATACCATGTGGTCCAGCTGGAGTTTCATCTGCCTCCTGATCCCTGCCTCTGTCCCTCTGTCTGACACTTCATCTTTATTCCTCATACATTTCTTCTTCTTCACTAATGTCTTCATCTCCTCCTCTTCCTCCTGCTCTGACCCTCCTGGTCTCTTAGTGTACTCTCTTTTCCTTTTCCTCTTTCTGTTCGTCCTCATCACTTCTCAGATATGTCTTTGTGTTGTTGTTGAATCACTCCAGCTACTCTGGCCTGCCAGAGTCTACTTGTGAAAAGCACTGCTTGTATAACTTTACACGTTAGGGCCATGTAGCTGATAAGTAGCATATCATAAATATAACATCAGAAAGTATTTATCAAACACACACAGGCATCTGTGTTTAGACCCAGTTTGACGGTAACGGATGTATCCTGGTTTAATTGATCTGGCCTCATTGCTGTGATGTGTAATATACGTGGATTTAATAGTACCGCATAGTTTAGCAAAGTGATCGATCTCCCAGCTACCGCTGTCTGTGTAGTATTTTGCAACGTAACGCCCCAAACAGCGACCGTCTGTTAAACGCTATCGATTCAAACGGCAGCATTTTAGTAAATACAAAACTAATGGAAGGGGAAATGCTCCCAGGGGAAGCTGATCCACCTTCAGGTGCTGCGACAGCTCGGTCTCTCTGCAGCGGTGTGAGCCGCGGTCTGTGAACGCCGCTCCGCAGTTTAATGCAGGGCCGTAGCTACGTTTTTAGCGGGACGAAAAATTATATTTAAAGTCATTCACTTTTAATTAATGTACTGCTTGTTTCGCTGCTTGAGAAGCGTGTGGACATAGTGTAGGTTTGTTTCTATAAGTACAGTTGTAGGGAAACAAAAGTTTGGGGGGCTGCTGCCCCCCACTTGCCCCCCGTAGATCCGCCCCTGATCCACGCACAGGGTACTTACACATAAAATGTGAAAATCTGTAGGCCCCCTGGTACACATGCTTGATATCAGGTTAAAATCATGTATAAAACCAAGTAGTACTCTATTTGTAGATTGTAGATATGAGGGGTCTTGCTTGAGGTTTGTGAGTTTTTGCTCAACACTACTCCTGCTGGCTGGTCCTAGCTATGTTAACCTTATAGGCCGATGACTAGCTGCCAAAGTAATATACTATGAAAATGAGTTTATAATACAGTACGTACTGCAAGTGGTATGCAATTCAGACATACTTTCTTCCAGTGCAATAAAGATGATGTAACAGCAAGGCCATACATTGCTGTGGAGTGGTTCTTTCCCTTTGGATTTACTGAAGATCAACGTGTTCGTAGTGATTCTTTCATCACCTTTCACATGTTCCAACATGAAAGACCTCTCACTGCTTTGACTCTGCCCACTGCCCTGTTTGTCTTCAATATATTCAGATGCTTTTCTCGGTTGCAAAAATAAGATTATATATAACTTACTTGTTTATAATGGTAAAATAAACTTAACCATTGAATCCAATTAGGACATTATTTATCTTTTGTTGTTAAATGAATTGCACAGTCTTATTCAGCGACTTGCATGCTTCTTTGGAATCACACACTCTGGTTAAGTTCTATTTTCTGGAACCTAAAAGAAAACAAGCATCCAATTATGGGAAGCAGCACAATATCTACGAGCCCCAAACATTTCTCTGTAACATGTAATGTTTGAAGTTATATACAATTAAAAATCATGGAGAAACCAGTTTCACAGCATATGAAATTACCAAACTAACACAAATGGAATTACTAAAATGTGACTTAAAGTAAACAAATGTCTCCTTCCATTCTGTAGCTATCAAAACAAATTGAATGGGCATATTGTAAACAAAACTCTCAGTCAACTGGCTGACAGATTGTCCTTTGTGCCGCCTGACAGGTGGTAACAAAGCACAGTTGAATTTTAAAATAATTACTCCTTGAGGCTAGCGACAGAGCTACAACAATTTACAGTTGCATACTGTTCCTGCAGTAAAGGAGCATTGTTGTCACTTTATAACACATTATAATTACTTATATTACAATCAGCGTTTGTGCATTTATTTTGTGTACATAATGCCTACGATTCAACATCAAGCTTACATCATCTTTGTCCCTTCTCTATCCTGTGGAAAAAGGTCATTTCACTATAATTCTCTTTTATCGAATACAGCACTGTGGCCAAAAAACTGCTTGGTTGCTGCTACTTACAGTAACATGTCATGCCTCTGCACACTGGCCCTAGAAACACTTCTCAGCTTTCTCCGGAGTTAATAAGCTTGTTACTCCCCACTGACTCTAATATTGTCTTTCTCACCACTAGCACGAGAGCCTAAAGCTATATTAATCCGTGGACATATGGATTTTACAACTGCCAGTATTTCATCTCCCAGCATTTATTGCATTCACTGGTAAATGCTTGACAGCAGCCACAAACATATCTTGTATTAATATGAGAGCAAGTGGAGTATGGTATGTAGATTTTCTTTTTTATATTACATTTTTTTGCACTTTGCTCTATCTGAAGAGCAAGACTCGGGATGAGGAGGCGCCATACATGTTCTCATATTTTCATATTTCACCATTCACATTAAGTGCAGCTAAATTGCATAAAATTAGGGACTCACAGTGCCCCGGTTGACAATGAATAATGAGTATAAAGGTGGGAGAGCCTACATTGTAATGGCCATATTTACAAGGACCATCAATCATCTCCAAACCACCAGCAGCCTCATCCCTCATAGGACGGAGAGAGAGAAAGGGGCGGAGTGCCTTCAAAACAAACTGTTTCTCTATCTGTATCCCTCTCTCTCACTGCAGTCCAACTTTACATTTAAAAAAAAAAATCAATAGTGATGAAAGTAGTGAAGCAGACTTCCAGATCAGAATTTGTTTTGGTTGTAGTTAAAAGTCTTTAAGGTTATAGAAATTACACAAAAAAGCATGAGCAGTGCACAAAGCTCACAGCATTTTGATTGGCCCATTACATTTCCTGAGTATTCGGAATCAACCAATGTGGAAAAGTATTGCGAAGTAAGGGAAGAACAAGTATCCATTTGTGAAAATCTAATTCTGACGTGTCAGTGTCTGTATTACAGAGAAGAAATCAATGCTACCACAGACAGCAGCTACAAAGCAGAAGGTCCCCTGTATCTTTATATTCACTCAAGGCTGTGGCTGTAAGAATACTTTTCTTAGATTCAACAAAAAACTAATATAATTCCTCATTTGCCTATTATTAAACATTTGCAATGCAATCAATACATGTCTTTTTGTGATAATCATGATGATCATGGTCATTTACCTTATTCACCGTGAGTGTGTTTCAAAATTGATGGAACTTTAGGACGGAATATATATCATCCAAATATCTTTAACCTGTTAAGTCCCAAGCCTGTTTTTAAGGTCTCAGGATCGAAAATGACATTCCCAGAACAAATGACTATATCTTCACTTCTAAAAGGGGTACATTAATAATCCTTTTTCTCAAAGCAATGATACACCTGTGAGTTGGATATAGAAAAGTCAGAATCAATATAGAATTTTTTTATTTTAAAGTAAATTCAGATTGAACATAGTAAAAAAATGTAAATTATAGTGTCTGTCCAAGAAAAATACACTACTTATCGTGAAAACCACTCTTGAATGATGGGATCGGAGAAAAGCTTTAGGAATCCAAGCTATAACATATAAGTACCCTGTATCAAGATTGATGCAAAACAAGTGACATTTGACCTTTTTAGAGAGGTTTAGCAAAAAAATGATGATGATTGACACCTCTTTTGAACCATTAGAGCGAATAGAATCGAGGAGGAGATCCTAAATCCACATACACGTACACCATGAGGAGTGAGAGTGATGCGACACATAGGATTACCCTTCAGCAGTGTTTTTATCGTTTTAATGCCATTGAACACAACCTTTGATCAGAACAACAGCAAAGGTAAGACTATTTCTCGTTTTGGCTAAGTAAAGCTACGTTGTGTGATGTCTGGGTTTGCTTCCCCTGCCGCAAGTTTTGATCACACAGTGATGATACTAATACTTTTAGAATCTGTGGAATCTCAGCTTGCTAGCTGATATCTTATTTGTGCAGATCCGATAAGTAATAAAGTATTTCTACCGTGAGTTCTGTGCTAAGTGCGTTAGCATCTTTTCGCTCAGAGCTAATTCATAGGCTCTGCGTTAGACTTGTGTTTTGTTTAGCTACAAATTGTTCATATCATCAGTTAGCTGAGTTTCATACCGTTAAGTGGATATGACACATTCATAGTTTGTTAAATGTTAAGAAGCCCTCAGACGCTGTTTCTTGCAAGATGTTGCGTTTTGCCCCCGCTGGCGGGGACATGGGGCTTAACAGGATGTTTTTATCAAAATGCCACAAATGTATAACAGACTTCCCAATGTCATTCCTATCTATATATATGTTGAAGGTTTCTTTCTGATGGGTTTGTTCATATAACATTCATGTCATGATTGCGATACCATTTTATCCCTATAACATTGAGACAATGGATTCCCAATGGCTGTTTTTTGGAGTATTGCTAACATATGATATCTGGAATCATCAATATGTTGAGAAGTGTTTAGATCAGACATTATTTATGATGTTATCAAGCCTACTGTTTAGTAGAATGTCTAAAGACCTCCACCAAAAACACTGGAAAAGATTCAAAGATTCCAAGTTCATTGGGAACAAGAAACCACTTGGATATGAAGTGACATGACACCCACACGTGTAGGTCAGGGAAAGTGAGACGTTGTGGATTAATTAGAAAGACAACGGGTGAACGTTTCAGACCGCACTTTACAGATTAATGATTTAAAGCTTAAATGAATGTCCTAATGATTTACTCAGAGAGAGGCCGAAACAAAAGCAGCTGTCTCAGAAGTGAGAGAGAATGTATATGGAGAGGAAGATAAGGGTAGGGGATAAAGCACGAGATTGAAAATGGGATGAAATGGAGAAAGAGCAAGACAATAACGGTGGGCATGAATCAAGAGAGCAGACGACACTTTGGAAAAAGCTGAAAGAAAGATACCCATGGGGGTTGTAGTGTTTGTAAGAGGAATGCAGACAGAAATATGGAGATGAAGAGGGAGAATATCTAAAGCAATGGCTAAAAATGAAAAAGAGGGGCCCAGTGAGACAGCCATAACCTGGATCAGAGAGGAAAAAGAGGGTAAGTATGGAAGCCCATTTCCGCCACTTAAAAAAATTAAAATCCCCATGAAAAGTCATGATTATGAGATAAAAAGTCATTATGAGATAAGAAAGTCAAAATTATGAGATAAAGTCGAAATAATGAGATAAAAAGTCATAATTATGAGATAAGAAGTGTGCATGTGCTGCAGTGGCGCTGTCTTCAAAGGTCCCTTCATCACCTTGCTGCTCTCCACCATGCAAACGGCATCTAGTCCTAAATAAGGTAACTATTACAGGTGACTTTTGTAAATGTTACATATAGCCTATATTGCAGCTAAACTACAACAATGCAGTTCATAGCTTTGACATTACCTGTTATGAACTATAATATATATGCCTATAGTTTTGTGGTAACGTTCACGCCACTAATGACAATAGTGTAGGCATACTGCTGCTGTGAGTTGCTAGCCTAACTCTAACCCGTAAATGTTATCTCAGCTACGGTACACCACTAATTATAGTAGCCTACATGTAACGCAGTGGTTAAAAAGTAATGCGTTAATTGTACATTGCACTGTCGTTCTTTATCGCTTTTCAGTTTGCTATTCTGGGGGAAATGCTAATGCTATAGCGATTATTCAGTAACATCACCAAACCGAAGTGGTACATGTTGAACTTTCCTGTCGGCTCCCAGACCGTAGTCGAGGAAACAGGGGATTACTCTGTGGTCTCCCAGGGCCGAAGCAACAAGCTTCAGGTTCAATAATATCGAAATTACTGGAGAGAGGCGAGCTCTTCTTTGGAGGCCGTTGCATTTATTTAGTTCTTCTTCTTACACAAAATACTTCACAGACCTATATTTTCTGCTGCTTTGTTTTACTTCCAGAAACATAAAAACGCTCGCTCACTCTCGCACCATGCACACACACACACACACACACACACACACACACACACACACACACACACACACACACACACACACACACACACACACACACACACACGCACGCACACACACACGAACCACACCCCTCGCTCTCTCTCTCTTATATAGCGATCTCACTCTGCATGACCCTAATATCATAACACATGGATATCTCAGCTACTTGGTAAATCTAGAACTTAGTCAGGCTCTTGATAATGCGGGCAGGAGTGTGTTAGCAATATACGAGTTAGAGTAAGAGGAGAGAGTGAGGAAGTGTGGAAGAGGGAGTAAGCAAGAGAGGAGATGAGGAATAGGAAGAGAGGAGGAGAAGGAGGCAGAGGAGGAGAGGAGGGACCAATTAGAACACATGTTGCATTTTTCCTTATATTAAATATAGTCTTAATCACAACTAAAGTATAGCTTATAGGTAACTTATGTTCATGAAAGAGGGAAAAGCCTAATGGGAATGTTATAAGTCTGAAAATAGTCAACTGTTAGTTTACATGCAACACAACATTTGCTGTTGAGATGTATCAACGTACAATGAAAGTTGTTGCCATGCAAGTCAGTATGATAGCTAATTGTTTCATAAAATATTAATTCAAGCCGGGTCAACCCTTTTTTACAAATCAGTTTTTGCTACACAGTTCTGAAAAAAAGCAAAGAGTTAAGTAAATAAACACGCTCATGGCATATGTAACAACTTTCCCTTCTTAATAAAAATTGCATTTTAAAAACATGAATTGATGTTCCATTGGCTTCTTTGTTTTGTTGAACATCCAGCCAAACAGAATATCGTCAACTAGACACTGCAGGTGCTTTTTCATTCAGCGATGTCATAAGCTGCCTCACAATAAAATCAAAAGGAGTGAATATTTCCCCTTAACCACTTTAAAGATTGGATTTGTCATATCAGAGGGCAACTTACGAAAATCTGATAACCAAGAGTCCTATTTTAAGTATTACAAGATCAATAAAATCTAATAAAATGAAATAATGCTGCCCTTCCTCCTTAGTTGGAGAATAGTTTATAGTCTTATTTAAACATGACATTTAAAGGTGGGGTAGGTAAGTTTGAGAAACCGGCTTGAGATACGCTTTTTGTTATATTCCATGGAATGCTCTTAACATCCCGATAGCAATGAATATCTGAAGTGCTTTGACAATAAATCCATAAAAAAATGTCATCTGTGGAAGCCGTAGTACTGTAAAAAGTACGACCAATCATTTTAGCCGGCCCGGCTAAAGTAACTGGATGGCCTACCTGCCACAAACTTATCTCGTGCCCTCATTGGTCATGAGCGCGTTCGTGTGTGTTGGAGGAGGGGCTCTGTAAGGAAGTGGCAGATTTTTCTCCGGTTGTGTATTTCAAATTCTAGTGATCTCGAGCCGGTTTCTCAAACTTACACAACCTACCTTTAATGTGAAGATGCTTGAATACCAAAACGACAAACAAAAACGATTTTGTAAAAATCAGAAGTCAAATGTATCAAATGTATTTAAGGTTACATTTAAGCTTTCATTTCATTCAACAGAGGTGGAGAGGTTTTTTCAACTGTCACAAGATGGACGAGCTATCTGACTATTTAAGGTCACAACATGTGCCTGAGGAAGACATACAGCGAATGGAACAGGAGAAGGTAGTTTATATATATTTTGTTTTTATATTTCTGAACATTTCTTGTTATTGTAGTAAAGTGTCTTTATTACATGTACAGCACTTTGGCTCGACCAAAAATCGTTTTTAAATTAGCTCTATAAATAAAACTTGATTTGATATAGGAAATGCTTAATTTGGACAATTCACAAATAAACATTAAAAAACCCAAAGTTTGGAAGAGCTTTGAAAACAATACCTGGTGCTGTGTATGCAGGTTTTTCATTGTTGTAATTTAATTCACTTGACTTAAGAATTCTTGATATATTTCTTCATTTTAGATGGATTCCAGTGTCATAACTCTCATGACAGATGACGAGCTGAGAGAGCATCTGCCATCCTATGGGGATCGACTTGCTGTTTTTGGATACTGTAGACGGAAAGAAAAAGAACCCACGAGTCGCAAGTCAAAGCTCTTTGAGCGACTTAGAGGAAAGCTCTCAAGAAACAAAGGTGATCATGTGTCTGAGACAGACCATCAAACCACTCCAAAGAATGCTCAGAAGAATCAAAGAAAGATTGAAATTGGATGGGTGCATTTCAGAGAAGGGGAATTTGTGCAGGAACACACCAAAAAGGGTGGGGGGACCAGAAAAGAGAGTGTCATGAAGGACGGTACAAAACAGAACCTAGTTGAAAAGGCTGTGCAGGTGTTTTTTCCAGATGGAAAAAATGCAGAGGGGAGCCTTACTGATTTTGACATTGATTTAACGGACTTTCAGCAGAACCCATTAGAGCAGTGGTTCTCAACCTGTGGTGGTATGCGAGCTCCCGCTAGGTGGTACGCGGAGGAATCTGAAATATTAAAACGTTTTTATTTTACCTTAACCTTTATCTTACACATAACACAGACATAAAAAATACAGAAAACACAACTAAGTAAACAAAAAGATGAAAAGCTGTCACTACATTGTGTACATTTGGGACAGTAAGAAAGGTGCACTACTTATTACTGCAAGAGCAGCTGGTGGTAAGGACCTTCCGTAACAACTTCCATTTAAAACAGGCTATAGATGAGAGTAACAAATGCGTCACTTCCGGGCAAACATAACGGCTCCGTCCACTTTCCGGGGAAAACAATGCTGTCAGTTGAACAGCGGTCAATACAAATTCTGAAGTTTTTGCCAATCCGATCAGAAATGTACCAAAGATGTTTGGATCTTCAAAGAGCCGGATTCCAATGGCCAGACAGGCAAACAATTGCATTAAGCCATTAGAAATCGACGATCGGGCTCGATATATGGTTAAATATAGCAGTAGGCTATCGATTTTCATAGATGAGAGTAACATCTACGTGACTTTACGGCCCCGCCCACTTTTGGGGGAAACAACGCTGTGAGCCTGAAGCCACAGAGCTCTTCCTTTACTGTCCTTTCTTCTTAGAGGAAGTTCAGAAACACTGAACTCTGGATTATTTTTAATGTTTGAGGTGCAATAAACGACACAGCAGCTTTTTGGCATGATAAAACTATTATGTTCTGCCTCGCTCAAGAGAGTAACAGCTGGAGAAATTAGCCTCGCCTACTGATTTTAATTTAACCATATATCAAGACCGATTGTCGATTTCCAATGATCAAATGTAATTGTTTGCCTGACTGGCCATCGTAATCGAGCTCTTTGAAGATCCAAAAATCCACGGTTTTCAAAGATTTGTTATCGGATTGGCAAAAACTTCAGAATTTGTATTGACCGCCATTCAATCATACTATCAAAATATAATAAGCTTGAGATAATTCAAACTGTGGTTTGAATTAGTTCTAATAGGCTATTGTTGTTTTTAGATTTAGAAATGAAAAAAAAATGTTTTATTTATTTTTGGCATTGCTATGACGACCATACTACCCGCGATAGATTAGAACGTTGCAAGCAAGCTATGAAAGAAAGAAGAAAGCTGAATTATGCTAAAAACGTGGCTCAAAACGGGAGGTATACGGAAGAAAGGTACAGAGGAGAACATTACCAGCGAAAGGGAACAAGTGAATGAGGAGGAGGACAGTCAAGCGACCACAAGCGCAGGCTCCGCCAGCAACGCAACAGTGATATGCGCAGCCACAACGCCGCCCAGTGCTAACGCTGCTAACGTAGCTGCGAATGACTCCATCAGCAGCAGCGCAAGTGAGTCCATAAAAAAGAGACACAAACCAGTTCGGAAATACAACCAGGGTTACATTAAATTTGGATTCAGTTGCAGTGGGACAGATAATGAGCCCAGACCACAGTGCGTGATTTGTGGTGAAGTGTTAAGTAATAATTCTATGAAACCATCGCACCTCCAACGGCACCTTACAACTAAACACGCCCACCTGCAAGACAAGCCAGCGGAATTCTTTACAAGAAAATGTGATCTACTGAATAAGTGCAAGTCAATGATCCAATCCAGCTGTACACCCATAGCCAAGACGAGACTACTGATGTTGCAGATTTGGCCAATTTGATGGTTTATGTCAGATATGAACATGATGGTGCAGTTCAGGAAGACTTTCTGTTCTGTCAACCACTGGAGACCAGAACAACAGCTGAGCACATATTCCAGCTCCTAGACGCGTTTGTGCAAGAGAATGGACTTGAATGGAAAAAGTGTGTTGGAGTTTGCACAGACGGCGCGAGGGCTATGACTGGCCGCCACAGCGGAGTAGCAGCTCGGATCAAAGAAGTCGCACCGGAGATGCGATGGACACACTGCAGCATCCACCGGGAGGCGCTGGCGGTGAAGAAGATGCCCGATGGCTTGAAGTCTGTGCTGGACTGTAACAGCCGCTGCTTTCTCTGTTTACTCTGTTTGTGTGTGTGGAAATTAGCTGTGCAGTTCCTCTGATGCCACTCGTCATCCCGCCCTCGCAACATCTGAAGAGGGGATTGGATTGACGTCATCCAATCCCCGCCCGCTTCCGGCACATCTTCCGGGGGAGGAGTACAAAGGCCGGGGACCAAGATCATTCCGGAGGCTCTGTGTTAGACAGACGCCTCTAGTCTCTTGCTACGCTTACTCATGGTGCTCGTAATACTGTAGATGTTCGGTGCTTAGTGTTGTGTGTGTAAAAGAAGACCAGGTTAGCTCAGCGGTTAGCGCCTCTCGGTTAAATCTTTTGTACTTAGTTATACTGCTTAGCAGGGTGTTAAGTAGTGTTTTGTGTTTAGTGAAGTGTGTTAGCTTAGACCCAGGTTAGCTTAGCGCCTGTTGATCAGCTGCAGCTGTGTTTTTGTGCAGCCTTTTCAGTTTCACTTGTACCACGTTTAACGTGAGGTTTTTGTTTTCCCTTTTATTTAATTATTACTCTGTATGTTCTGCCAAACTCCCTTGTGGAGTCCTCCTTTGTTTGTTCCATAGTTAAGTCGGCGCCCGTTGGCCTTTTTGTTTGTTTCAGACTGTTTGTCTGACATTTTGTTTCACACAGGTTTATAATAAAGCCACTTATAATTACTACCAATTCCTTTCTGGTTGTGTTGCTTCCCTTTGGTTCCCCTAGCCCAGTAGGGAACGTAATATGGACTCTGCTGTGAAGAGTGTGAACTTCATAAAGGCCCGACCAATGCAGTCTCGCCTATTCCAAGTGCTCTGCGATGAGATGGGCAGCGAGCATGTCCAACTTCTGCTCCATACAGAAGTAAGATGGCCATCAAGAGGGAAAGTGCTTTCAAGGCTTTTTGAATTGCACAAGTCTTCTTACAGGACAAAAACGTCCCCTTATCAGATGTGTTTGATGATACAGTGTGGCTCAGCCAGTTGGCATACTTGTCAGACATGTTCTCCCGTTTAAACGACCTGAATTTGGGACTACAGGGACTCTCCATCAATGTGTTTTGATGTGCAGAACAAAATCAACACAATGCTGAACAAGTTGGAGTTATTCAAAATCAAAGTCAAGGCAGTTGATGTTTCAGCTTTCCCTGCTTTAGAGAGTTTTCTGTCTGAGAATGAGCTGACCCTTGATGAAGGAGTGAGGGACAACATGGTTGCACACCTTGTCTCGCTCAGACAACAGTTCCGCCAGTATTTCCCAGTGATGACCGAAGACAACAGCTGGATGAGAAGCCCGTTCTGCATGGAAGCGTCTGGACTGCCAAATAACTTAACTGTGGCTGAGCAGGAGAGTTTAATAGAGTTGTCTTGTGATGAAACACTAAAGCCTGCTTTCAGAAAGCAGTCTTTAGTGGACTTTTGCATAAAGCAACACAGAGAATACCCCGCCCTGTCTGACAGCTGTGCGCTTTCTCCTTCCTATTGCGACCACATATCTGTGCGAGAAAGGCTTCTCTTCCCTTGCTGTTATTAAAACCAAATACAGAAGCAGGCTGAATGCTGAGCCAGACCTGACACTGAAGCTCACCTCGATTGCCCCAGACATCAAAGGACTGTGTTCACGGAGACAGGCGCAACCTTCTCATTAGATTTAGGTGACTTGTCAATGGACACCAACATGTGGCAGAGAGTGAGAGTGTTTGTATGAATTACGTACTGTACAGTGTGTGTGTGTGTGTGTGTGTGTGTGTGTGTGTGTGTGTGTGTGTGGGTGTGTGTGTGTGTGTGTGTGTGTGTGTGTGTGTGTGTGTGTGTGTGTGTGTGTGTGTGTGTGTGTGTGTGTGTGTGTGGCGCCTCAAATATTTCAAAATGAAAAACTAAAATGACGACTCGGAGAATATAAAGAGAGCTGCATTGTTAGGGGACAGTTTGTCTCTGCCTGCCAAAGTTTGAGGGAATCAAACTGAGCTGATACACCAAATTCTAAGCAGTTTGTTTATAACGGTTTATGTTTAGTTTAGTTGCAAATGAAAACAGTGATAGTGTTTCCCTTCTTTACACCTCAGTCAACCCAACTGATGCATCCAGTTTGCAAGAACATGAAACACTGTTTCATGTCGGTGCTTTAGATGATAGTGGCATTGTAACTTTCCGCACAGACACCATCTCTCTGATGGAGTACTCCAGTCTTGATGATACATTGCCTTTCTACAGAACTGTCTATTGAATCATCCATGCCTCCTTCAATGGATATCAGTGGAATCAGCTTCCAGTTTGTGTTCGGGCGGCAGACACCCTATCCGTTTTTAAGAGTGCGCTTAAGACCTTCCTTTTTGATAAAGCTTATAGTTAGGGCTGATTAGATTCAGCCCCTAGTTTTGCTGATATAGACTTAGTTTGTCGGGGGACATCTTACTTCTTCCTTCTCTCTGTCTATACCTGTGTACTCCCATGTTCCGATTAACCCAGCTTCCCTAAATGTCTTTCTTTTTGGTGTCTATATACGTTGGGATCCAGAGTCATGGATGATCCTGCGGTCCTGTGTCCTGCATCACGAGCCCTGGATCTTGAGTCGTGGCTGTGGTCCTGGATCATAGGTCCTGGATGGATATCCTCGTGGATTCATCTTCCTATTATACACACATGCATTTCCAAACATTTGGACTACCTATGTTGCAAATGTATTATCTTTTCAATTTACACACGGCATCTATTGCACGTCTGTCCGTCCTGGGAGAGGGATCCCTCCTCTGTTGCTCTCCCTGAGGTTTCTCCATGTTCCCTTTAAACTGTGGGTTTTCTCCGGAAGTTTTTCCTTGTACGATGTGAGGGTCTAAGGACAGAGGGTGTCGTATTGTCATACTGATATTCTGTACACACTGTGAAGTCCACTGAGACAAATAAACATTGATTGATTGATTGATTGATATGTTTCAGGAACAAGCCAATCAGAGAGAAAGAGTGAAGAAAATTATTGTTATTCATCGTGGACAGATTCTCAGAGAACTTATTCTAGTGTTTTCTGAGGAAAATATCATGGAGAATGACTTTCACTTCCAAGTTATTCTTCCCGATGGAAAGCTTGAAGAAGCTGTGGATGATGGAGGTGTTATGAGGGATATACTGTCCGAATTTTGGAATGACTTTTATGAGCAGTGCACTATGGGAAATGGCTTCAAAGTGCCATACCTGCATCATGATTTTGATAAACAAGAATGGGAAAGTGTAGGCCGAATAATCACATTTGGCTGGCAAAAAGAGAAGTACCTTGCTGTTAAACTTTCACCTGTACTTCTGGAGCAAGCACTTTTGGGCTTTGTTGAGAGTGATCTTGTGGACAGCTTTCTCAAGTATGTGTCAGAGTCTGAGCGGGTGATCTTTGAATCTTGTCGTTCAGATTTTGAAGGTGTGGACCAAGAAAAATTGTTGGAAATCATGGATATCCACAACTGCCGGCGTCTTCCAACAGCAGATAACTTTGAGCAAATCCTGAAGGAGATTGCTCACCAAAAACTGATTCAAGAGCCTGCTTTTGTGATTGAACAGTGGAACAACACACTTGCACCTCTTAGATCAGAGCTGAAAGGGATTGCAGCAGTCTATGAAGAGCTACAACCAACATCAAGAAAGATCATGAGATCAATGACTTACCCCAGTACACAGAATGCCCAGGAGAAACAAATGGTCAAGTATGTTAGAGTCAGACACCCAGCACCTCTCCCTTTTCCTCAGATTTTGCACAGGATCAGATTTGTTCACAGGAAAGAGCATCACTGTCAGCTTCACACAACTTCAGGGATTTCAAAGAAGACCTGTTGCTCATACATGTGGCTGTTACTTGGAGTTGACAGTCAGTTACGACCACTACCCAGAATTTCGACATGAAATGAACAAAGTCTTAGATAGCAACGTGTGGGTAATGGATATTGTCTAAGATACAAATATTTCAGTTTACAGCAACTAGACTGCAATCAGAGGTTCACGTTTAGGATTTGTAGGTTTTCCAGATTATTGTGAAGGAAGTAATACAGCTTGTTTAACCTTACTGAGTGCCACCGCATCAACATCTTGTCAATATTTCTTTACTGCTTTTAGCCACTTTTGTTGAACATTGTTTTCAGTTTAAGAAAATGTTTACGTTTCAATGCAGATAACTTTCTGTGAATACCTCAGTTAAGGAAGTAGTTTAAGATTGATGGTTTACATTGCTAGACTTCACTAATAACCTGAGTCTAAATCAGTTATTTCAGACAACAATGTATACAGTATATTCCTTTGTTAAGCACTATTCTATTCAGGTGCTGTTCTTATTATTTACCAAAAGACAGTTTGGCATTTAAACCACTCATAAACGTATCGATGGATTACGATTAAAGGCTGCTGATGTTGTAGCAAGTTAGATTAAAATGCAGTCAAAATGAAAACAGCAATTTTGTATGCTATCTGTATAATTGAATAAATAATTCTATTAATAAATGTGTGTATTTTGCATTTGTATCCTGTTTTTACACATAGTCAATCTAAGGGCAACACATGACTTTGTTTGTGTGTACATAAAAATATATGTACTGAGAATATTTGGTACATCTTTGACGTGTCTCAAACAGCTACAATTATATTTTCATTCACCACAGGTTAAAGTATATTATAATTCTGACAATTGCAATCAGTATATATATTTCAATTTGTCCTGGAATGAAACAGGAAACAAATACACATCTCTGAAATATAAATTGTGACACTGCCCCAGGAAAGTTAATGATCCAGTTCATTGTTCATCATTTGTCTGAGTGTGATATACAGGTTAACAGTTTCAAACACATCATTTGTTGATTTCAGATTATACTCTGACATTAGATCCACACAGATATGGAACACATCTTCATCACATGGGAAGTCCTTGAACACACACTCATCAAGGCAGACTTGAACTTTCTCCACGTGGTGCAAAAAATCTCTGCCTCCATACAGATGAGGGACTGCATGCAATATGGAGGGACGTCCATGGGGTGATCGTGAGTTATGGACTTGACGGACTCTGTGATTGTTCCAAGTCAATACAACCTCATTAAGTTTTTCCTAGGAGGCAAATAATATTCAGTCAAATAGAATGTATAAAAATACTGGGCAGTGGTGATTACTGCCTTAGTCAAGTATAGTCCTGACGCATGGTTTGTTATATTTGTGAGATGTGTCTTTTAGTTGTACTATGGTAGGTTGGCACAATCATATTAATACCTGTAAAATGTAAATTGCAGCAGTGCAACTAATGTTATATAACAGCTATGTGGTGGATAAACCTGAAAATAAAAATTCTTAAATACCTACGTATTTGACACAGCTACTCTGAATACCCACATATTTTTGTTAGCCAGAAACAATAACTTATTATTCACTCTCTCCACGGAAAACAGGCCATTTCTATTTTACACATGGTCATTTGTGGCTCTTTAAAAATATTCACCACATTCAACATTTATTTATTTCATAATGTGACAAGTACCTGTATTATTTGTAGAAAGCAGGACTGGATCAAGGACTTGGACAACCAAGAAGTTGTCTGAGAAGTAGCCATCTACACTCACTTTGTCAAAAAGGTCCATCCAAAACTGGACACACTCACTTGGCAAGGTCAGCCACCATCGTTCAATACGCTGGTTTCCAGCACTTGGACCAAAGGTTACATTGTCTGTTTCAGCTTGGTTCTCAGAAAAATGCAAACACTGCTGCATTTCAGCCATATGGCCATTTTCTGTTCCTAAATCAAGTCTGAGTCTGGCAGGGCTCCAACCAGCATTGATAAAGTAGCCAGCGATGATCTTCGGGTCTTTGTTTGTTTTGTAAGCTTCAAGCCATATCATCTTTCTGGAAAACCCGTCAATCCATCAACTGATTGCAATTCCAAATGGCTTAAGCTTGTCGTAACCATCAATGTGCCATACATAGTTTGGACCACAGCTGTGGTAGATGCGCCTTCGCAGTCTGTTTCTTGACCTCAGATCAACACCTTCACCATCCAATAACTGTAGCAGTATTCACACTGTTTCTCTGTCAGTCACAATTCCATGTAACCAACATTGTTGGTGCATCCATCTGTAACCATGACACTGACCAGATGTTTCCAGTTGCTGTTCAATGAAGATTGCCACATCGGTTTTATTATTTCGACGCCAGAGCTGCTTCTTGCTTAAAATCCTTTCAAGGGTGCGTTTGCTTACTCCATGTGAATCAGCAAGCAAATTAAGTATTTCATCTGTTGTAAATCCACGTTTAAAGTAGTCCTCAATGCACTCACAATCCATTTCCGTGTCAAGATAAATAGGAGAACACGAGCCAAAGAGCTGCTACTTTGTCTGTTGTGACAAAGTATCTCATAATGACTTTTTATCTCATTATTTCGACTTTCTTATCTCATAATTATGACTTTTTATCTCTTTATTTCGACTTTCTTATCTCATAATTATGACTTTATCTCATAATTATGACTTTTCATGGGGATTTAAAAAAAATGAAGTGGCGGAAATGGGCTTCCATCGGTAAGAGAACAGACAGAGTTAAAAGAAAATGCTTTAGATCAGAGACAGAGACAGAAAACAGGGACAGGAAAAGTGCAAGTGTCAGAAAAAGAAAGGTAAGAGATACACAGAAGGAGGACAGCTTTGCAAAAAGCACCAGTGAAATCTGGATGTATGGGTCCTGCTGGACAAGTGAAAAAGACAAAAAAAACAGCGATTACTTACTGTAACCTTGCCAACAAGATGTCAAAGCTGAACAGAAAAATAGGATGTTTGGCACAAACTTTCAAAAATCCTATTGGCTCTTTTGGATCATTGGTCAGTATTTTTCAAAAATCAAAGCTTACTTATCTGCTAGCTAAATGGTTAAGGCATAAAAAACACCTTCTGATTATGGTTGGTCTGGTTTGAATCCATCCCTGTAGCCATTGTTGCATTTAATTTAGTTTGCTTTCAACACATGTTCTGTTTAGCTCTACTGTTGCTTTTAGGGTTAGGGTTGGGGTTAGGGTTAGGCATGCACCACTTAAGCACTCTCAGATAAATTGAAGGGCCAGAATGAAAGTTTGGCCTCATTACCCGTGCCAAAATCTTGTTTTAAATCCCTTGTAATTTGAGTTTTGTGTTAATATGTTGCCTATTCCAAATTCATGTTTAATACCTGGGACCATGTGATACTCAATATCCAATAAGGTTTTGCGCTTAATGGCAGCAGTTCATTTTTTCCACAAGGCCCACAACTATTTTAAATAGAGTTCATATTGTACAAATCTAACCTGGCAGTTGTTAGCTTCCTTGCCATAGAGGTAAACTGTGATCCAGTGTTTATATCTGGACATTTATTAGCTTACTTTGCAACAGAACACTGCAGAGGACTGGTCGAAGTAAGACAAGTCAAACAGAGACAGCTGAGTGAGTCAGAGGTTTTCAGTATCCCAGGACTCTTTTGTTCATGATGTTGATTACAGTAACGATTAGCTGTGAGACCTCGCCCACCAAGTGTAAATCCGGGCCAGGACCCGATATCACTTGAGGGGGAGGGAGAAAGGACTGGATAAACAGGGCAGGACAGGAAGGAGGAAGGATGGAAGGCATAAGAGAGTGGAATTAGAAGGAAGGGTATAACAAGGAGAAGGAATACGGAAAAGATAAAGGGAGGAAGGAAGTATAGAAATAAACGGTGGGAAAATATTTGCAAAGGGGGAAGATGAAAGCAAGTGAACTAGTAAGAGACGAAGGAGGGCAATCACAGAGGGAGAGAGAAGGGTGGGAGGCAAAGCGACAGATCAATCACCAATGGCCCTGGTGTTGTAACATTGAAAAGAGTCAATGGCCAGGAACCAAACTTTCCCCCCACACTTCTTCTTTTATTCACCAACATCACTGTATTTCTCTTGAAAAACCCTCCAAGAGGCGCATTCACACTGCGGTACTTTTCCCACAAAGGTTCATGCGAACTTAGTTCATGAGAACTCTTTTATCACGTTCACACCAAAAAGAGCCGGTACTAATATTAGTTCATGAGAACCTTTTTACCCCCTCGAAAGTCCCTGCTAGAGAGCAGGGACTTTCGAGCGGCTCTTTTGTGAGAAAAGAGCTATATTTCTGATTGGCTGGGCGGATTGCAAACCACGCCCCGTAAAACTTCCAAAAAGTTTTGTGAAGCCGCAATTTTATTATCCTCGCATTAGCATTATTAGCATTAGCATTAGCCCAGCGCAGAAACGCAGAGAGACTAACTTATGGCAACACAAAATAAAACATGGGAGCGGTGGAGATGAGGAGGTGTCCTTCTGGCGATTTACTCGGAAGGCTTCAGTAGAAGCTGCTGGGAGTCCCAGCAGCTTCTACTGAAGCCAGTCCCCAACTCCGGGGACTTCCGGCCGGGGACTTCCGGCCGGGGACTCCGGGCGGCAGTATACGCCGTGAAGTTGTTTGTAGCCTGCCAGTAAACCCAAAGCAGAAGAAGAAGAAGTGACGTCAGCGGCTTCATTTGCCTAATCCACCCCCAGGGACTTTTTCCGGTGTGAACGCGATCTGTACTTAGTTCATGAGAACTAAAGAGTTCTCATGAACTAAGTTCGCATGAACCTTTGTGGGAAAAGTACTGCGGTGTGAATGCGCCTAAGCTTTATTCTCCTCAGCACTCACTCAGTTTATCGCCCTCTTTTTCCCTCTCTTAAAGACGCCTTACATCTTTTAGCTTTTTAACACTATACTATATTTCTCCTAGACCTGGTAAGTGCTGACCTATACAGAGATAAATAAGAATATTCCCTTAAGCGCCATTAGAGGCAAATACAGGCAATGTCCTGTCTATAGACGCTCTCCAGATGACACTTAAAGCATATTATGCCATAATTCAGAGCAACGCACAAGTGGAGGGAATAAATATATCGGACATGAGACTGGGAAAGAAGTACAAGAAAAGAAACCAATTGGCCAAATTCTCAACGTTTACAACTGATGTTATTAAATGGTTGAATGTGCAGAATTTGCTGAGCTTTTAGTCCTGAAACTGTAGCCTTATTTGGTGCCAGCACTGCATTTCTACTATGTGAATAGGTGTGTGTCCGATCCATAGATTGCTTGAACCTGTCGACTCAAATGGAGAATAATATATTTACATTTTTTCACAGTTTTTTTTAAAATCTTTATCTTTGGTCTTGAAATAAAATGAAATACAGAAACAGAAAATACATCCAAAAAACCCGATTAATTTCAATGTTATATTTGTACTGAACAGTGTTTCTCAAAATCTGCTGACTATTTTCAGATTGAATTGTGAGCATTTGACTTGTGTGTTTGCATGTATCTGCATTGTGTGTTTCTTCTAACTAGAAGTGTTTGTGCTGATAAAGTTACTGCTGTCTCTTGCTTCTGAGTACACCTCCAAGTGTCCTCAGACGACACACATCCACAAGTGCGCCCACACACAAACTGACTGTGGCAAACATAGTTCATGACACTTGCTGCTGTCATTCTCTTTGTCAATCGTCTCCCATGCGAGTGCAAACTAAATGCATTTGAAAGTGACACCAGATGCTTTGAAGTTGCCCCATCTGTGTGTGTGATCGTAGGCAATGCATGCAAACGTGTTCATGTTTGAATGCATGAAACCACCTGAGAACCCATACATATGTGTCTCTATTTATCCCTGAGTGTGTGTTTTTGGCTGAGACTCTGACAGAGATGGATGAGGTGGAGTCGGTCCTGCGAAGGACTCGTGTGCTTTTTAGTCAGCGACTTCTAACCGAGCTCGGCCAGTCCGGCAGCGGTGGACACGCTCTCCCACCGTGCATTAGTTAATGGCCAATTGCTGTCTCCATCCAACACACACACACACTCACACACAGGTGGTTTTGTCATCCTCACGAAGAGACGTGTGTGTGTGTGTGTGTGTGTGTGTGTGTGTGTGTGTGTGTGTGTGTGTGTGTGTGTGTGTGTGTGTGTGTGTTTTGGAACAGATGGGTAATGGGCTGGAGGGAAGTGTGAATCGACAATGACTTGACGAATTTAAAGAACCCAGAAGGACTCTCAGCTCAATTCTTCACTTGGATCACATCCAGAGTCGCTGATATAAAGAGGACAAATCAATTTGCTTTCACATTATTATCAGAGACACTTCACAGCTCTCCGTGTGTTGGTTTTAAACGTCAGGACATCACTGGAGAATTAATTGTGATATCTTGGTGCAAGGCTCAGACTTGACAGTATTTCAGGATGACAATGGCTTTTAGATAATGTGTCACGTTCTTGCATTCACTTTCCACGTAGGGCTGGTTTCTCTTTGCCATAGATCTCTATATTTGTCCCAAAAATATTTAAAAATAAACAAATTGATTGCACTTATTGCAAGTCACTTTAGTATCAATGTACTTCTACTCAACTACATTTAAAAAAGGGAAATAATTTAATTAACAGTTTTAACTAAATGTATCTCCAAAAATAAACTAGTAGACTAACTCTTTGAGACATAAAAGAGTCAAATTATTTAAATATTTTACACAAAGTCATCCAGAACTTTGTCTACAACAGTAAAATGCGATTAGAAAAGTCACATTTAAAGATATAATTATATAACACACATAAAGGCAATTGATATGCCCAATGATTAATTCAACCTGTTCTACTTCGAGTACAATTAACTGATAAGACTTCTGTACTTTACATAAGTAAGATTTTACATGCAGGATTTTACTTGTAGTGAAGTATTTTGACAATGTATTGGTACATACAAGTAAAGCATCTGAATACTTCTTCCACCTGTGTCGTTGTAAATAGCCCTCTCTCTTTACTCTTGAATGTTTGAATACTTCTAGTTAATGTTAGCTGCTATAGAAACATCAACACGCCCACTAGTTTGCCATGAAAGTCTCCACAGGGAACGACTGTTCACACATGGGCTTACATGTACATCACACAGACTGAGTACTAGGGTAAAGTATGCTTAATGTCAAGTCTGAATGATTTAGACATTTGCATTCCCATACGGCTCCACGGTCTAATGTCAAATCTCTTATGTTTGTTTCATGTCTCAGCGCAAAATCTATTTTTTTAACAATGAGGGAAACAGAGAGGAGGCTCCTCTCTTACCTTCTCCTCTTATCCCACACTGTCCTCTCCTCATTCATCTCTAAACACGAGTGAACACCTCTCACTTCCTTCCTCCTCTCTTCTTCTCCTTCTCTCCTTTGGCACAGTGCTGAGCAAGCACTCCTGCCTCCTTCACCCCTCTCATTCTCCCTCGCCCTCTCCCTCTCTGAGCCACAGCAGTGGAACATGGGGTACAATGCTAATCAGGCTCTCGCACCATATGTACCCATTCCTCTCTCTCATTCACACACACACACACACACACACACACACACACACACACACACACACACACACACACACACACAGGCAGGAGATGGGAAACCTTGTCTAACGGGTGTCAGGAGTCGTAAAAGGAATCAAATTTTGCCTCGCATTTTATGCTCTGACTATTCCTCCTTTCGCTCAACCCATTCCTCTGTCTCTCTTTTATGGGTTTATGTCAGCATCAGCTCCCAAATGAGGAAACTACCACTATAGAACTACTGTCTTTTTTTGTTCAAGTCATATCCCTAGGACTTTCTCAAAACTGCACACCGTGATATAAGTGGCAACACACACATTTGTAGCTTTTACTTCTCATTATGAAGTAAATGTTGAATGCACAATGTAATGACTTTAACACCATCTACCTTGCAGATGAAGCTTACCTTTCACTTTCCAACTCTAATTGTCACTGGGTAAGATCTTCTGGAAAAATGAAGGCTCCATTATTGTACTAAGCATCACTCAACCTTTGCGCAACCAAAACTGTAAAAGATAAGCGCTTTTCCCCCCTGGTATTGGTAGAGAATCATTTGTACCAAAGCGTATCAATGTTATGTCTCTGGTACGTTTTTTGTAACCTTTATTTTTACGTTTACTTCCATATCTCGTATTGACACGTTTTATTGGATCACATGGTCAACTTGCGCATGTGTATGCAAGAAAGAGCACCAATAAAACAGGATAATACAAGTAAAGCAAGCCATTCTAAATGATTTATTTATTACATTTCAGATTAGTTTAAGGAGGAATTAAATTAGACAAATCTGTAAAGCCTTAAAGTCTGGGAAATACGCAAATACAGCTTTATTTCCCAGAATTAGATTGGGTAATCCATACCAACCTTATGCGTATATGATACATACAATGCTCCAAAAAGCAGCTGGGCATCTTAGATTAGCAAAAGGAGAGGATTAACTATGGATTGCAAAGATTACCAAACAAGATATCAAAGCTTTAGTGAGCTTTGCTGGTATGTACAACTAAGGGGCATAAGATCATTCATGGTCATTTAAGTTCAGAAACAAAAGATCCTTTAATTACACTGCAATTTGTGAGAAATGTTGACCATTAAAACATGTTTTGAGTACAGATAAAATAGTTCTTAGTAGGGTGGACACAGGGTTTTCAACACATCTCAAAGCTTGAATTGAGTATTTCTGAGTGTTATTCACAGCTTATTTGACACTAATCTAAACTGGCTGCTGGTACGTTTCAGTCTGACACTCCACACGCGAGACAGCAGTAATTGTGAACCCAATTTCAAGGATTCCAAATTACTCCAATGTAAACCGGCCATGCAGCAAATGCTTTTTATTTTATGACAAAAAAGATGCGCCTGTGGTCTGAGAGTCCTTGTCCTCAGAGAGTGCAACGATGGAGATTCAATATCCTCATGAAGGACATGGGACGTACAGTGTGTGTGTGTGTGTGTGTGCGTGTGTGTGTGTGCATGTGCACGTGTGTGTGTGTGTGTGTGTATGTGTGTGTGTGTGTGTGTCCTGCAGCAGTTGTGTTGTATCTTGTCACCAGATTCTGTACGACACTACTAATTAGTATGGAGTCAGATTTGGGTCAATATTCTAGCGCGCAAAACAAGCTACTCACGAGCGGAAAATGTGTTTTTACACGCGCATGAAATGATCCTCGCGCGCAGATTAAACCCCCGGGAGCGGCTATGCGCTCGCTCGCGAGAGAGACAGCCCTCTTGCTTGCTCGCGGAGTCTGTCTGCGCTGGCGTGAAAAGTTTCTGACACTTTGGGGCGGAGCCACTGGACTTTGATTGACAGCTGCCAGGAAGCCCGGAGTTGCCAGGTTTGATAAATGCCTGAACTACCAAGAGCCGAGGAGTGACAGCAGGAAGATCAGTTGGACGAGATTGAATGGTAAAGTTGTCCATAAAAAAACATTATATTCGTAAAGTGTACAGCTAATATATATATATATATATATATATATATATATATATATCTCAATTAATTTGATATGAAAAAATGACACATTAATTAGGAGTGTATTAATTTTAAAAAAACACTATAGTAATAATATGCATTCATTATGACAATATCATATTATTACTATAGGAGTGTTCTATAGTGTGTTCAAAAGACAACTATGAAACACTATATATTATACTATAGTTATACTATTTAAAATAATATAGGAATACTACAAAGATCTAGATACAGAGTATTACTATTAAAATATTATAGGGCTACTAAAGCTAATAAATGGCACTACAGAAAAAACTATAGTAATACGATAGCTGGTGAAAAATACTACAGAACACTACAAACGTACTATAGGACACTATACAACTCTTATAGTATACTATAGTAATACTATAGTTCATTTCGTAAGGGAGGTACATACAGCAGACAGTAGCTAGCAGTTTGACAGATACAGCCCACTCAAAAATATATTGTTTTTTATAAAATTAATTTATATATATATATATATATATTATGTTAAACTAATAAAGTATGCGCAGTCATTGTTCTTCTCTCATCCATTTATTCAGGGACATGAACCAGCAGCATGGCAGTGCTGCGTAATCAACAAGAGATATAGCGCTCCACGCTTGCTTATGACGTCACAATGGGACATACCATTAAACATGGAGTAAGGGTGCACAATGGAACGTACCATTAAACATGGAGTAAGGGTGCTATTACAAAGTAATACTTAACATATTATCTGTACAATTTACGAATATAATGTTTTGGACATCTTTACCATTAAATCTCGTCCAACGTGTAAAATCACATTTTCCGCTCGTGAGTAGCTTGTTTTGCGCGCTAGAATATTGACCCAAATCAGACTCCATCAATTAGGCTCTGAGAGACAGACAGTACGCACTGCCAAGGATGTTTCACCAACACAGAGAAACACACGCATATTGCCTGACTCAAGGGGTACTACATCGTAATGACAGGAAACACCTTGGGTGGCGTGGCAAGCTTCGCACCATGGGACCAGCATGCCATGCATCACCGCAGGCAACAAATACCTCAAGTGTCTCCCACGACGTAGTTGTGTTTCCTCTGAAATCCATTGGCATCATTCACTTTCTCTCTCCCTCCTATTCTATCTCCAACCTGGGTCCCTCTCACTGTGTAATCATATCCTTTACACCATAGGCTCCCAATCTAATCTCATGCATCGGTACTCTTTAATTAAACTGATTTGCGGAGACTTTCTCTTCCAGTCTGTCCTCAATTCATTCATGCCCCCGTACCAAAACACGCACACACACTCATGCAGTACATCCTCATCCCGCTATGTTCTCCGTTGGCAGCTCCGCAATCAACTCAAATGCCAGGCAGTTCACGAAAATGTTACTCCTAATTATTTCCTGATCTCATTGAAGCAGCTTTTCCACATCCGGCACAATCAGTCTTTGATTGGCGGCACCAAACAGCGGAGACTCGAAAATAAAACAACCAAAATGTCCAGAGTAAAATTGTCACTGGACGTTTTTCTGTGCAGTTCATTTGTCAGCCGAAATTGGACCGAGCGAGACGTGGTTATCGGGTTTCGTTTCTTTAACCTGCTGCAGCTAATCACAGCAAACGAGGAAACACACATACAAGGGGTTTTTACAGTAGCGCCTGTGAGTATAATTTGAGTAAATGGAAAAAGCGAAGCTAGAGAACTCTCCTTCCTGTTCTTTATTATTTCTTATTTGTTCACCTGCTTATCTACCTTCTTTTGCTCTCACCATTCTCACCCTGGTTCTGAGGGATTCCATTTCCTTCCAGCTAGTAAAGTGCACTGTAATTATACATGCTGCTTTATTGAACTGTATGGCGATAATTCCCTTTATGCGCACGGAGACGGGCCTCCCGTTAAAACCCATCCAGGAAACCCCATCATCTCCAGCCGGCCCGGTGTTCTCCTTCCTACATTTATCCATCTGTTACTTCTCCCAGTTGTCCCTTTAGTACCTCTCTGTTTCCTATTCTGTTGGCGGGTGAGCTTCTCTGGCGCACTGCTAGGGATTCTATTTATTGCCGTTGTGTATCTCTATTACGCCGCAGCGGAGGGTACAAAACTCTGATAACACTCAGCACGGAGAGGTTAAATAAGGTTGAGGGGAAGCTATTGCAAGAAATAGTTATCCAAGAAAGTAACTTGAGTATGTCAACTGAAGAAGTGAAATACTTGGGTGTGTTGGTGTGATTGATTTACTTGGCTGTGATAGAGCAGAAAAAGATTTTGCAATGCTTTTACATAAGTAAATCGATGTGCTCGTAGATCTGATAATGTAGTAAATAATAATGTGTGTATCCCGCGTGATCTGGGTTGTATTGGTTCTTCTTTGGCGCATTCTACCATCGAACGACTTTCATGAAAATTGGAAAAGTAATTGTTCTGTAATCTTGCAGACAATTGGACAAACAAATCAACAAAACAAAACGTCCTTGGTGGAAGTCAAAATAAAAATCATTCAAGCATGCACTCTCTTCATTGCTTCAATGAAGTGAAGTCTGACAATTAACTAGAATCCTCTTCAACATTACTTTACATCTAAAAGTGTTCTCATGGCCCAGTTTAACCTAGAGATCTCTGCTACAGAAGGTGATTTGTTGGCATAGAGGAAGTAAATTACTAGGATTTTGGTGATGTTAAGAGATCAATGCTTCACCAGCCTTATGGATATGTTTAATGTTTCACCTTTTACAAAAGAGAGGGCTTCAATGATGAGGACTATATTGTCCCCTGACAAATGGTGCACACTTAAGCATAGATTATCACAACTACTGTAAACACCATTTGACTGTGGCTACGAGCGATGCGGTCGTGTTTCAACCAGAAGGTTGTGGGTTCGATCCCAGCCAGTACAGTCAATATGTCGATGTATCCTTGGGCAAGATACATAACTCTGAGTTGCTCCTGATGGCATGGCCAACAGTGTATGAATGGTATTTCCCTAGAGCAAGTAGGACTGCTCTGTATGAATGAGGTATGAATGGGTGAATGACTCATAGTATGTAAAGCGCTTTGAGGGGTCTCAAAGACCGGAAAAAGCACTATAAGTGCAGTCCATTTACCAATTACCTTCTAAACAATAATTACTTCACTGAAACGACTAAACTCCAACTATTTCATTGATCTTACTAGAAAACGATCCTACTCCACAGCCCACAGTCAGAGGTTAAGGTCACCGACAGAGAGGACCATGGGTTTGGCACCATGTTTCTGTCTTTCTGAAGGACACTTGAGAAGAGTGGATGCTTCCAAACAAGGTGGCTCAACTAGAGCTTACTCAAGATCATCTTAAAAATCCACCAAGAGCCAGCAATTATTCAGTGTATCGCTGCTTAGGAGGAGTATGCAAAGGATTTGGCAACCAACTCCAACATGTAAAGCCATAATGACTATCGTCAGGCCGATCATTACGGCCATGCAACAGGGAGGCAAAACAGGACTAATTGCTTCCTTCTACGGTCCTGGGAGATTTACTATGTACATAAATGATTGCTTCTAGAGAGTTAGACAGGAGACTGGGAGGAGGGTGGGAAGTAGAGGCAGGTTTTCAATACAGTGATCAGCTCTCCCATGTTACCGAGCTCTTTCTTATGTTCTCTCTCTCTGGTTTAATCGGAGGGAGTGAGGCGGTGGTGGAGGAGATCCTCAGCCATTTTGTATTCTAATTGCTGTTGGAGTGGGAGTAGGTTTTTTGTAATTACAGTTAAGTCATAGCCTCTTTAGGTTGTAGGACGATTGAGTGAAGAGAGACTGAGAATAAGGAAATTATATTAAAGGCTTACATTTTAAAGTTATTAAATTAAAGCTCAAATACCATCTAGCAAACATCTGATTGCCACCAAGGTAAAGAGCCTGATTTACACAAAAATGGCAAAAAGGTTAACTATAACTAATGTTTAATGGAAATTAGGATAGTCCATTAGTTCCCAAGTTCTTCTAGAAAAAACTGCTGTAGCTCTAGCCGAAGCAGTGACATTAAAAGGAAATTAGCTGTTATCTGGCTAGCTCACCAACATGCTAATGTTACTTTAGCTACTTTAGCAATCAAGATGGAAATATTGTTGTCAAGATATGAAAATGATGACATTACCTGCCTAATATTTCAATAGCAATACATACCACATCAAAAACCCTCAAACATCTTGCTGCTGCTGTGTTACTCTGAAAGTATCCCCAAGTTGAACTGCATGCTATGCGAAAGCTACGAGTTTGTGTTGCTTCCGGAGGTAAAAAAAAGAAGTCCAACATAGAAAGCAAACAGAAAGCAAAATTACATTTAGTCCAAGGAACTAAAAATACATAAACCTGAACATTGCTGTAATTTGGCCACCTCGCCATGCTAATACCAAACACTCAACAGACTTGGCTATACAGTATATGTACAGTATGTAAATATTTGGATTGGATTGGATCCAAACCACTTCTGTATGTAGTAATAATGGTATGGCTTATTGGAAGTTAATGTACTTGCAGGGTTATGGCTGTTTTGCATCTTCATGGTTGAATATACTTATTGTAAGTCATTTTGGATAAAGCGTGAGCTAAAGGAAATCTAATGTAATATCAGTTGGGTTAATCAAAACCAGGTTTCACATGGGCTGGCACATTATTATAAACTTCTCCAACAAATGCCTAGTTGAATGTATGTAAGTATATATACGTTAAGGTTAACAGGGTTCAACGCTAACTTTTAAAAGTGGTTGCCAGGCTGGCAACCAGGCATCAGCTTTTGGTTGCCAAAACTGAAAATACGGTTGCCATTTTTAGTCACCTTATATTTTAAATAATTAAGATACTATACAGTTATACATAGGGTTGGGAACCGAAACTCGGTTTCAGATGAGAACCAATAAGAAAATGCCGGGTACCCGTACAAAATACACCTTTTCGGTTCTGCTTAACGGTTCCTAAACGCGGTAGACCCTGTATTCCACCGGGTCACCGCGGCGCCGGTGGAATACAGGGCGGACCTGGAGAATCACAGAACGGCCGGTCGTCAGCAGGCCGTTGACGTCAGGCTCGGTGCGCTGACGGCTGGCACCACCCTTAATTTTTTTAAACGGCATCATGTAAGTTGGGTTGACAGGCGACAGAGGTCCACAGTTGCCCCGCAGCGAGGCTCCCCCCGCCCTCCTGTAGACAGTTCACAAGCTCAGTCACTTCATAACACCAAAGATGGGTCGCGGTGAACGCTCTGAAGTGAGGCTCCACTACACTAAAAAAGAAAAAGACAAGGCACAGTGTTAATAGCTTGCCACAGGCATAGCTCAGTTAAAATAAAGCACAGCTATTGTGCAATACATTTGTATTGCATGTATATTTTTATTTGCAACAATTTCATTTAAAGCTTAAAAGAATAAAGATATTTTTGTTATCTAAACGTTTGACCTCTTTCTTTTACAATTTTGGAATCGAAACGGGGAATCGATAAGAACCGGAATCGATAAGCAGAACCGGAATCTGAATCGGAATCGATACATTTCAAACGATACCCATCCCTATATATACATCAACTTAATAATGAAAATATGACACAAAAGAATGTTCAAATGCTTTACAATAAGTAATTAACACAATTATTTGAAACTAAAGTGGTAGTAAACTTATCCACCCTCAATTGCTCATACTATACAAAATACCAGTAGTGCGGTTGTTCTTCACAGATCCCTCACAAATGAATTGAGCAAGTCACTAGTTTCTTGGTCATCCGTTGTCTTCCTTTCAAGTGTGGGTTTCCTTGACCCTTGTGCTGATCCCCACCATAGATCCATTGGGCCTTCAGCATTGAAGTCTTGGATTGGCCAGACTAACACATTTCTAATGTTAAATAAATGAAAACTATTCACAGTTAAGAATTAGATATTAATTATTAATGCTGTAAATTACCTTTAATATGTCTAACTATATTTAAAATGTGTTACCTTTTTATAGAAGTGATTATATTTGTATGCCAATATTTTCCTATGGTACTTGTATTTTGATAGTAATAAGATCGGGACTCTTATTTCGAAGGAACTTTTACTGGAAGTGAATGCACAACGGAGCAGAAGCAGAATGTACATATACACTGAACAAAAACATAAGGGTTAGGGTTAGGGTTAGGGTAATGTTGTGAATCGAGTGGCCCATGGTGGTGGTGGGGTTATGGTATGGGCAGGCGTATGTTATGGACGACGAACACAGGCCACTCGATTCACAACATTACCCTAACCCTACCCCTACCCCTCACACCAGATACTGACTGGTTTTCAGACCCCCCAATAAAGCAAAAATGCACGTTTCAGAGTGGCCTTTTATTGTGGCCAGCCTAAGGCACACCTGTGCAATAATCATGCTGTCTAATCAGCATCTTGATATGCCACACCTGTGAGGTGGGATGGATTATCTCGTCAAAGGAGAAGTGCTCACTGTATATAGAAAATGTTTTAGATCTTTGAGTTCATCTCATGAAAAATGGGAGCAAAAACAAAAGTGTTGCGTTTATATTTTTGTTCAGTGTATATTTCGCCTCCCAAGACCTTACAAATGTCCTCTTTGCTTTTCGTTCGGGTTGACCTTGCGCTTTATCAGTTGAATCACTTTGAACATTCGTTTGAGATGTTGACGGGTTGGCTAAACTTTTTACCCCACAGTCAAACAACTTCATTTGCTTCGCCATTTTTTGTAAAACAAACACAGGGCGCACCGCGCACGCAGGTAAGCGTGCATCGCTTTCTGGCTCCGTAATCACACCAATGCACGTGCAGCTTAAGTATCAGGTTCCGACTGGTCACAACAATAATTAAATATCACTCTTAATACAACAAATAAATAACATTTATCTATTTTGGGGTGCACATTTAGCTGTTTGCTGTCCTTATTTCTTTATATTAAAAACTGGTTGCCACTGATGGCAACCAAAGGCCCAGAAGTGGTTGAAATGTTTTCTGAATGGTTGCCAATGGCAACCTGGCAACCGTTACTTTCGAGCCCTGGTTAAGTCGCAAAGACACTTTTAGTGTTATCGATGTACATTTCATTCATTTGTCTGGCACTGGGTCGGAGGACTCTGGCATTGTTGAATGAAAAGTACTTGTTGGCCCGATTACAATAGCACAGCAGAAAGCCTGTATGGATGTATACATTCAGACAAACATTGTGTGAGTCCACAAAGTCGTTGTAAGTGGACAACCTACAGGTTGTACATCATGTTGACATTCCAGATTACAGTATGGGCTCTGTTGCTTCAGGCTTCCAGAGGGTAGTTTATTGAGTGTCAAAGCTCATAAGTTAAACCTGTGAGTTTTCTCAAATTGAATGTCAATCCCTTTGAAATGCATTCCAGCAAACAAAACATGATGTCAGTGTGAAAATCAATTTCTGCAGCAAGTTTTTAGTCAAACATTTAAGTCCACAAAACTGAAGGTCATTCTAAAACACTATGATTGAAGGCAGCTAGGGCGTAAGTAGCAGAGTAAAAAGCAGCATAGCAAGGATCAATCTGTCTCCATGGAGGGAGAATAAATTCACAGCAGTAAACTCTCCTCTTCTTTACTGCCCAGTTAGGGTTTCCCCGGGTGACTCACGGCACGCAACCCCCCCCCTTCCCAGCGCTTCACTTACTGAACTTCACACATGCTCAAATGTAAACTGCAATCAGCACACACACGCTTCAACTTCCCATGTTACATCCTTCTCTGACATAAGCACTCCCAAGCTCCCTGACTGACATTAATCTAACATTTATACTTCTGCTGAAAGCCTCACATAGCACAACACGACCCTCAGGCTGGAGGGACTGGGTATGTGTGTGTGTGTGTGTGTGTGTGTGTGTGTGTGTGTGTGTGTGTGTGTGTGTGTGTGTGTGTGTGTGTGTGTGTGTGTGTATATGTTTGAGCTGGTTAATATTTGAAACTGCTGTGTCTAAGACTTGAGAGTTCACTTTACCTTGACATGTAGTAGGCGGAGGAGTGCTCTATATGTAAGTTAAGCCCAGCTTATACTGAACTGTAATAGGTCAACTTTAAGGTGGCTTAATTGTATGTGATGCATCTTATTAAGCTCCAGCTTGCAGGTAATGGTCTTTTTATGTAAGAACAGCTATCTAAAATATATATATATATATATATATATATACGTATATAATAAAGATTTGCCGGGTTCATATGCAATACATAAGCACGGACCTTGGAAAACATGGCTATTTTGAGCTCTGACATTTTCAAAAAAAGCCTAACTTTCTTTTTTTAAAAGAGAGACTATCACTCTCTCGCCAGTTGTGTGAAACTATAAAAAAGTCCCCTAAAAAAGGTTTTACTTACATATGTGGCAAACCGCAATGGTTTTTCATAAAGGAGAGCAGGTATTGAAGAATGCTAAAATGATCACTTCTTTTGTGATGTATTTTTATTTTAATTTCATTTTCTGGATAAACTGAACTTTAGCCTGACCTTAAAAAGCATTATTATTTTTGAAATGTTTTATTTGATCATTTCCACTCAGGTGAAACAATACAGACTTATAATGCAGTATAAAGTCTTCTGGAATATATCTTAGGTTAGATTGACAATAAATAAAGAAAAAAGTAACCAAGTAGTGATGATAACGGTACGTCCACACGGTTCCGTCGCGTGCTTCAACAGAGACACTTCCCATTCACTTTGAATGGGGTGACGTGAAGCTTTGCCGAACTGCATTGTGGTTCCATTGCTTTGCCTCGGCTGCTCGCTTTTCCTCCGCTGCTCGCTTCGAAAGTTGAGAAAAGTTCAACTTTTCAAGCGTCGACGGAAGCACCAGCCGATCAAATCATATGCCAGTACAAGCGCTAGCCAATCAAACCGCGTGCTTGTGTGTCCGGAGCGGGAGATTAATGTGATTGGTTGATGGTCACGCACCAGACACGCCTACCGGCAAGCTTCAACGCAACGGAGCCGTGTGGGCATTCCGTAATACTTACTTATGACTTTGAACGCTTCAAAAAAGCTAGAAACAAAGCTTGAGTTCCGAATATTTGAATAAACAGTCCATGATATTGGTATATATTTGTTTAATTTAGCATTTTTAACCTCTTGCAATTAAGTTAATCCATTCATTAAACCATAAATATGAGTAAAGCTATTATGCATGTGGGGCGCGTGTGTGTCTTCATTGACTTATGCAGAGATACTGTCATTGAGGGTACAAGGGCATCGCTAAAAGCCCTCGTTATGCAAATGGCGCGGAGATGACAGTGAGTGTCTGTCACAGGCAGGACATATCTCATAATGATAACTTATCTCAGGCTACAGATACGCCTGATATGGAATATGAGAGACACACAAAGTCTCTACTTCACACACATGCAGGCATGATCTCCCTCCCCTCCCATGTGTCTCTCTCACGCCTTTCTTCGTTACATGTGCTCATTAACAAATGTATTAATGGCCTCTTAATTATGTCTGCTTATCTTCTTCCAAAGCTCCGGCACTGCCCCCAGACTACAATTCCAGTTTGGCTACACACACAGTATGTAGATATTTACATAAAACCCTTCACACACTCTCTATATACATAACTTATATATGTGTGTCTCCAACCAAGCATGTAAATCTTCATTACAAACACAGACACACGTAGAATTACTGGCAGACTAAATGATCTGATGAAGGCTCCTGTGAGAGTCATGAATTCACTTTTCCTCCCCCCTCCCCCCCCCATTTTTTTTTTAATATAATTGAGCACTGCTGGTAGCTTCATCTTTTCCAGGCCTATCTCTCGCCCCTCCATCGCTCTTTACTTTGTATTTTCTCAATTATCATCCTCCTCCCTCCATCTTTCTCTTCCTTCCTCCTTCCCCTATCAGCCCATCTCTCTCCAACCCTCTTACATTCCTTCTTGCCCACCTACCTACCTCCTCTCCTCTTTATCCCTCCATCTCTCTATCACGCCATCTCTTCCTCGCCATTTTGAAGCTGCTCTTTAGTTCTCTTCCCCCTATCTCTCTCTGGCTCTCCAAGATATGTGTGTGCTCCTTGCTTCCTTACTTCCTTACCCCGCTTGAGCCTGAGTCATCACCTCCTGCAGAGCTGAACCTCTCCTTATATAAGATTATATCAAATCCTCTTAGAAGTAAAAAAAAGATTATCGTCATTTCCTTTCCGTTTTGTTTTTCTTCATGAATCTGCAATAAAGTTTGGATTTAATTTTACTGCAAATCAACTTATTCGACCAAATTGTTCTAGCAATTTGACAAATTCTTAATAAAGGGATAATTTTGTCAACGGTGCATTAAGGTGAACTTTGAAACACTAATATTCAAACATTAACACAAACTTTTCACAAACGTTTCCTAATAATCACAGCCGGCTTTGAGCAGTGATATATACCCATGCTGGCCTCTGATTCTGGCTAATGGCTGTCATTTTTTGTGACATAATGCAAGAAGAACCCAACCCTTTTGACAGTATATAACGACGTATACTCCTTTTATAAATTGGTATATAAAAATAGACTTATGAACATTAGGACAAACCTCTCTCTGGACAATTTTGGTAACAATAAACACTCTATACACTATAAACCAAATAGAGACGTCCTGATATCAGAGTTGTTTAAAGTTTAAACCCTCCAAAACTCTCTGGTTCAACAAGAGCTGACAAAAAGTCAATACTCTCCATGCTCACACTTTGAGGAACAGACACCTGACAAATCCAGACTTTCATCCGGCCGCTGAAACACTCCAAACTGTCCAATCTATGCTTGGAGTTCATCCTCGAAGGGATAAACATGTATGCATGTTATAGGCTGATATCATTTGTAGATGTTTACGTATTTCTGGCATCCTGCTGATTTCTCCCCCCTCCTTCCCGTTGGTTACCGCGAGTTAGAGGTCGCCCTTCACTATGTCCTTGTCTGCTCTAATCACACCATCTCCCAGTTCACTCTTAGTCCCAGAGAAATGGAGGGGGGGGGAGTGGATGCTTCACTTCACCACACACATTTATTCCCACAAAAAAAATCCTATTTGATTTTTTTAGAAAAGACACTTCTTTTTAATAAAACCAGTGATTTATTCTGCTGTGGTAAGAAAGATGAATCTGTACAGCTGTGTAAGTCTCATGAACACTCGTCCTGTAGCAGTTTATCTAGCTATATGTAGAATGCTTGCTTTTTCAATGGCTTCTTAATTGTTAATGGTTGAGTAAATATTATATTCACAGCAATTATGCAGGGTGTTGAGGTTAACCCTTCTCTTGCGTTAGGTCATACCCCCCTTCCATGCTATTTTCAGTCAAAATTGACCGGTGTGTTTTGCACAGTGATATCTCTGGAACCCCTTATCCATGTGATGGTTGACATCTCATGTGAACAGTCAAAGCAAGTAGAATCAAGGGATGACAGACAGAATGACACCAGGGGTGAATTTCATATTCTTTTTGGCAGTAAGTTCAAAGATAGTGCTTATTTTACATTACTGTATATTATAATGCTTGCCATGTAGGCTGTGTTTATTGGCGATGAAAATGCTTTAGTTAGTGTTGTAGCTGAGATTCTCCCCGTTCCAATGATGTATGGGATGTATTGATTTGATACAAGCAAGTCAGTGTTTCATGTCATGGTCCGGACCCACCGGTGGGCCCATCAAGTTCAGCATTCACTGTGATATAAAATAAGACACTGATACTGTTTTCCTCAATGAACATGTATTGAAAGAGAAATATACCATATCAGAACGTGTGTGTGTGTGTGTGTGTGTGTGTGTGTGTGCGCGCGTGTGTTCACGCACATTGTAAGTGCAGCCTTCACATGTTCATAATTTAACTGTAATGTGTATTTTCTAAGTGTACTAATTATTATTGTTGTAATGTTTCATGCGTGCAATATTTAGTCTTTTATTTTGAAGTCCAAGCTCACGTCTCGTTATGCTGTTCTCGCGTGAGTTAGAGAGCGAGAACATGAGAAGCACCCTCAGAGTAAGATGCACGGATACTTACAGCTCCGTTAGTGTTGTATTCTTATACATACACATAAGTTGTGAATAGAACTGAAGAATACTTCCCTCTGTTTACAGAGCATGCAGCCCAACGAGGTATGTTGTTGTGCTTGTATCACTTTTATGTGTATTACCTAGTTATCTCACATGCTGTGCATGTTATTGTGTGTCTAACACGAAACTATGTTTGTCATTTATACTGTTTGTTTGTGTAGTTTTCACGGTGGATTCGGAGGAATAAACCGGTAATGAGAAAGCCACTTGTGTCTGCCTGTGCTTCGAGGGAATTACACACATAGTTGACAATGCAAAATTGTAGAATGTCACCTCAGGCTCCTCTCCCTCAGGGGCTTCTCAGGGGCCTCTCCCTCAGGGGCCTCTCCCTCAGGGGCCTTTCCCTCAGGTACCTCTTCCTGGTCTGTTGTAGGCTCATAGTCTGGATCGCTGTTGTCTTCCATTTCTGAGACATCTTCCTCTATCTCCTCTTCATCTGGTTCAATCACTTCTTCATCTGGTTCAAAAAATGTGTCCAGAGCCCCTCGTACAGAAAATCGCCTAATCGGTCGGTCGCCTGCTCATTGTGTCAATGAGTCAAATGTGAGCAAGGCACAAATATAACTGCTTGAGAGCCTGTAAGGAAGGCGCATTTAGCACGAGAAAGTGAGAGGTTTGTGTTTCTGGAGGGGCACAGAGCTCGCACCTGTGAGAAGGTATGATACATTGTATCATACAGCTCCAGAAAGGGAGAGGTTCCCGTAACGCGTGTGTGTATAGATGTAATAGATGACCGAAAACATCAAGGGTGTTTCACTGTTGAATAAATTACTCAAAATTCAATGCAAGTGGTGATCATCAAGTGTATATGTGCAGAGGCCTAGTGTGGAGGATAACATAAGGTATTGAGGCAATTGGATGAAAAACACAATATTTATGATTAAAACAAAAGTCATTCGGTCACGCAAGACAAGGGTGAAATCACTTGCGGCTCTCCTATAATATTTTTGAAGTGTTTAGTCATTTTACAAACATAAATGTCCATTGGCTAATCCACAACATTATTATTTCTTTGCATAAAAGATGAATTGGTAACAAGTTTCCATGCTTTAATGTTCAAAAAGGTATTTATTTGTTCTCATACTGCCTGTGCTGCAGCACCTTCTTTCACCACATGAAGCTCAGCGCAAGTTCAAGTTTTCAGATGTTTACATTTTAGAATTGTTTTTTTCTACTCTTAATTTCTCTTATGTGCAATGCCTTCTCTTTTATGCTGCTTCAACGCTAACATTTCCCAAATTGGGATCAATAAAGTACTTATCAAACAGGAAGACCGTCTTTATATCCTGTTACTAAGCTCACCCCTCCAATCAGCCAAACCTTCGTCTCTATTCCTACAAGCCAATCATAGCGCATCTTCAAACCTGGTGACTCGTCGCAGCCCTGCTCCACCCCTTCCAACTCCTGTTCCTCCGAATCCAGGGTCCACGTTAAGCTTAAACCGCTCCTCTTCAGACCGACCTGTATCAATACCTTCATGCCTCCACCAGTGTCAAGACCCCAGGAGGGGGGGTTTCCCCTCCCTAATGATAGTCCCGTACAACAGGGTTTAATCGCCAATATTTTCATCTGTGTATTCTTGGCAATAAATATATATTGTTACATCAAAACATGTCTCTCCTGATTTAATTTGAGATGTCCCGCCCCTTAACCTATCACGTACATTTGTGTTGGAGCACTAGCCAATGCGTGAGTGTTACAGAAGTTCCCAAGGTAGTCCAATGGAGGTGTTTCAGGCAGAGGGAACTTTAGCCTTTGCAGACCATTACATGCACAAAAACATATATAACACACTGCAGGAAAGGGAAAACCCCAAACAGCATGAGAGCTTCTCTTTGAGGGAAATATGTTTGGCTTAAGAAAAGTTCTTGGTTCAGATAAGAGGACCTCTAGCAACATGGTTACCGTATTAGTCAGTTAAGGCTATGGTTGGATGAATCAAACTGCTATCTTCTTTATTATCGTCTAATTGTGACACTATTATAATACCTCTTTATTAAGCTTGACCAGAGTTGTTTCAGTTTCCTTATTTCATGCTTTGATTTGATGTAAACAGATGGCAGACTTAAGAGTAAAAGACAGGAAGAAGATGTTTTCAGATGCTGGGGCGAATAGTGAAAGAAACGTTTTACTTAGAGCAATTTAAAGTTGCATACAGGCCAACACAAGCAATAGATGTGTCTCTCTTTACCTCTCTTTATTTATCTCTCAGCGCTGGGGTGTTAAGATGGCGTCCTGCCACAAAGTCTGTTCTCTGGAGCGAACAGCTGAAGCTTTAGCAGAGTCCATCGGAAGTCCCGGGGAAGGCATATGAGGCGGATCATGAGCCGTGAACGCGTTAGAATGGCACAAATCAAACACTTTACAGTATGGACCGGTTTAATTGTGATTCAGCTCTCTTCAGCTTGTTCTGTAACATCCAATAATGAGTATATTTAAGTCATCGAACTGCCTTTTTCAAACTAGCATCAATATGCCATCGTTAACTAGTTCTATAAAGTCTTTATGTAAGATGGGTTTCACTTAAATATTCCGCACGATACAGAACATTAAAGCTGACGTAAATGTCTTAAGGTTAAAACGAGATCGTATGCAATAAGACATGATGAAATGATGAGCCTTGATTTAAGAGTGACATGAATTTGTGATGAAAATTGAGTTAAATAAGTCATAGCGCCTGGTTTCATTATAAGGATTTAATGCTTCTGCCTTTCCATCCCAGCATGTCCTCATATGGATTACACGAAAAACCCACTTTACACGACTACATGTGTGAATATATCCATTTATGCATTGGGCATGAATCAAAGCAGAGAGCGATATATGTTCTGTAGATGTGAGTCATCATTGTTTGACAGCATCATGGCTTTGAATCTGTCATGTGACCTTTGTGAATGTCAGCACCCGACCGCCGCTCTATCCCGTCACTTACCACTTCAAAACGTCTAATAAAGCTGTAATGGTTTAAAAATAATGATGATAAATATCTGTGAATGGCTGTCCTTCATGGCCCGACGGCCTCAAGGCGCTTAAACTTGCAAATATTTCAAGAGGTAGTCCACCTCCACCTCCATCCCTCTTCTGCCCTTTAGCTGCCTGCTGCTGGAGCCATTCACATATCCAGCGTGAAACCAGCAGCCTTAGAATTTGACAAATGGATGGAAATTATTTTAACTGACTCCCCGCCAATCTACGGGACTTTCATCTTGAGGATAAGCAATGGAGTTAACACGTGTCAAGTGCTTGGCAGCAAGAAAACTACCAGTATGAATGTATTTACACATTTTCACCATTTCCAGACATGTTATAGACTGTACCTATTGATTAACTGAGGACATGATCAACACAATAGTCTCAAATTACTATGTGTGTAAATTAAAGCCCTAATTTTGATCATAGACAACCTTATATTACCCCACTCTACTGCATAATCTGTACAAACCTTTGTATTGATACTGAAAGGAATCAAATGTACTGAACAAAAATATAAACGCAACACTTTTGTTTTTGCTCCCATTTTTCATGAGATGAACTCAAGGCCACTCGATTCACAACATTACCCTAACCCTACCCCTCACACCAGATACTGACTGGTTTTCGGACCCCCCCAGACCCCCCCAATAAAGCAAAAATGCACGTTTCAGAGTGGCCTTTTATTGTGGCCAGCCTAAGGCACACCTGTGCAATAATCATGCTGTCTAATCAGCATCTTGATATCACCTGTGAGGTGGGATGGATTATCTCGGCAAAGGAGAAGTGCTCACTATCACAGATTGTTTCAGATTTGTGAACAATATTTGAGAGAAATTGTTATTTTATGTATATAGAAAATGTTTTAGATCTTTGAGTTCATCTCATGGAAAATGGGAGCAAAAACAAAAGTGTTGCGTTTATATTTGTGTTCAGTGTATCTATGCCCCAGAGCTGTATTGAAAACATACATAAAATATCAGAAATGACAGTACAAAAACATGTAAATCATAATTTCTGCAACTTTTACGTTTACTTGAATATTTTTTTTTACATTTAGTCTAAAAACATTGATCTATGGTTTTATTTCAAGAGACACTATTAGGCTTTTGGGGTATTCCCTTTCCTGTAGTGTGTTATACAGGTTTGAGTGCATGAAAATGGTCTGCAAAGGCTAAAATCCTAAAGTTCCCTCCAGAGATAGTTCCTCTCCTCCTCCCCCCAAAACGCCTCCATTGGACTCCATTATTTACTTTCATAACAAAGTGACGTCACAGTTGCTTCGATTACATGTTGTTTTTGCATTGACATAAAAGAGAAAACAGAATTGATTGTGGCAGGTTGATTTGTGATCCATTTGTACTGAGTTTTTACCAATAGTTTTACAGAATGCATGGCTAAGAGTGCTTTCTATCTCTGTCTCTCTGTTCCTTTATCTCCCACCCCCTCTGCACGGTCTAATTGCATGATGGATAATTTAATAGCAGCGGAAAAGCCCAACTTCGAGAGGAAGTTCTCCTCTCATCTGCATGCAAAATCTCCTAATAGAGTACAGCTCTATGTATACACAAATGTATGGCTGTGTGTGTGTGAGCATGTGTGTGTGTGCAGTGGGCTGGGGAGGTTGCGCTCTGGCTTGTCTCCAGCTACAGATTGATGGCACATTGAAGTGAAGGACGCGTCACGCACCTGTGCTTGTGTACCACAGGGGAACAACACACAGGTAGACAAGGTGCTGCAATCAGCAAGGTGCCACACACACACACACAGACACACTTAGGAATTTATAGTGTATCTGACTTGTGTGATGTATATTCTCCATGCCAAATCCTCACACAAAGAACATACGTATCAGCAGCAGGGCCCACAGTCAACACACACACATGCTTTTTGAAAACACACCATGCCTAGAGGCGGTTGATAGATCTGTTTGTGCACCGTGTCCCCTTTTATCATCTGTGTGTCCCTTTGTGTGTGTGAGCAACTGCAAATGTAAAGTGCATGCCTGTCTGTGCCACTTGTGTCTTTAAAACAACACAGCGGTGCTTGCATTTGTACACACAGATGTTGCACAGGCGCATTGTGTGAATGCCTGTAATGTTCTATACAGTAACATAAGGACTTATCTCTATAGGGTCGCAGCGCTCGCCTCTGCTGCCTGTCTATAGAAACAGGCAGGCGAGTTCCATTATTCAGTGTTATTCATGTACCAATGTGGTAAGAGCACTTTATGTACAGTACATGCAACAGGAAAGTGTGTCGAAAAAAAGAGCGGGAAAATGAAGGTGGAAAGTAATGTGGTTCATTGACAAAATGAAAAGACAATCCCAAGTTTTCTTCTCTGAGAATGTCAGAGTTTCTTCTTGTGGATGTAACACTTTTCCTGTAAATCATATTCTATAATTATCAAAAAATATTCATATTTGTATCCACAATTGCCCTGAAACACACACGCTTTCACTCTCAATCTCACGCTCTCACGCTGCCCAAACTATTCTTACGGCAAAAACAAGAATACCGAGGACTAGAAACGGTTTTGAAAACTTTTGTCACGTAGTGATCGTCTTCTCAATAGAACATCTTTGATCATGTCTTCTGGCCAATCAGAATCAAGATAACGGCGTGGTGTTGTTCCAGGAAGTTCCGACGGAGAATACTTTTGCTGTAGTACATCTCTATACGTCGATACAACATTACGTGTTGATAGAATGAATGAATGAATGAAAACTTTATTACAGACTCAGGGCCCAGATAAAAGACAACACATTACATAAGAAATCGACTCGTAATGAAATAAGACCAGACGGTTTGATGATTGATAGGTGTGTGGGCTGTCTTTCATTTTGACACACAGAACAATGGGGGCTATCCACCCTTATCCACAATGTCAAGTAATTCACAGCCTCTTTCCTCTTCTCTCTGTGAGGAGCAGCAGGTTCAGCTTTCAGAACAAAGTAACAACAAACTAAAATGGCATTCATTGTTTTAATATGTCGTGTAGTAATACATTTATTTATTTTTCTTCTCAAGAGAGTAGCAGAATGTGTATTTTATGTTAGTAGCATTATATTTCAAAACAAACAAAAAAAAAATCTCCTGGGGGACAATCCCCCAGACCCCCTGCAGGGGTTGGGTTTTCAGCATGTCAACTCTTTCACCTGTGGGGAAATTGTAGGATTGGCTCCAGGTCGCCCTTTTTATTTACTACAAGACAAATGTGCCTTTTTATTTGATACAGTTCAATTTGGATTGAGACAGGGAAATAATCTAAACCTCACACGTGGCGTTTCACTGTCAAGGGGGGCGTGTATGTAATTACATTGCAAATACTGATGTGAGCCCCACCACTGTATGGGTTAGCCCAACCATAGATTACCCAACCAAAATACTCTCTCGCAACTGCCGACCCGTATTGCGCAAGCGCAGATCTAAGAACCAGTAGAAATGATAAAAAAGTAAAAATCTGCTGCTTATTGTTCTACTAGGCCAAAATAGAGTCAAAGAGTGTATGAGTGTGTTAATTAATATATTTGGCAGTTTGGAGTAAGTCTGTAGATTTGTTTGTGTGTGTGTTTCATGTATAGGCCTCTCACGATAATTAATTTTGTTGGATACATTTTCCCGGAAATTATTGTCGGCACCGTTGTATGACCATTTTAGACCACTGACATAATGATAATATATAATAATAATAATTCAAGTACATCCTTTCAAATTGCTAGTCACATCCTCATGTAAATGGGAATTTATCGAGTTCATTTTTATTTATCGTACGATACGTCAATTAATTGCTTGGCGCGACAGGCACACAATAAAACAGTGGAAACAAACATGTGTTTGACTTTCATTAGTGAATGAAACTTTGTGCCCTTTATAGTCTGTGTCCAATTTTGTGTATTTGTATATATTGTATATATATCATATATATATATGCTAAGGTCCCGCTGCTGACACGATAGCAGTCATTTTGTGCGCATATGTAATTAAGCCCATGATATCAAAATCTCACTCCAGCCAGGTACCCAAAGTTGGCAGCCCTGGTTTTTGTATTCATTTGAAACAGAGATGTCTATCCCAATTTCAATCCAGGTGAATAGTATACATTTTTGACGCACAAGGCGTTTATAAATTATATTTAAAACCTGATGAAACAACATCCCTTGGACTCCAGGATACTCAACTTCTACAGGTGCACCATAGTGAGTATCCTGACTGGCTGCATCACGGCCTGGTATGGCAGCTGCACCGCCCTCAATCGTAAGGCTTTACAGAGGGTGGTGAAAACTGCACACCACCATCCATGGAGGACCTTTACTCCCAGTGGCTCAGGATTATAAAAGACCCCCATCACCCGAGCCACAAACTGTTCTGTCTGCTGCCGTCTGTCAGGCGTTACCGCAGCATCCGGACAAAAACAACCAGATTCAGAGACATACCACAGGCAATAAGACTGCTAAACACCTGAACTGCTGAAACAACATCCATAACATTCATCTGCTACTTAGTAATTATTTATCTATTCCTCTAATATATCATTCCAATAACTTGCATATAGACTCTTATTGCACTATTTCACTTTTTTAAACTATTTTTCTTTTTGTATTTACTATTTACTTGCACTATATGTGTCTGTTTATCTGTGTTATTGTGTTGCACTGTTGGAGAAGCCTGTGACCTAAGATTTTATCGGCATAACCAAGGGTGTAACTTTGGTTTGAGAAGTGGGGGGGAAACAAAACAGGGGGTCCTCCGCAATGAAACATTTTCTCAATTTAATTCCATTTCCTGCCTTTCTACGAATATATTAGGGACTGTATTGTTAACAAATCCAAGAAAAATGTGTAGTGTATATAATGAGTGTGCACACTTATCTAGTATCCTAACCATGTGAACATGATTTATTTTGTGATGACCTCACATCCTCTAGTCTAGGGGGGTACGGGGGCATACACCCCGGGAAGAATGTTTTCTTTAAATTGAAGTTGAATGCATCAATCTGGTGCACTTTGAGGGCAGCATTAAGAGATGTATGGATACAGCTCACAACACTCATATGAAACAGAACTGTATATATTTCAATAATCAAAAAACCATTAGAATATGCTCACAACCAATAACAAATCATTGATATACTCCTCTCTCCTTTCTTTATCTTACCTAGTCTGCATTCTTTCTTTTTTATTTATGCATATTTTACTAATCACTCCCCTTTCAAACTGTGTTTTGTATTTTTGTACTGACCTATAGTACACATTGGAAGGATTTCTTAACTTATTTTATATTACATAGAGGGAAATATTTGTTTACATAGATGACCAAACCAAAAGTTTGAGACCCACTGAGATAACTTAGACTAAAGTTTACAATCTAATCACTCAGAGTCCTTTACCTCCCTGAGCTGACGTTATCTCTCTCAGTCCCACAGGAGAGGACTCTCCCTCTCCTTATTGATGAAACAGCTACTAATCTCCGTTAGCGCCGAGCTAGCACCAAATGCTAACAACCCCTGTAACTCTCTATGTCTCTCTCTCACAAGATGCGCTCGTGCCACACACACACAGACGCTCCTCCGTGACGATGACCGCGCGTAAAAAAATAAATAAACACATTTAAAAAGTGCAGGGGGGTCCCCAGTGGAAATTACGCCCATGGGCATAACTACACTGTAGCTATGTTTGTATGACAAAATAAATAAAGAACCTTGAACCTTAATAATCCACAAACCTCACTTGGGAAGGATTTAATGGAAACAATTAGCTTTTTACATCGAAGATTTGAAATAAAAGTGTCCCTATGAAAGCCCACTTAATATTTTAAGAGGGGAAATTTGGGTTTTTAATTGAATTGCAACTTATTATAGCATTTTGAAACACAGTAGGGGGAAACTAAGACTTAATAACAGACATAAATCCCACTAAAATACATTAAGTGTATTTGAGAGATCTCCTAAATAAGTGTAGCCGAATTAGACTCATTAAAAGTAACAAACCATTGCCTTTTACAACAGCTAGAAGCTAAAGAGCTTTAACTAAATAACTTCCATTCTACTAAATAAAATAGATGTAATATTCATGTATTGAACATTTTAGAGTCCAGCCTCGCCTGTGCTACTGTAAGCTGATCTGTTTGTCCACACAGCACCTGTCAGTAAATCCTACACCACAGCCTCCGTGATCAAAGTAAATGAACACGTAATCAGATACGCACACAAGCAGGAAATGCACACAGGCTTTTTCTCCATTGAGGGGGGGGGGGGGTTATTCTTGCACCCTTATTCTCAAGTTTGAAGTGTTTCAGGTGGTTTGTGTGTGGGATTGAGAGGAAAACACGCAGAGATGTGAATACAAATTACACATTATTTAATGAGATTACTTGAGACAGTGTCACTTCGGTCAGGGACACTGTGGTTGGCGGAGGTTTAAAAGCTGTGTGTGTGTGTGTGTGTGTGTGTGTGTGTGTGTGTGTGTGTGTGTGTGTGTGTGTGTGTTCTGTATCCCTAAACTGCCATCTCCATGTGACACACGTCGGCACTGCACACAAACCATGCGGCAAATTGATTGCATACGAAAAACGCTAATGCTGGCTTTCCTGTCCTCGGCATGTTAATATTGCAATTGAACTATGGGCATTGATTAAAGGGACGGTGCACACTTTTCCGTCGGGTTTTTTGACATTGAGGAAAGCAAGGTTGTGCTGGTGGTGGGAGTCGCTGACTCAACGTTTGCTGGTCATTTGTTACTTTGCCTCTTAAGACGGCGAATCCCAGCGGAGTGGAAATTGTCTGATGCTAAATAAGATGTCGAGTGCTGCTGTAGATAAACGCCAGCAGATTTGCATGCATGCAGAAATGCTTCACCGTGAGGGTCTCTGCTGGAGGTCATTTGAAGAGCAAAGCATCCAGATCTTAAACCCCGGCATCATTGCCCTGCTCTCATTACACTTGCTGTGCCGTGCCGTGCCAGGAACGTGCCATACTGAGTCCAAGCAGCTCACCTCATTCCTACCAGGGCACAGTGCAGCCTTAACCCCACATAGCCTCACCAGAAAACACACACACTTCTTTTCTAGAACACACACAATCAAACCCTGAGCCCACATTGAAACACGCACACAGAAATATTCAATTTTGTCAGATAACGCTGATTGATGCCCATCAAAAAGTAGTTCCGTGTCAATACATTTGGAGGTCCGCACCATAAATCAAGAGGTTGGGAGGGGCGGCACTGAGAGCCCACATTGATCATCGCACAGGCCAAGTGTTAGCATCCCCAAATCATTTATTCAGGGAACCATATCACACCCAACATCTGGCACACCGGCAAAACAACAGAAGCCTGCTGGTAATGCACGCTTTAAAGCATGTGGCGACTTGTCGTTTTTGGTGATGGATGGGGGGAGGTTGGTTGTCTGTGGCTAATGAGAAAAGGAGCATGAACAATAAAAAGTTATTTAGGTAGTTCTTGGGACCAGAGATGGCAAAAGTAAACACATCCTTTACTCAAGTAGAAGTACAGATACTCGTGTTTAAAAATACTCTGGTGAAAGTAGAAGTACTGACTAAACTTCTTTACATAAGTAAAAGTAAAGAGGCTTTGAAATGTACTTCAGTAAAAAGTACCCATAACTAGCAGCTGTTTCAAAGAGTACCTGACCTCCCTTTATATTAATAGAACAATAATGTCATTGTTAGCTAATGAATGTTTCCATGCTGAACAACGGCAACATGACAACGTTTCCATTGGTCCCTCTTCTTTAGAGAAGACCAGGAAATGATGGATACACGGATCGTGTTCAAGGCACGCAATGACTCTAAATAATAATGATCACGCCACCAAACACACATTCAGACTAAAGGAACCAGCCTGTTTGGAAAATGAGAGAAGTAGAAAGTACAGGTAGTAGTGGAGTAAAGTACTGATACCAGAAAAATTTACAGTAACAACGTATTTGTTCTGCACTACTTCCCACCTCTGCATGGGACAACATATAGCCGTTGGGATATAGCTAAAATAGACTTGAAAAATGTCCTACTTTCCAAATCTATGCCAGGCATTTATAATCTGTGAATGCCTCAGGATGCTTGGCACTAAAGGGACAGTCCAGGGTCAAAGTGGGAGCACAGCAGAGGTGTGACATGATAAAATCCGAGACATCCTTAAGTGCAGTCTGGTGGACCTGAACCAGGAATGTTAGGTTCATTGGATTTATTTTCTACATTTAGGATGATAATGATTTTTTCACCATTATTATCATCATGCTTTGAGTAAGAAGGAGATGTGACAGGAAGTGGATCAATGTGTGCCATTTAGCTCAATGTATTCGCCTGAAATCAAGAAATAAAGATGAATTTTTAGAAAAATGTGCATAGTGGAGAGTCCTGATGTCTTATACTGTAAAGACAATGAACATTGGTAACAATCGTGTACACAGAAACCTCATCAGTTGGTCTGTTGACCACCACCCTAAACATTGTTGACAAAAAAGGAAATGGTTGCAATGCTTTGTGCAAATCTTCTATGCACAAAAAACAAAGTAAAAGAAAAATCAGGAAGCGAGAGCCACGAAATATAATAATTACTACTTCAGCCATAAAAAAAAAGACGGACCTAGCCAAACTGCACAAAGTTCAAGATGGCTGACCAAAATTCAGATTGTGTGGTTAGCAGGTCATTGATCATTTAGGCAATTCATCAGGCGTCACCACCCTTTCAAACTGAGCATCAAAAGACAATCAATCTGCTAGAATTTTGACCCAATTCCCCAAAACATTGATTTAAAATCAGGTCAATCTCTACCTATGGCTTTAGCTGCAGCTGTCAGTAGTGTTAGCCTAATGATTGACATACTATTGGGGATAAAACAATGTCTTCATGAGTTATTTGTTATATTTATACAAATGGTCTCCCTAAGCAAACCTACACCCTCCATATATCTGCATCACATATACACCAAGAGGGGGGATAACAATAGCAAACAATTATGTTCCATACATTAGTGCATCATGCATCAATCCTGATCCATTCATAAAAGAAGCGGGTTTACGTAACATGGCAGCACAATACCTCCAGTATATATGCCATTGTAACATCCAGTGACTAACTGACTGGCCCAGAGACAACATGATTAGACACAATGGGGAAATACGGCGAGTGAAGAGCGAGACACTGAGGGAGAGACAGTTATAAGAAAGCCAGATGTCCTTGAGAAGATAAGTGGGTGGTGTGGAGGGGGGACGGGGGCCATGGGAGAAAGGGAGGAGGCGAAAACAGGACACGAAGAGAGGGAGAAAGCTGATAAAGAGATGCAAACAGAGAAAGAGAGAGAGTGGGAGATATATAGTCCTCTGGCGTAGCTTGTCTCGAGTGTCCGGTCTATGAGGCAGTAAATCGGCCCGGCTCAATGTGTGCTCTCCAAACACTGCCGCACATTATTGATAAATCATTGTGTGTTAATGAGAGGAGCTGATGTGGCCTGATGAATCACGGCACAACAATGAGCTACACACACAGCAATTTGCAGTGGCTGGATGAACACTTGGCCCCCGCGCCGCAGTAACAACTCAGTGTTATTCTATCCTGTTAACAGAACAGAGGAGATCAGGAAGCTAGAGCCACACATTTTAAAATATAACTTCAGCCACGAAAAAAGACGGACCAAGCGAAACTGCTCATAGTGCAAGATAGCTGAGCGAAATTCAGATTGTGTGGTTAGCAGATCATTGATCATTAAGGCAATTAATCAGGCATTACCACCCCTTTCAAACTGAGCATCAAAAGCCAATCAATATGGCAGAAATGTCCCCCCAAAATTGCATTTAAATTCTGTAATTTGTCGTATTTTCGCACAAACCTATTTGCAGTGGCTGGATGAACACTTGGCCCTCGCGCTACAGTAACAACTAGTGTTATTCTATCCTGTTAACAGAACAGAGAAGGGGCTTCCACAGCGGCTCAGAGGACAACACGAGCTATTTTGGTTTTCGCTTTGATATCCAATAGGCGGCTTAACATCCTCATTAGATCATATCAGTGGCGGACACACGCGCCAGGGCGAAATTATCTCTCTCCCACACTCGCTGCTTGAATTATCACCAAATCTCATCATTCGTTTGTGTTGATTTATTAGTTCTTCTGTGCGTAGGTGTATTTTTATGTGTGAGTAATCATGTGTGTGTGTGTGTGTGTGTGTGTGTTTGTACAGGGGCAAGCTGACCTTGTTATAAGCTGAGTGGGCTGTAGTGCATCATTAGTATGGGTTAGGTGAGGGTTAGAGGGCGCGTGTGTCTAGAGTTGAGGGGTGACAGAGTGGGGAGAGATGTGGTTTGACACCGTAACAGAGGAAGTAAAGGGAGGGGGGGGAGGTATTTGGGTCGGGTCAGGACACGCAAACACACCTCTCCATTCATCACTTAGAAGCAGGTATCACATTTTTGAGGACACAACTCCTACACTTTAACAGTGGCCTTAAATTACCTTCAGCAGTACAAGGGGAGATGCTCACAATGCAGTGTCGCATAACAATACATTTACATGCATGGTAACGACATCAACACACACACATCATGTCTGTTTGAGGTGTCATTAACTTATCTGTGGAAAGTGTCACAATATACTGGACTTCAAATAGGGAAACAAATGTGGTGAAATATGTCGGTGAGTCTCGAAAGATGGGATAAAGCAAAGAATACAAACAAATAATTAAACTTCAGATTTCATCTTTTCCATAAAAGTGGAGTAAAGTGGAGTGTTGCAACATTTGGTCAACTAATGAAGGCAAGGCAAGTTTATTTATATAGCACTTTTCAACACAAGGCAATTCAAAGTGCTTTACAAAAAATGAAAGACATTAAGAATAATGAATAAGTCGATTTATACAAAGAAGATTATTCACTTCCAGTCGACACTTTCCATAAAACTTCCTCCTGATGGTGATCATTTTGCTCTGGTGCTGTGCCGTTTGAGTGTGTTCTGCCTGCCTGGGAACAGTAGATAACAGCTACTGACTTGGGCGTGACTACTGTATATGTTGTCATGTCATTTGACATTCAAGCAAGCTGCAAACATAATAATGAACGTTAATGGCTGCATCCATAATATCGACACACGCTTACCCGGTGCGTCACAGTAGAAAATGTGTTGATCATCTTGGATTATAAATTACAAGCTTGTACGAGTACTGATACTGTGATATGTCAAACTGTTGGCAAATCTGGGTGGATTTTTTTTGTCATCATCTCTGCTGTTTATTGTCAAATACATATTTGAGATTCTTTGGCTTTTCTCGTTGGCATCTGACGGAGGACATTTAAGATTGTGGTGGTCACATTTGTGGGGACTGGGTTAGGATATACAGCAGTCATTTCACTGCTATCCTAACCCTAACCCACAATATTTAATATAAATCATTCACTGTGGGCTCTGCATGGGAATGATTTGAACTCTGTGGGTGTAATGTGTCAATAAAACCAGTCAAACAAGGGCAGTGGATTCCACCATTGTCCATCGCTCATACCAGATGAAGTGAGCAGAATATGGTTTGGCGGAAGTTAATATAGCTGGGCTGCCCATCCAAGTAAAGTCAAAGTGTGGGAAACACTGGCTTGATAAAAGTCAATAGAAGCCAAAAAAAGGCAACAGAGTCAATAGAAAGCCAATGGGACAATGGAAGCCATGGGAGAACAATGGGCACCACCCAAAATACAACACAATGCAAGACACTAAAAGCCACAGGGTGCAGAATAAGCCAATATCATCCAAATAATGCCAGCCGAAACAATGGAAGCCAAAGTGAATGCAAGCTGTAAACAGGCAGCTCTGAAGGGATGCCAGGAGGAGGAGGAGGAGGAGGAGGAGGAGGAGGAGGAGGAGGAGGAGGAGGAGGAGGAGGAGGAGGAGGCTCAGGAATATTCTAGTCGTTTATTTCTGGCCAGGGGTCGACTGCGGCCTCGGGCTGAAGCTCAGAAAAGGAAACTCGCACAGAATCCACACTAACATACACCAGCTAGACACACTCATGGCCAGGGGTCAGTAGTGTCCTTCCTACACTGACCACACACATGTAGAGGATGAGGAAAATACACACTGCTACACATAGTACTTAAAGGTGACCTATCATGCAAAATGCACTTTTGTACGTCTTTTATAAATGAATATGTGTCCCCGGTGTTCCAGGGAACTCACCAAGTGTCAGAAAACACAACCCTCTCTATTTTTCCTCCATACTCAAATCTCTAAAAAAGGGTCTGCAACGGATCTGATACAGACTGATCCAGATTTGAACACTTTACTGACGTCAGTAAAGTGGCGCTACGGCTATTGGTCAATTCTCCACCTATCAGGGGAATGAGAGGTTGGGCCACGGCCGGCCATTGCTGCTAGAAAGCGCTGGAGACGATGTAGTACATATGCCAGGCCTGTAAGTGGCGCTGTAGTCTGCCACAAAAGCAGCGAAGAAGACTTTCCTTGCATGGTTGCCATGGTTGCCCTTCTGTTTATTCTCCGCTGTGGCTCTTTTTCTCCCTCCCCGAGGCAAGCTTTTGCGCCTCCTGCTTTAAAACAAATGAATAATGACTCTATATAATCACATGTAAGGGATAATGTGCAGCGACGCGGTCATTATGGGGAAAAGAACACCGACAGGCTGATCAGGAGCCCGACGTGAAGCGGAGGGATCTAGATCGGCATGAAGGCACATTATGCAATGTGCAATGTGCACATTATCCCACGTATTACATGGCCACATTCTCGACATGACTCCCAATATTAATTGAAATGCTTTTATTGATTTAAATTGACATGCATCCGCTAAGAAAAGTAGTCCGTTGTTACTGTTTGAACTAACGTAGCAACGGCAGGAACTGCTTCGATAGTGTTTTTGAGCAGCTTTGTGATTACATATTTGAAAACATCGTTGCTTGCTTTAAAAGTAGCACAATTCATTATGTCAAAACTTGGAAAGTATCTAGATATCCCTGCCCTAATGCCAAAGCAGTGGCGGTGCCAGGGTATGGCTGGGGTAGGCTATAGCCATACCAAGAAATGGCTTAGCCCTACCTTAGCCCGACCATGAGAAATTATGTTAAAGTAAGCATGTTGAGAACACGGATTGCGAAAATCTACCGGTCGTGTCCACAACACAAACTGATCCTGCTGTAACAACAAGTGCACGTTACTGACGCAATATGTTTGAGACCATTCAGGCTTATGCTAGAGGGGTGCAAGGAATAGTCTAAGTAGTGGGGGAGTTGTATACACTAAAAGGTGTGGACATTCTCTGGCGTTATAATATCAGCGCGGCCGCGGTCAGATCAAAATGCCTCCGAATGCAATTTGAATAGACCTACAGCCAATCAGAGCAACGAAACGTTGGGTCTGCTGCGTCATGCATTACTGATTCGTCACGTTCACAGTGAAAGTCCCCAAACTCGCGCCGAGTAAATTGCAGACAGACAGCAGAACTTCTAGGATTAATTGTATATTTCGGATGGATAGATTTGTTCTTAAACGCCCTCGCATTGAGGTACAAGTCGAACAGGTGCCAGAGTCACACGACCCACCTGAAGAGTGAATAGTGAGTTTTGAATATATTTTGTAATAATGGGTCATTTGAAAAAGTGTTTTGTATGACAATAGAGATACAGGCTACCTGGTGTGTGCTGTGTCTGTCTCTCTCTGTTTACCTCTCTCTCTCTCTCCGTGTCAATTCTATATGCCAACTTTTCTTGTTTCTGCTGCTGCGTAGCATGTTGTAACAATGTGGAATTAGCAGAATAGGCTATTGTATTGTTTAACTCACACCTGTTGCTCTATATATGTATATATATGTAATTTAGCTGATAAAAGGAAACTAATAAAAGCTAATAAAAGCCTCACGCGTGTGTTTCACTGTCAAGGGGTGCGATATAGCGTGTATGTAATTACATTACAAATACTGACTTGAGCCCCACCACTGTATGGGTTAGCCCTACCATAGATTACCCAACAAAATACTCTGGCGCCGCCACTGTGCCAAAGTAACTGCCAACTGAATATGTGTCGCTGTTTGATGTCTGGACCGCTGCGTAAAAAGGAGGGTTTCTGCCCCATTACTTCTGTTATGCTTTGTTCGTTATTCTCGCGTCCAGGAGAGAAGCTTTAAAAGGAGACTACTTGAGTCTCTTGGAAGGTTCAAATGGGTACTTTAATTAATAAAAAGGCGCGGTAATGTTACAAGCAGAAGATTGTTCAGTCAGAAAAACAGCTGTGTTCTGGCTCTGAGCGAAGGGAAGAGGGCGAGAACCACTTTTTTCAGCTGTTAAATATCCTCTGCTGGCTCCTCCCCGTGTGCCGGATGGCGCTGCTGGGGGCCGGCCCTCCACGTCTCCAATGTTCGTTGTTGCGCATAACAGAGGATTCAGACATGGTACATTAAATATATAACTAAACACGCCTTTTCTCCTCCTTATCTCTTTCATGACTTTTCATTTAATACATTTTAAACGCTGTAATCAATACTCCAAAAATACAGGAAATACTTCACGGCTGGTATAATTTCCGGTAGTTCCGGATGTTGTCTCATGCTACGTCTGTAAACAAACGCATTCAAATAAACTGTACCTTCATTTAATATGCAGCAATAATAATATCTCAACGTCTATAGTTGTAGTGTTGAAATCAGTAGGTTTCGGTGTGCAACACTCCGTGTCATATCGCTACTAAATTCACCTCTAAGTGAATTTCTGGTTTTTCAGTATAAAACAGCATTTAAACTGACGGTATGTTTAAGCTACTTTATGCCATCAAAACATTTATTTTAATTTCTAACACTTCTCTTCTTCTATAAGAATAAAACATGGTGGACGGATATCTCTTTTTCTCCCCCTCTTCTCCCCGCTGCAGCCTAGCAGCTGATCTCAGAGCACACTCCCCTCTCCTGCAGGGGGGCGTGGTCAGCTGCAGCTCACAGAATCAGCCCCCTGCAAAAACAGTGCTGGAAAAAGCAAATAGGCCTAGAGCGAAATGATGCATGGCTAAAATGCAGGATCTTTTTGGTATTTTGAAAAAAACTATATATATACTTTATATAGGTATGGCCCTACAATATATTGTTCAAATATAGCATGATAGCTTTAAGACAGTTGTAAATCACAACCCTGAAATGGTAAAGCTGGTAATGCGTCTCTAACCAAAGCCTTGATACCTTGTCCAGGCGATTACTATAATAAACCCATCAGAGTGTGAGAAACACTGAACCCAATGGGATGGAAATGGTTTCCAACGATGGACATGGCGCACGCTTGGTCTTTTCCCAAAGAGCTGGCACTGCCACGACCCGTCCGACATACTTTACTACGGTAATTACAATATAGAGAGCAGCCGCCTCTACGGCAGATGCTGCTTCCGTTAGAGGTTCCCCACGTAATTACAATGATGAACTTGGCACAGTGAGGTAATAAATATCACGGAACACACAAGCACACTGGTACAGTGCAGAGAAGGACACACACTTTCTCTGCATGGACGTGCAAGGAAGGTAGATGTGGGGAAAGGAACACACAAACTGTAGACAGCTGAGGTGAGCACTTTCATGGAAGATATATAGAGTTATCAAAGATGAAAAATAAAGCTTTTTTTAATTAATAAAAACAATCTTTAAAAAAAATAAAGGTTATGTGTTAATGTATAAATATCAAAAACAATTAAATAAATGGAGGGTCATTTATAAATTACCAAAACAAATAAGATAAAATAAGGCTTTTTAAAGTGTAATTGCTTTGAAGAAACACAAATAAAAAAGTAACTTCCTCCAAAGAAAACGTAAAAAATGCAACTTTTGAATATTTATCTTTCAGCTTTTGATAAAGACAAATGATCAAACTATCTTACTATGGTTACAAATCTAAAATCAAACCTTGGCACCAAGGTGGTCTGACCTACAAAAGTACATTTTGTCCATGGACAAATTGCCAAATGTAGTGTTGAGTCCTGCCTTTCCTTATATACATGTTTAAGTGTATTGCAGAATAGATCAAAAAGGTTTTGACAAGACCACAGAAAGTATGACAAAATAAGGAATCAACATATTGTTATCATATGGATACAGATGATGAACACTATAGAATAATAATAATGTATCTTTGCCTCGTAATGTCAAAAAGCTTCTCCATATGTAGCACAGACACACTCATCGCAAACATAAAGAGTCACTGTCTCATTTAGCTTCATTGAATAATTTTGCAATAATATTTAACATGCAAACACACAAGACAAATTAGGCCGCACTGTGCTCCACTTGCCTTGGGGGAACAACAGGGAGAGTAATGGCCCCCCAGAATTGCAAATGAGACGCCTCCTGACATTTTTATATCACAGTAAATCACGGTATGTATGAGCCAAGTTTGTTGTGTGCTCGCAGATTACCAGCGTGTGGTGGATGTGTTGACATGAACAGAGTCATCTCAACAGTCACAACATGGCCGAGGTTATGCCTTTGGTCCGTGGTCTAAATCTGTGCGCATTAAGCTGGATTTGACTCCAATTGCTTTACAACCATAAATACAGGACAAGATTGGCTGGGATGTTTCCCAGATTCAGATTAAGTCCTGCACTGGGAATCAAAAGCTGTGGGTGTTCTCGATTGAAGCTTTACAGTTGAGGATTAATCAGCAGTCTGGCAACTTAACCATCAAAATCCAGTTATTCAGTACCGGCAGAAAATGGAGCAAAGAAGATGAAGTGAAGAGGAAGAAAGTGGAAAGAGTTTGATAGGAAGGCCTTTTGGGAACTCACCTGGTCTTTTTTCCATTTTCCTCCCTCGACTGCCACATAGTCGAACTTTCGATATTAATATTAGAATTTGCTTCTGGCAGAGCGACTTGTTGCTCTTTGGGCATGGCTTCCGCTTGCTGGGGATCTGCCGGTTCGCCTGGGGGTCCTTGACCTCCCTGCGCTGGCGAATTAGGGAGCTGGCTAGAGCGGCCATCTTCCCAGCGCTGACCCTGCAGCCGCCTCACCAGCCTCTGGCGGCTCAGTGGCGCCCAGGTGTCGGGGGGTACCGTGGGCCACCCCCCTGCCCGCTCACCCAGGGCGACGGAGCACCGCTGAGGGAGCAGTGTAGATCGGTGGAGTGGGCTTCTGAGGAAGGACCGTATCACGGGGAGAAGGGCACAACAAGAGGAGATGGGGGAAATAGGGGTGGATACCACAAAGGCCCACCCAAAACTGAAAATGGGTGCTTTTTGAGATTGAATTGATGAAGGTTTGTCTTCTAGTTTTTCTAGTTTATTTTCAGGTGAAGCTTATTACAAATCACTGTACTTCTTTTAGGACCAGTCATGTCATCCACCCAAATCCATTGCAGTGTAGCCCACCAATATGTCCTTGTCCAATCGACTCTCCTCCTGGAGCTCTAATCAAGTTCAACCCCGTCCGATACAACCATTCGCTTCGTGACGAAAGCAGAAAAAAGAAAATACCTGCTCAGTCCTGCAGTTAAGACGCCTGCACCTATTCGGTGGGACGCCCGGATGTCAACGCTCCAAAATAACAGGAGTGACAGTGCTCCTTTTCCTTCTGTCCCCCAACCTGTACAATTTCTCCAAGCAAAACAATGTCAGAGCACGAGAAGTAGAAGAAGTAGAGACTGTCCGACCTGAGGTATCAGCTTTTGGAGCTGGGACGAGGAGGAAGGGGTGCGGATGGACCCCGCTGGACGAAGTGCATCTTGTTTCCGCGCTGTCTCTCAAGCTCTTCTGGCATCACCCTTGCGTTCACCCGCACCCTGAGAAAAGAAGGGGAAAAAAGACAGGGAGCTTGACAAATCCAGCATTACCCAGAGATAGAGGTGACATTCAGAGAGCGACGCTATAGAGAGACCGAAAGGGACACAGAAAAAATGAGGGGGAAAGGGAGGGAGAGTCTATCCATCCCCCCTATCGGATCGGACTCTCCAACTCTCTAGGCAGCGCGCTACACCACAGCAGAGTCTGTGTCCTTCAGCCATGCATGCTTCCTCGCAGCTGGGAGAAAAGAGGGATGAATGAATGGAGGGAGACGGAGGGAGAGGAGGTGAGGTGAAGGGGAATAGAGAGGTGACAGGTAGCCATGCCTTACGATAGATGCTGCTCCTCCTGCCAGAGTCTCCACCGATGGGTGACAGTAGTCCAGTCTGGGTCTGTTGAGTCAGTGTGTGTGTGAGAAGAGAAAGTGTGTGTCTCCTCTACCTCAGCGCACACGTGTCAGGGAGTGTGTACATGTGTGTGTAAGAAGGAGCGAAACAGTGTGAAGGTGTACGGGTGTAAGGGTGTGTGACGGAGGCAGCATGTACTCGTGTGTGTGCATATGTGTGTGTGTGACTGGCTCCCTGTTCACAGTGCATTACTGAGTGAGGGCTGGCAGCGTGCTTCACATGCTCTCCCTCCCTCTCCCTCTCTCTCTCCCTCGCACACACTCCCTCGCCTCACTCTCTCAAATCTATTTCCCTAAACCCTCCCCTTTGCTCTTCTTTCTCCCTCCCTTTTCTCCTCCCCCTCCGTCACTCAGTCCCTCCTTTCCACGTACAAAGTCGCTTCTACCTCCCCTATTCTCTCCGTCACTTCTCTGGTACCAAACTGAGCCGGGTCAGAGCAGGGTGCCCCCACAACTCCAACCTCCTACTCTCCCACCCCACCCCACCTTCTCTGATGTGATGTTGGCTTAAAGAGACAAACTAAGCCAGGTTGTCAGTGCTGTGCTAGGACAAGGATGTATAGATGCCGTGACACTGTCTGAGTCAGTTGGGACTTTGCGTCACTGCCGTCACATCATCCATACATCTGCATCAGTCAGTCAGACGAACACACTCTTATCAAACACACTGCACACTCCACTTCAACAGAGTATGGAACTAGATCAGATCAGACAGGTTGTTAAAAAGCCAACGATTGTACAAATATAGAAGGAGGTAATGGGGATAATAATGTGCAAATTGTATTTTTGTTTTCGCTACAGATGTCAATCATGTCCTTTGTACCCCTGACTTTTCCCCCAGCACCAATATGATATAAGAACATCCCATGACCCTCAGCTGTGTTGGTGCTAATTTGCTAATGGTTGCATAATAACATGCTAAACTGAGATGGTAAACAATATGCATTTTAACATCAGTATGCAAGCATTGTCATTGTGATCATGTTGATGGCAACACGACTGCAACTGAGAAGTCAATCGTCGGGTGAAGACCATGAGATGTGGTTTATGTAAAAAAAACGGATCTTTAACAGGAAACTGCATTTTCTGGCAATCGGTAATACAAATAAACAATGAATACTTGGGATCTGAGCGATAAGTTCACGGTAAGGTCGATGTTAGTCATGCTTTGTTACCAAATATTTCTTTAGTTTAGATACTCTCTTTAGACAGTTCTACTCTCTCGTTCTGTGAGGGCTTATTTATGAATGCCCAGCTGAATAACACGAGTGATTAGCTGGCAGCATGGCAAGATTCCCATCAGATTTGGCCAAAGACGTGGTGACGTGAAAGTGAATTACTGAATCACACTGTATCTGGAACACGGCATCAGCTAAATGGATTGCTTTCTGATGTTCTACACCGCTAGGTATGGGTCCACCACACAATTGGAGTCATTACAAACATGTCAGGGTTTTTGATTACTCCCTCAATAGTATCCAGAACTCACCCCTGAATCCTTGCAATAGGCGTTGCTAACTGTAGAACGAACGGGACATCGTCTTCCAATTGTTAGTACATTATTAACAAAATGTCAGAATTTTTTTTTAAAAACAAAACACCAATTCAGTCTGATTAGCAGGCTAGGTTAATCTCTTACACTGCTAGCTTAGAGTTGTATTCTATTAGCAACAATAGACCGGACTGGTGAGGAATTACTAAGAGCAGTCCCAATGATTAACTGCCAACACCGGTGGAAAAAAAGAAAAGAAAGAAGAATTCCCCTCCTGTTTGTAATACAAGGTTTAAATTAAACTGAGATGACAGCAGAGCAACAGCCTCAGCCCCCAGAGCAGCCAGCATTCCCCTGAGAGGGCAAATGTTAAATGATAGAGGGATTCTGTGATTGTAGGCAGACCTGCTGTAGTCGCTCCCTCCCCATTTTTGCTGGCCTTGCAGGGAACGAGAAGAGAAAGCCCTGCAGGATTTCCCTTACGCCCACACACACACACACACACACACACACACCACACACACACACACACGCACACACACACACACACACACTCAATCACCTATCACCACCGTATTGCAGTTTCCTGAGCTGTTAAATAACGTAATTACCTCTTTCACTCTCCTTGCACTGTCCTCATACTGCACCATTGCTATAATTCCCACCTCCCCACCCAAGGGCATCCCTCGCCCTCTCTATTATACCAAACCCCCTAGTCTGGTGGGAAGTTGCCCTAACCCTAAAATCACAAACGTGGCCTGTGCTGGGACAGACAGTTACCAAATGAACCCTAACTGGGGGAAAAGTCTGGCTGAGTAAAAGGACACAGTTTCAAAAAGCAATTGGAGGATGGTATAAAGGGGGGATTTGGTTTTGGGGGGTGTAGAGGAACAGACGCTGATCTTTTGCAATGAAGACATCACTCAGTACAAGCAAGCCAAACATTAGAGAGAGTGTTAGAGAGAGTGCCAACAGGGAGAACAGAGACTCAGAGGAGACAGACAAGAACCCGGGCCAAGATGGAGAGGGACAGAGGAAGAAGACAATGAAACAAAGCGGGACAGAGAGCAGGAAATAAATGTACTGAGTCAGTTTGTGTGTGTCTGTGTTTCCTGGGCCAAAGCCATCAACCAATGACAGGGCATGAATCTGTGAGCGAGTCAGTTTCCATCGGCAAATGCCTTAGAGGGTGACACTATGATCAGGCAGCACTGCAGCATTGTTTTCCACTCCGCCCTCCCTTTTCTCCACTTTCCACCCTCCATCTCTTCACCCGGATGGACTGATCTATTTGCACATCCCCAGTTAAATTCACATGGTTCTTTATTGGTAAAGTACAATATTACGCACAACACTTATTTCAAAAATGCTTGCAGCATTAAGGCGAGACACCTAGAAGTGAATAGAGTAATTTGTTTAACTTATATATCAGCTAGAGATTTCGCTGGTTAATTACTTACATTATGACAATTGTTTTTTGTATTACAAGTTTTATGAAATAGCATGTTTAAATATGCAAATGAGCCATAATCTCATTAAATATGCACATATTTTAATACATTTCAGCAACACAAATCTGAACATTGGATAAAGCCAGTTCAAAATTCTCGTTTCATTTTGTAGTCATATTAGAATCTAAAGTTTTTACAGAAGGGATTTTGGATATCTCTTTTTATCACTCCATAAATCAACAGCCCTAAAATATCCAATTTCTCCATGTTTCTAGGTTTAAAATGTTATATAATTCAGGCTATGAAAGATATATTAACAAACCCTTATGTAAAGACCTTCAGAATACTGATAGGAATATAACTGGAAGGTGTGGTATATGTAAGTGCTACTGAAGTGGAAATGTCTCACTCAGAATAGGAGAAAAAACTCATTTTGAGAAAACGACCTAAAGATTGCAGTGTGGCGCTAGCTAAACCCTCCTGTTCTTTGGATGACAGCGTGCGCCTCCACGCGTGCGCCTCCACGCACTCCGTGAAGGTATTTCATGGTCAGGGTGATTTGTTTTTTGTCTAACCTTGATTCGTGCAAATGAAAATTGTTGGAGAGGGGTCTGCCTGCAGGTCTCCACTCTCAGGACAGTTCCGGTGTGGAATCCACTCTCAGTACAGGAAGTGACGATTCTGACGAACACGTTTTTTGCCCCGCCCCCCGAAGGACTCGTCTGATGGAAGTTTTAAAATCACAATGGAGACTCATAACGGAGGTGATGAGTCCGCTCACCATGCACTTTGGGTCAGCCCTTTTGACCCTAACCAGCCTGGTTCTCGTAAAAGTTGACTTAGCCATGTTTCGCACAAATGACACCATGGAGGGATTTTTCTCCTCTCCTCTCACTGATCAAATGGCAAACGCGACCCACCATCGGAGGTCCTCCGCCGGCCCAGCCTAGTGCCGGTGCTCTGGCGGTCGGTTTATCCGAACTGCGGGTTCGACTCTGATGGCCGGGAGGGTTGGGGGGACTTCCGCCACTCTGCGTGTCTCTTCCTTCCCGGGCCGGCCGATATGAAGCCTGACCAAGACGCACCGTCTGACTCAGGGGTCCGGGTCACGCAGCGGGGTGGAGGTTCCGGGCTCGAACCTCCTCATCTCCGCCGCGGTGCACCCGGCAAACACGGTTGTTTCTCAAACCCTCCAGTGTTGTCTAGCAGGTGTAACTGAAATACAAGATGTCGTTATTTGTATATATAAATATATAATAAGTGTCAGTGCGATTTTATTTTGTATTAGCATGCATTTCCTGTTCGGAAAGTGGCACTGTACTGAGAGTAAACAATACAAGGTGTCCCTATTTCCCCCACCCCAACGCAGCACACCCTCCCGGCCATCAGAGTGAAACCTGCAGTTTGGAGGAACCGACCGCCAGAGCACCGGCACTAGGCTGGGCCGGCGGAGGCCCTCCGATGGTGGGTCGCGTTTGCCATTTGATCAGTGAGAGGAGAGGAGAAAAATGCATCAAACATTTTCAAAATCCGTTAATATATGGATGCATGGGGGGGGGAAACGAGAACCAGGCTGGGGGGGTCAAAAGGGACCAAGGCCGACCCAAAGTGCACTTCGATCAGACGAGTCCTTCGGGGGGCGGGGAAAAAAACGTGTTCGTCAGAATCGTCACTTCCTGTACTGAGAGTGGAGGTGTCCTGAGAATGGAGCCCACACCGGAACTGTCCTGAGAGTGGAGCCCACACCGGAACTGTCCTGAGAATGGAGCCCACACCGGAACTGTCCTGAGAGTGGAGCCCACACCGGAACTGTCCTGAGAGTGGAGCCCACACCGGAACTGTCCTGAGAGTGGAGCCCACACCGGAACTGTCCTGAGAGTGGAGCCCACACCGAAACTGTCCTGAGAATGGAGCCCACACCGGAACTGTCCTGAGAGTGGAGCCCACACCGGAACTGTCCTGAGAATGGAGCCCACACCGGAACTGTCCTGAGAGTGGAGCCCACACCGGAACTGTCCTGAGAGTGGAGCCCACACCGGAACTGTCCTGAAAGTGGAGGCCTGCAGGCCCATGAATTGTTGTCGTCTTCTCTGTGAATGTTTTTTTTCGCTGTTCTTTTGCCATTTTGAGATTTAAATTTCCAGTGGAAAGCTAACCAGGAAGTGTTTTAGCACACCATGTGACGCATCTGAACGAATCACGTTGTCAGAAATTGACACAAGCCAATGAGATTTCGTTTTTTGGTTTAAGACCCCTTTGTACTTTCACAATTGGTTGCTGATACAAAGGAAATGACCATATTTGGATCCCATGAGATTGTGCAGGAGAGACGGAGCTTTCCAACGATATCTCTGATGACATGATGCAAACAGCGGTCGAAGTACTTTGTTACATTAGAATGCTAACTTTTGGTGAATTTAGGAGAAATCTACAGACGCAAATAGACACACTATAGTCAAATAAACACTTAAATGTGTATTTTGTACGTTTTCCTTCCAAAAGCCTGAAAGAAAACATGTTATGGAATCAAAATAGCACAAAATCTCAAAATTGAGCAGTGCATGAAAAACCATGTTTTTGCCCGCCGTGTCTCGCCTTAACACAGCATTAACATAGTGGTTATCATAAAATGTGTGGAGGCACACTAACCCGGTTTTATGTTACTGAACATGACCATTTTTGTGGGTGGAGCTTAACAAACGGCAGAATAATTCTGTGGATATGTTAGCTAACGCTGTCTTGCATGTTTTGTTGACTTGCTTTTAACAACACCAAAAATGTCAGCCTTTTGTTGTTTTTGCTCCACCCTCTGTGTTACGTCTGGTTGCAGAAAAACAAGACGTCCAAGTCCAACGGCCAAACGTCCACTTATACGAAGTGGACGTTTGGCCGTTGGACTTGGCCGTCTTGTTTTTCTGCATGTCTTTGTCTTTTAGCATGCTTACGTTTGTTTCTCGCAATTATCATTTAAGCTGCTAACCATGGGATGTTGACCTTTTTAAATAAAACCTTTTGCACTTAAGCATAATGTGCGCACATCATGGATGTATAATAAGAACTGGATACAGCGTCGGAGGCGGGGTCTCGTTCTTTCCTATGAGAGCTGCTCATTGGCGCAGGAGGACAAGATGGCCTGAGAGTTTCGAGAGCAAAACGTCACAGATTACCCGTCATGCCTGGCTGTCAGAGCAGAAGTACCCGTATGAGCGGTCATAGAGCATGCGCAGTTGAAGCCCTGCCCCCCGAGCTCCCGCTCTCGGCTCACTAGAATTAATGGAGAGAGAAAATGAATCTAGATTCAGTTTTTAGTGTATTTTACAACTTTAAGGACCGAAAGATACTAATAAGGGCTATGAAATAGTTAATACTGGGTAGTTTATTTAGTTAAAAAATTATTCGCTGATTTACAGACGTCTCTTTCCCAATATTTGTCAATGGGAAAAAGTATTTCTGGGCCGGGTGACATCACGGACAGATACGGAAATTGTACTACCATCTTTTGGACACCACAAATATTTTCCTCTGAGTCTGGCACACTTCCTGGGGGCTTGGCACACATTGATTATATAATTCCCATGGTCGATGGTTTCGGTAAGCATATTAGCATGCTACCATATTATTAATATTTTAGTGGCCTGTAGCATTGGCATAAAACGTATTGAACGCAAATGAATTCATTTAAGAATGATTACTTACAGTATTTGCTTCGAAATGTCTTTACAACACGTCATTTGTATAACAACCCATATTTTCATGTTACACTTGTGTCTTCATCTTCCTCCTCTCCATGTGTAACTCATTCAAACCCCCACCCCGTTCTTTTACTCATCTCCTCGTCTTGCCCCCCTCCCATTGTCGCTTCACATGTAGTCCTTTTTATTTCTCTCTCTGACACTGCGGAGGTGACTGGTCCTGTTTTGTCTCGCAGTCTAATCTCGAGCTCATTATGTAAAGGCGTGTTGGCTCATTTGTTATTTCTGGCTCCAATAACCCTGATTAAGGCTGGCTTTTTTTCTCTTTCTTTCTCTCCGCCTCCTTTCTCAACCCTGTTATCAGTCAACATTAATGATAGCAACACTAAACGTCTTTGAGAACTTTGCGGAGGGTTATAGACATACAGAGAGCAAGGAGCCCGGAGCTAATGTTGGAAAAATCACATTTTGGAGAAGGAAATTATGTGATTATGTATGATAGACATGGAGAACATGTAAAGTGTAGGCCGAGATATATGACATATAGCTTTGAATCTGTCACCTCTACATCAGCAATTGCATGAAGGGAGCCTGGGGTGCTTATACATTATGGCTTTATATGTCAGCATTAGTCCTGCCAAGACTTGGTGTCACAGATAAATATACCCAATAAAGATAGAAAACGCACACTGTGCACCTAACCACAAATGGAGCCATGTCAAAGCTTACACAAAAGGTTGAAAAGCGCATGTTTTTCATTTGCGTATTTTACGAACTGTGTTGAACTGAGTTTTTGTCAGTCGGTTTGTGTTTGTGTGTATCTTTGAGCAGCATCTGAGTGTTACCCCCCACTCACCTCTAAATCCCTCGATACAGCTGTGGATTAGACGCCGGTATGCCTCAGCTGCGCTGTGCTGCCTCAAAATGATATGATAATGCACCATCCCTCTGTGGCAGTCACTGCCTGTTAACCTGCACCAATCAGGAACAAATGGGCCCCAAATTGGGATTGATATGGAGGGGTTTTCTGTGGGGGACTTTAATGAACACATATTGCACATATCCACAGCTTTAGCCTCCCTAGATTATGCAAATAAACCTCTGGATAACAAGTGAGACTAGACCAGGATGCTAATAGAGAGCCTAACGCCCCGTCTACACTACAGGCATCGAAAAATGCTTTCAACGCTTCGCCCATTCATTTGAATGGGGTGACGTAGAAGATTTTGAATCTTCGCCGAACTGCATTGTGGGGAGCATGGCATGGCTTTGCAAGCATCACGAGCATCTATCGGCATCAAAAGTTGAACAATGTTCAACTTTTGAGGCTCGATGCTTGGCATCAGCCAATCAAATCCCGTTTATGCAAATCCCGCCAGTACAAGCGCTAGCCAATCAAACCGCGTGCAAGCTGGGAGAGCCAGACCGCAGTTCATTTCCTCATATTCCAAACGAGAAATTACGGTAGCAAATCACCCGGTTCTTTACGACCAGACTATTTACCGGGATACAAACCGGAGGAACCAGGCATGGAGGGAGGAGGCAGAGACAGTGGGTGAGACTGGGAGGTTTTCGCCTGTTTGGGGAGTTTATATCCAGTTTACTTTGTTTTAACATTGCTATTGCTTTGTATGTCGGGGGCGGGAGATTCATGTGATTGGTTGTTGGTCGCGCTGCTGGCAAAAAAATCGCCAAGCTTCAGACACGCCCAGCGTCAAGATTTTTTGATGCCTGTAGTGTAGACGGGCCGTAAGTCCCTCCCTTTACGATGGACCATGGGACCTTATTTCGGAAAAAATATGTATGGTAGAGAGAGAAATAATTTTTTGATCCCGTTTGAATTGTGCCATGAATTACGCATATGATGTTTGTCAATTAAAAAAATAATTTCTAAGTCAAGAAAGTCAAAGTATGTCGTAAAACTGTTGAAATATAATACTATGAAAATACGCAACTAGAAAGACCACAAATCCAAGAGTCGCGTAAGTGATGTCATAAGTAATTTAACACTCACCGAAATCTTGTACAGCCGGTCTCGCATGCTGGCTCTTATGGAAGCGACTAACTCCCCTTTTGTGTAATAGCAGCTCTCAACGTGCCCAGACGTGTAATGATTTTCACCTCGTTTAATACTTTTCACCTCATTCTGAAAGAAAGAAGTGAAATGTTCTGAGGTGACGGCCGTCTTGGTGTCGGTGACGTGTATTCTGCGAGACCAGAGATGTAGTTCATTGAGCGGTTTCACAGTTACTTCACAGTTTTACGACAAACTTTTTTTGTCTTGCAAAATTATCTTTTAAATTGACAAACATCATATGTGTAATTCACGGCACAATTCAAACGGGATCGAAAAGTTATTTCTCTCTCGCCATTGACTACTTAGCTGCTTATTTCTATGTTTATAGAGTTAGGACATGTTTTTTGGCTCACAGTGAGCGCTCCTTGGTTTTGTTGGTTTGCTGGGGGCGTGTCAGAGTGAGAGCTCTTTGCTTTGCGAGGATCTTTGTAAACGGAGCACAGAGATCAACACATGGAGCAGAGACCTCATGCAAACTGTGTTCGTGTATGTGATGCTTGAGCCTTGGAAACTATTTGTCTGGGAGTTATTCATGTGCAGAATGTTTGAAGTTTGTAACTTTTGGTCTGAAGCTAGTTTAATGTGTGCTAATTTAGCGAATGGTGATCTGTGCTATTTCTAGCTAATAGTGATGCTAATGATAGCTAATTCCTAATAGTAGTATGTGTGTCGTTTGTACAGTGCTACTTATATGTTATGTAAAGCCTGCATACTTATGTGTTTTATTTCTGTATTGTTACAGTTTTACAAAGTAAAAGAAGAACAGTAAAGTCAAGAAAGAAAACCTTGCATCTTTATTGGAGGACTTTTAAATGTTAGCCAACTGTCTAGCTACGCATAGGGATATGTGCTTTAAGGGCAGAACAACTACCATACATATTTTTTCGGAAATAAGGTCCCATGGGTCGGAAGTAGAAGTTTTGAATAAAGCATGCCATTGTTAATGATAATAATAGAAATTTGATTTATTTTTTTATATTCTAAATAATTAGGTCCTTTAGGTCCATTTATTAACATATGTGCTTATAAGCATAATTTGTAAATGCTTCATTTTATTATTTAAAAGCTTTGGGTTGTGGTCGAATAGTCAGTTAAGTTTAGGAACCTTCCTAACGGAGTGAAATGACCCGGAAGTGCCTCAGTGGCAGCCATGATAAGAGCCGTTCGACTTATCTAGATGACAGGAAAGGAGGTTTGAAACTTCCTTTATAACCTCCTTTAGCTTAGGAAACACTGGACCTTCCTTTACGAAAGGAAAGGAGAAAATGCTGTCCCACAATGTCTGCGGTCCGCATAATCACTACGGTCCTGAGACGGGGAGGCAGGGGCGTCCTGCTGAGGAGTGATCAACGAGACGCCCAACACCCCCAGATTATTGGCCGCTGCCGCCATCTGAGCCGGAATATCTTATCCAGATATTCCAGCGTCTCCCGTTCACGAAGCAGCGGGCGCAGAGGCTTTCTCCCCTCCGCCCAACCTGCTGCCTGTGGGAGCAGATGGCCCGCCAGGCTCTCTTCAAGGGGGGGCACAAAAATAAAAAATAAACCCCTGACGGAGGCGGCTCACTGGCTTCCGTGGTAGTGGTGGAGGGAGCGGTAGCCCCACACGCTCCGCCGCGAAGGCCATCACCACCGGAAAGTCCTGACCGGCAGACCTGTGTGGACCCTCATGGACGCCGGACCCGTAAGCGTGAGACACCGAGAAGTCCTCGTCGTCTTCCTCCTCGACAGACGGGGCCGGCCGATTCGCCGGAATGGTGAATGTAAATGGCACCTCTCCGACCACACCCTGTTCCACCATCTCCACCACGTCGAGTTCCAGCTGGTCCTCCGCCTCACCCAGCGAGACATAATGTGCCTGGAAATGTTCCAGGTGGTGCCAATGTCTGAGCCGCGGGTGCATTTGGCAGTCATTGCAGGCCGGGGAATGGTTGACGCCGTCCACGGCGTGGTCAGGCCGCAAACACTCGAAACATAAGCGGTGGGGATCCGCGCCCGCAATCAAGCCAGGGCATGCAGGACAGGGCCGGGTCTCGAGGAGTGGTGAATCCATCTTCCCTTGATCTTTTCTTTTTTCCTCTTCTCACGCTGAACTTGTCATCAGTTGTTTGCTGCTCGCTGAAGAGTAAAAGGATGACAGGCAGGAGGCGTAGCCACCTTGTATACTGTTGACCTGCGCGCGCATTCAGGTAGGCTCGCCCCGATTGGCCGGCTACGTTCATGCAACTCATTATCTGAATGCTCGCAGAGCAAGGTTAAGGGTAGTACCCATAGAGTCCAGTAGAGGGCGGAGCCTGTGTGAAATATAACTGAACCATCCTGCCATCCAAAAAGCCCAGTAGCCAGCCAGGTGGAGCCAGGTGGAGCCAGGTGGAGCTGGGTTTATGGAGCAGAGCTGTATTATGTCCCAGAACAGAACCTGCCAGTCTCCACTATCACAATAACACCACATTAGAAATGCACACAAGAGGTGGAAAGGCCTCTACTTTGGGGTTTATTGCTGATTTATAAAAATGAGAAACAATCAGGTTCCATTTGTTGACTTTATACTATGATTTCTCATCCAATTTCCTCTAATTTGTTGATGTGCAAGGACAGAAAAGCCTGTTTTCTGCACACAGAGATTATGTGAGTGCAGTTAGGCGTCCCTTCCCTCATTTCTGTCTGCAATACAAGACAAGTAACAACACAGTAGCCAACCAAAACAGTATAAAGATGTAATGAATAAAGTCACACTGGGCTATACACAGCTCAGGGCTCCCGACTGGAACCAAGATGACAATTAATGTCAGTACAGGTGCTGTTAGCTAAAGACGAATGACCTTGGTTAGAATTAAAAAGTATTTCGTAGCCTGATATTTGAGATTCGTATTACCACTTTGTCAGCAACTAGAAAAACAAACGTAGAAGAGATTGGGCCACACTGCTAAGAACGTCTTTAGGTTTGGCAGCACTTGTTTGTTGTTTTTCTTGTCGTAAATATTGCGCTAACCTCTGTCACCATTAATTTTTAGCAAAGCCAGACATCGGACAGTTTCTGTGAGACATATTTACTGAGAGGTGAAGGTGGAATGATGCTTGGTCAAGGATTTTTTTTCCCTGCCGTTGGCCACTTAAAATCAGAAAGACAGCTATCAGCTTTTTTCAAGAAGATTAAAGGTAGGGTAGGTAAGAATGGAGAAACCTACGGAGCCCTGGAGGATTCATAGAGAGAACAATAAATAAAACGAGGCCACGTTTTATTAATTTGTGCGCACGAGATACTTTCTTATGGTTAGACACATCAAACTGCCCGATTATTACGCCATATTATTAGTTTTATGAAGATGTCCAGTCGCCAGAGCGTGTGTGTGTGTATGTTTGTAAAAAAAATTTTTTTTAATTTAACCAGATAAAAGCATTGAGATACAATCTCATTTTCAATGCTGACCTGGCCAAGAAGGCAGCAGCGTTACACATAGCACATAACACAAACATACAGAGAACATATTACTAAGAAAACAAAAGACGAACAAGCAGTCACTACATTGTGCACATTAGGACAGTAAGAAAGGTGCACTACTTATTACTGCAAGAGCAGCTGGTGGTAAGGACCTCAGACAACTTCAATTTAAAACATGCTATTGAGACAAGTGACCTCACACACACAGTGTGTGTGTGTGTGTGTGTGTGTGTGTGTGTGTGTGTGTGTGTGTGGTGTGTGTGTGTGTGTGTGTGTGTGTGTGCGTGTATGTGTGTGTGTGTGTGTGTGTGTGTGTGTGTGTGTGTGTGTGTGTGTGTGTGTGTGTGTGTGTGTGTGTGTGTGTGTGTGTGTGTGTGTGGCTAAAATGTATCAGCCTCAATCTCTATTCAGCTGTTCTAATGACAGGGTTGCCAACTTTGGGTACCTGGCTGGAGTGAGATTTTGATATCATGGGTTTAATTACACATATGCGCACTAAATGACTGCTATCGTGTCAGCAGTGGGACCTTAGCATATATATAGGATATATACAATATATACAAATACACAATATTGGACACAGACTATAAAGGACACACAGTTTCATTCACTAATGAAAGTCAAACACATGTTTGTTTCCACTGTTTTATTGTGTGCCTGTCGCAATAAGCAATTAATTGACTTATCGTACGATAAATACAAATGAACTCGATACATTTCCATTTACATGAGGATGTGACTAGCAGTTTGACGGGATGTACTTGAATTATTATTATAAATTATCATTATGTCAGTGGTCTAAAAGGGTCATACAACGGTGCCGACAATATTATCGTTTATCGAAATAATTTCCGGGAAAATGTATCCAACAAAATTAATTATCGTGAGAGGCCTATACATGAAACACACACACACAGAGAAATCTACAGACTTACTCCAAACTTCCAAATATATTAATTAACACACTCACTCTCATACACTCTTTGGCCTAGTATAACAATAAGCAGCAGACTTTTACTTTTTTATCATTTCTACTGGATCTTAGATCTGCGCATGCGCAATACGGGTCGGGGATTGACCAACCGGCTCGCCTCCCACTGCTCTGCTGTCTGTTAACGTTGTTAAGAGTGGTGGGGGCGGGGAGGGAGCGGATCGACACCTTGAGCAGCTGTCAACTCAATATTGTAAATAACCAACCAAAAACGATGGCCGGTTCATCTTGTTTTTGGCGTGAGAATAGTTTGGGCAGCGTGAGATTGAGAGTGAAAGCGTGTGTCACACGCCAGATGCGTGAGAGTTGGCAACCCTGCGTAAACAAAGTGAAGGCGCTGCATAAAAGACACAGCTCTCTGCGCGCATAGCAGATACTGTGAGAGTTACGGACATAAATTCATAGATCAAGGCAGACTGGTTCACAGACTCTTCTGTTTTGCGAATCCGGTGCTTAAACAAATAGCTCTACACTCCTGGTCGAAATGTCCCTAAAAGGAAGTCCGAGTTTGAAATATATCTCAAATAATGTATGCACTGCCATTTCCCCACATAAACAAACATAGTTTGTTGTCCAGGGCTCCGTAGAAACCAGCTCGAGTAGAAGTAGTAGAATTTGAAAGTACACAACTGGAAGTACACAACTGGAAGTACACAACTGGAAGAAATCTGCCTCTTCCTTCAGACTTTCTTACAGAGCCCCTCCTCCAACACACACAAACGTGCACATGACCAATGAGGGCACGAGATAAGTTTGTGCATGAGATGGAAGGCTGACAGGCAGGTAGGCCATCCAGTTATTTTAGCCGGGCTGGCTAAAATGATTGGTCGTGCTTTTTACAGCGCCACGGCTTCCACAGATGACACCTTTTTTTAATATATCCATTGCTATCGGGATGTTAAGAGCATTCCATGCAGTGGCGGCACCAGGGTATGGCTGGGGTAGGCTACAGCCATACCAAGAAATGGCTTAGCCCCTCCATGAAAAATTATGTTAAAATAAGCATGTTGAGAACACGGATTGCGAAGATATACCGGTCATGTCCACAACACAAACTGATCCTGCTGTAACAACAAGTGCACGTTACTGATGCAATATAGTTGAGACCATTTGGGTTTATGCTAGAAGAGGGGTGCAAGGAATAGTCTAAGTAGTGGGGGAGTTTTATACACTAAAGGTGTGAAAATTATCTTGCGTTATAATATCAGCGCGGCCGCGGTCAGATCAAAATGCCTCCGAATGCAATTTGAATGGAACTACAGCCAATCAGAGCAACGAAACGTTGGGTCTGCGTCATGCCTTACTGATTGAGATCAGTCGGAACCGCCATTCAGTATCCCCTTTGGATCTTCAACGTGTACTATCATACGTAACGTTCACAGTGATCCCTTTTTATTTACATTTAAGACAAATGTGACGTTTTATTTCATACAGTTCAATTTTGATTGAGCCCGGGAAATAATCTAAACCTCACGTGTGGCGTTTCACTGTCAAGGGGGGCGATATAGCGTGTATGTAATTGCATTGCAAATACTGATTTGAGCCCCACCACTGTATGGGTTAGCCCTACCATAGATTAACCAACACAAATACTCTGGCGGCGCCACTGATTCCATGGAATATAACAAAGTGTTTCTGAAGTGAATTACCTACCCCACCTTTAAGTAAACAATTCTCTGCCATTTATTATGTGTGCACATGGGCTCAGGTGTTGGCAGGCATGTCAGGTTCTGCAGCTTTAGTAAGGCCGACCCATCCTCAATTCATTACTTTCAATTTAAGGAATAAAAAGTCCCATATTTCAAAGTGTCCTTCCACTCTCTTTAGTGTACATGAGGAAATAGTAGTTAAAATTAAGTTTACTCACTTCCGTTGACAGCTTGTTGGCTCTCTTTAGGGCCCTAAAATATATTGGCCTGTTACGCCGTTAAAAGCTTTGTTTTAAATGATAATGTGCTTTTACTCTTCTTATCTCATTAGGGAAATGTTCAAAATGACTTATTAGTTTCTGGCAAACATTAGAGTTGCTTGGCTGTGAAACTCATACAAAGCATCAACAAAATGCAGTGATTACATAAATGTCAATTCAGGATCTGAAGTTTTGACTTTTGTTTCCAAAGAAATATATAATTTTGTGCGTGTAACAAATGGTATCTACACTTTGTCTTTAACATCTGAACTCTGCCACACACAGTGTTAAACTGTTAATAACGGGTGACTCTGAACGAAGGCTAACCTAATTTATCGGTACATTTCGTTTTTACCTCTGCCTAGAAGGTCATTTTGTTTTTTGTACCCTGCTGAGTACACTGTATTTCCGATAGCTGAACAGCTCCGTCTGTGAACCAGCCGACATAACTGTATTCAATTCAAGTTTTTTAGTGTGTCACACAGACAACCCCTCACCTTTTGTATATCTCTCACAGACCCTCCATTACTATTCATGTGTGTGTGCACAAACACTCAGACGAGATGTCTACACTCATAAGCAGAGGTTAAGGGTTCATGGAAGTTTTATTGAGGGGACAGGACAGAACGTGCCGGGGCAGAATGACAAAACAAAGATATGAAATACTTATTTCTTCAAGAAGCAAGGAGACAAGAGTAGACGTTATGTCCAGAAACAGAAATATGCTGATGAAGGGAAGAAGACATGAGAGGAAATGAAAGGGAGTGGAGGCCAAGCTGACAAGGGACGGAGCATTAGACCCACTCGAACCGACAGAAGAGAGGGGGGGAAGAAACGGCTGGCAGCTCTAAATACTTAAAGAGCCACAGCGGACGGTGGAAGACGGAAAGAGAACTGACCCGTTGTCTTGTGAAGATACAACAGCCAGTCGAGCAAAGCGCCCAATCTCTCCACAGCACAGGCCTCCACCCGCTCCTCCTCCGCTCCAGTCTGTTCATTCGAAGTGTCTTTACTTCCTCTGAGAGCTGTGATGCACAACACTCTGCAAACAAATATTGTTTCAGCCCCATTCAGTGCTCTGAACTTGAATATATATGTTTTTCAAAGCAAATGATAGTACCAAAATACTGTGGTTAGATGAGGAGGGTCATTCACAGTGCAGTGATGATGTCAACATCCAGAGACGGGGGTTTTTCAAAAACGTACTGTGTCGGGAGATTGATGCAGTCCAGATTAAATCACAGGGCAATGAGGACAATGTAATGGTTGAAAACGATAGGTTACGTATTGTAACCCTGGTTCTATAAACACTGGCGGAGCCCTCTACTGGACTCTGTGGGTGCTACTCTCATCAATGATATGCAAGCGTTCACACACTGAAGTTGTATAAACGTAGCCGGCCAATCAGGGCAAGCCTACCTGAATGCGCGCGCAGGCCGCACAGTATATAAGGCAGCTACACCTCCTGACTACACCCTCTTCAGCGAGCGGCATAGGAAAGACAGGGCCCCTAGGTAGAGGGCTCCACCTGTGTTTATAGAACTATGGGTTACAATACGTAATCCATCGTTCTATCTCACACAGAACATCGACCCATCACACTGCCCCTGACCGGCCTTTGGTTGACAACCATCGCACCCCAACTTCCTATCACCCGGTTGTGACCGTGGAGAAGTCGGGCCGCAGCTTAACTGGCTGGGTAGAGCTTAATCGTCTAACAAGTGACATGTAATGTAATCGGTACGGTAAGCCCTGTATGGGGCTTACTGTGCACCACGTTTCCCAGGTCCCTAAGGAGCATGGGAAAACGTAAGTGTATTATGTCCAAGGGGGTCAGGTACAGCTTGATGACACACAGCCCTCCTCCTTTAACCAGTCCTGTGTTGCCCCAGCAAGCACGACGATGAAAAAGGAGCCAGACATGTCTAAGAGATACTTACCTTATGAACGGGCCTGGCGTAGACCAAGACGCCGCCGTGCATAGGTGGACGACTAAAGCCGTCTAGCTGTATAACCCTTGACCTGGAAGAACTCCTTAGGTTCTTGGAAACAGAGGAGGGGTTGTCGCCCCGCTATGGTCACCACGAACCAGAAGGCAAATCGGGTGTACCGATAGAGCGGTCAGTTTGCATACTCTCTTGGCAGAAGTCAAAGCAAGCAGCAAAGTCGTTTCTTTTTGCTTCTTTCTATCTCAATGATAGCGCCTTCAGGGAGGAGAGCTCCAGAGACTCAAACGGTTCTGTAACCAAAGCCTCGAGCACCAATGGCAGTTCTCATTGCGGGGGGGCGACATGCAACACTGGGCGCTGTCTCCTGAACCCCTGCAAAAACCGCTTCGTAAGCGGTTAGCTAAAGACTGGTCTGCTGCCAAATCCCTCATGACAGGACAAGATGGCTGCTGCATACACCTTGACTGTGGCATGAGCAAGCCACCAGTAGCTATAGATAGGATAGAATAGAGCCCAATCTACTGGACAGAGGCTCTAGACTCCTTCCCCTGTTCTCTGATAGAGTGGCATGTAGCCTGCCCTCCTTCTCGATGGGGCGTACAGCTCGCGCTCGATGGGGGCTGCATTGAGCAAAAACCCCAGATACCCCACCTGCTGGTGAGGTATGGGACTGCTCTTCTTCCAATTGACCGCAAACCCTCAACCTGGTTAGGTGTAAGATCAATGGGGCTGTGTGGAACATATGCCCATTCCCTGGACCTGGCCATGACTATGAGGTCGTTGAGATAAAATAAAACCCTCATGCCATGTTCGCGAAGCGGCTGAAGCGCTGTGGCCACACATTTGCTGAATGTGCGTGGGGACAGGGAGTAGCCATTGTACTCGTAGGCTATCCCCTGGAAGGCAAAACGCAAATACTTCCTGTGTTTTGGCTTTCTAGCAATTTCGACATGAAAGTAAGCGTCCTTCAGGTCGTTTGTGAACCAATCACCCGGCTGCACCAGTTCCAGTAACTGTAGGAATCCTAACCACTTCATCCTATAACGGGCTGTGGTGGATCCCGCTCTTGCTGCCTGGATAGTCTGTATAACTTTGTCAGACAGTCCACCCCTTCTCAGCTTGTCCCTCTCAGGAGCCTGGAGAGGTTGGCCCAGAGTGGGTAACGCCCCTATTGCACCTGCTTCCTGAGACAGCGCCCCCGGAACTGAGGAACTGTCCAGGGCTGGCCCACCATCATCTGTGCTCACAATGGCGCTGCTTTTAAAACGCTGCGTGACCGAGGCTATCATTCCAAAGAGAAGAGATCATCACGGTCACTTTTTGGAGAATGCCGGGAGTGCCAGCCAGCCGTGGCGTGATCCCACTGTGACATCACCCGGCCAGCAGCGGCTGCCACACCATGGATCAGGTTATTAATTTGGCCGATGCTGCAGTCCAAATAATCGCTCTGATCCGGTGAGGTAGGGGCATCTTGCGGAGGAGTAATCAGCGAGACGCCCAACATACCCGTGTTATTTGCTGGCTACGTTTATACAACTTCAGTGTTTGAACGCTCGCGTATCACTGATGAGAGTAGTACCCATAGAGTCCAGTAGAGGGCGGAGCCTGTGTGAGATAGAACATCAAATGTGTTTATAGAAAAATAAATTACAAAATCACATGACGGTCATCTCAACGTGCATCAGTTATCTTTCTTTAGCTCACCAGATATCTTCATTTCACTTTAAAATGCATCTTTTGGGATGAATTTTCCTGTAATTATTTGTGTCATTTGTTTTATATTGTAATCATTGAAATGTTTTTTTTGAATATGGTGTAGCCCCAATTTCTAAAAGTCCAGACACTCCTCTTTTTTTGCTGAAGACATTTTCCAGTTCATAAAAGTTTCTAGTGGCATTTGGCTCGAAAAATGTAAAAGATCAGTGTGTCTGTACCAAATGTCATGGAAATCATTCCAAAAGTTGTCGAGATGTTTCAATCAAAACCTATTGGCGTGAGATGAAGAGGCAGGGCTTTTAATATTTCCATGTTTTAATGTTATAGAGATTCTCTACAACTGACAGAAGGAAGTGTTAAGCAGCAGACCTTCAAATTAGTGCACAGTGAGTTTCTCAAGGGCTGCCCAGATACGCTTTTATGTGAGACGAGGATGTTTCTTGTTCAGTGTTTCACCAGCCAGTCTGGCAGTTCAACACTGGGATATTAAATTATCTATCTTGTCTTGACACTGGCCAGTTCACTGAGTCCAGAGCAATTTCCCCTTTACGAGACACAGCAGACTACAAAGAGGATCACATGTAGTACAACATGAATTCTGATGCAGTGTCATGGTGGTTTCCATATAGGGTTGGAACATAAATTCAAACTTTTAGAAATGTTTAAAGAGTTTGGAAAATAGTTTTAATCTGATGAGCTAATCATAATTACGGGATTGTGGTCTTCGTGGCATGAAAACATCTGTAGTCTCTTACTTTTTAATAGTTCAGTGTAATTAACAGTCTGTCATGGCCAACAGTAATATAAACGTGCACTAAAAAAGAAAGATATTAAGGTGAGCACACCTGGGAAATCCAGCAGACACTGCGCTCACACTTTCAGCAAAAGACAGCTTTGAAGGAGAGAAACACACACACAGTGTGTGTGTGTGTGTTTCTCTCCTTCAAAGCTGTCACACACACACACACACACACACACACACACACACACACACACACACACACACACACACTGTAACTCCTAATTAAAAGGGTTTAAGCAATTGTTCACAGAGGAGCTGCCATAGACCAGGTTCACTGGTGACATATTAACTTGAGCTACTCAAAGGAAACTAAAAACTATTGGAATTTAGAAACTTTAAATGTATCAAATCAATCTCTTCATTAACAACGCTTGATCACATTCGGAATATTGACATTGATGCCATGGCTTGCAAAAGAGCCTGTTTATTTTCTCAATTGGTCTGAAAGTAATTAGGAATTGGAGCTTGACACCTCAGTTAAACACTCACTTGAAAAGAAAAATACTTAGAGTTTACTCGATGTAGTGATTGTTTTCCCACACTCTTCACAGCTGTACGGTTTCTCTCCGGTGTGAATACGTTGATGGGATTCAAGGCTACATTTTTGAGAAAAGGTTGTCCCACATTGGTCACAGCAGTATGGTTTTTCCGGAGTGTGAGTTGAACAATGGCTGGGAAACACTTTGCAGCAGATTCAAGCGTTTGGATGCAGCGGACGAAAAACCCCACTAAATGCTGGAGTGTGTGGAGCTCCGGCTGGCAGACTGCGAGCTGGCACTGGGGCGAATGAGCCCAATAGGCTGGCACCGCCACAGATATAGAGCTGTTGTGTGATATCACAGCGAAACAGATTGAGATTAGCCTGCCATGATCCACAGAGGAGAAAAAAGGGATGGAAGAGGAAGCGGGGGGTGACGGAGATAGAGCTGTGGAGCAGTTTTCATTGTTTGGAAGGGGATCCTCTAAAGTAGAGAAGAATAAAAAATTTTTTTTGCATATTGATTGGAATATATCCACTATACTGCAATGGAGACACATATTCATAAATGTTTTCCATCCTTTGTCTTCTTCTCTGGTTTTTGCCTCAGGTTATGCATCTATATGTAATCACACCCTTTCTTTGACATGTAAACTACGCCTAGCCGTCGACCCTCAGGGTGAATTAGCCCTCATTAGAAACATGTTAGCATCTTCCCGCTGTTCAGCCCATCTTCATTGTAAAATCCCAACAATAATGACATCTCCTGGTGTGAAGCCTCGTGTTCTTCTTCTCTTGTTTCCTCCGCTCTCTGCTCCCATCACGTTCTATAGGAGGTGTATTCCAGCGCCTGGCACATGAAGAGAGACAGCCGAGCGGCCTTTGATGGTATTAGCTCTGTGCTACATGAGTGTCTGTTAGAGAGGGAGAGTTTTCAACACAGCATGATATCCTATTCTGTATGTATGTTCCAATATGTATAGGCCACGGTATGGATGAGTTTATGACAGCAGGGATTTGCTAAATTGGATTAGCCATTATCACTGAGGATTACAAATCTGATGGCAGTAGCCAGGGGACAAGCCTTCCTATAGCATGATTGACAGCTGATTGGCTCTGTTGTGAGTGGGCAGTGCCCTGAGGCAGCCTGGAAAAGTTGCAGACGGCAGCTGATTGGCTGGCAGGGCGGTGGAAGCTGAAGTGTGGAGATCACATAATGTTCAGGATCACGATACAAAGCTTTAATTTCCTGTTTAATTCTGTGTTGCTTAACCCATTTTCTTTTAAATTCTCGCCAATTATTTTAATCATGGGGATTATTAGGAATAATTACTTATTTATCGAATGAAAAGCCCCAACATTGGCGGTAATATTAGTCCATGATTATGCTCATAAGACTCCGGGGCGGCGGATTTAAAAAACTAAAAACACCTTTAGATTAAAAATGCATTGTTTTATTTTCATGCACAAAAATCTATTTTTACTGCTAAAATAATATATATTTCAGTTTATTTTGGACATTAAAAACATATTGGTAATTTAAGCTTTAAACTGCCATGAATCCAAAGTGAAAAGTAGATTTTAGTTTTCTAAAGAAACTGAACAATTATTTTTAAAACTGAACTTTCAAATCAATAGTTGAGTAACTTACATTTTGCTAATTTGTAACAACAATGCAATGGAAATGACCCTTTTTTTAAAAACATAATGGTTATCATGGTAAGGCATCATTTGTCATCACGCTAGGCGCCTACATTGTTATTTTTTTTAAATCGGGTTAAAAAACTACATTTTATTTTTCGCAGTCTTTTATTTCCACACCTGTGAAAGGTGTACGTTAAGTAACTAATGCCATCAAGAATGTTTGGTGTTTTAATGTGTCCGTCTAATAAATAAATAAATATAAATATTGCAACAAAAACATGAAGTGCTTCATCATGCAGCTGTGGGAGTCGGGGGAGGAGCTGGGAGTGCTCTGGTGGTTATCGGGGTAATAAAAGCTATGAGATGCAGTGTGGGTTTGACCCCTGTCAATCTATTGCCTGTTAGAGACAGGGGGTCCCACCTTCAACCTCAGGAGACTTTAATGAACCCTGAGTTATTTACTCTGGTGCGTGTGTGTGACAGGTGTAGAAATGCAAGTGTTTTTTATCATGCTGTAAAGGTCATGTGTTTTGTGTGTGTCGGAGGAGTAGTGGGCATTCAAGAGAGGAGACAGAGGAGAGGATGACCACAGTCTTAAATCATGCAGCTCTTGGTTGTCATGGCACAGCGTGTATGTGTTTGCACGTATTATCTCCGGCCATAAACTGCACTAACGTTTTCTATGCACTGTCAGGTTCTTGACTTAGTGCATGTGATTCCAACCCAGTCTCACAAAAAAACGTGTAATAACTACGTTGGTCCACAACGTAGGACGTAGTATTTCTACAAAAACGCCTCTGAAATTGTAAGATCCCTACGTTTTTTTTCACCATTCATTCCAATGGCTGGCATCTATGTCATGTGATCTTCACATTTCTCCCTGCAGAAAAAAAAACCATGGCCGAACTTCGTTTTATTCTCGGTGGAAAATGCCTATTTTAAAGTTACTTTGGCCATTAAAATGCCTTTTGATGTCATTTGATGCGAGAAATATGAGTTGTTATTTCAGATTATGTGTACAGTGGATGTACATGATCTTTAGTTTGCTAGTTATTAAGACGATTACTTCAGGAAATTGTGTCGATACAAAGTTTTCATTGTTACCAAGGTGGTTGCTAGGGACGCTGCTATAAATATTATTTCTGTTATGTTGTGTAACTGTTTAATGGTGTTATCTTTATTGCTACCCCCTTCCGTCAGGACCGAGGGTCGGAGCAGCTCATTTGCTTTAGAGAATATTACACCGGGAAGTAAGTATTCTCTCCGCTTCGCTTGACAAACCCCGTGATAGTCCTCAAGCACTGTGATTGGAGAGTGTGCTCCGAGGGTTACGCCGAGCGTCGAACAGCACTTGAAATGGGATGGAACCACGGCAGACTGTCCAAAACTGGATTTGAACGGATCCACCCCGTCTCCCCCCTCCCCCACCCCGTCCCCAGAACTACACATGCTGGCTATTGTGTTTCGCAACATGCTCTTTGGCACGTCTCTATTGGGAGGTGTAGTTTTCGTATTTCCCATAATAAGAAGTGACCAGTATTAAATTGTGTACATCCCTGGAGGTTTAGGGGATAGGAAACACTCAAATTTAAAACATATAATTAATAAATGGGTGAAAATTGCTTGTGCCCATAATGGGCAGCATTAATATATATACACACATGCCAGCTAAGGTCAGACGAGCTTTCTTTAACAGCTGGTCTTATGTTTGTGACCCCTCCTGTTGTTCATTGATAAAATGAGGCGGTGGTGGCGAAGTCGATAGGGACTTGGCTTGGCAACTGGAAGGTCACCAGTTCAAGTCCCGGCAAGACCAAGTGCTACCGAGGTGTCCCTGAGCAAGGCACCGTTCCCAACACTGCTCCCCGGGCGCCGTTCAAAATGGCAGCACACTGCTCCTAACACTAGGATGGGTCAAATGCAGAGAAACAATTTCCCCACGAGGGATTAATAAAAGTCTATCTTAATAACATTACATAACTTTAATTGATAAGCCTGAAACATGCACTTGTCAAGGTTCAGAGGCACATTTTGCAAATATGGCAGTAGCCATCGATCATCTTAAGATAAGATATACTTTATTGATCCCAAGTAGGAAACATTTGCGTTACATCAGCATGTGTAACAGTTGTAAATATGCAGTGGTGTTTATTTGTAAATCATTTAGTATAATCACACACATTCTGTGTTTTATATTGAATAATTCTGTGTTCTTTATTTATTGATTGTTCAATACCTGACAAGGTCGGAGATGAAAAACGTTGGTCGCAGGTTCCTCAACAGTGCATTACAAGACATCTATCAATATGTGTGTACCTCCACCACGTCGTATTCTGCACATTTCTTATACTATCTACATACATCTTATATAAGAGTATAATACATATGTATAATATCAGTTAAAATAAGTGCTTCAACATAGTTAACATTGCTGGAGGTATACACAAAGTTTTTCATTCAATGCATAACTACACCATAGTTGTGTGGGCCTATATGATATGTCAATAAACCTTAGAAAATCTTGAAATCTTGAAAGGGATGTGCAAAATAGTCATTATATACAGTCTTTAATTAACTATTAGTAGAGAATAACGAGTAATGAATATACTTTATTGGGATCCTATTAATATCTAATAATAAAAATAATGAAATTCAATAACATGCTTTAACCACTAGGTGTCCCTTTATATCAGCTGTGCACCTTTATGGTGTAAATACAGCCTATCTACCAATTGGATCAAATATAAAAGTCAGCCGAATTAGTGTTGATACTGCAAGGAGACGTATTGTGTGAAAAGAAATGTAAGATGTTGTTTAATGGCTGATATATTTATGATCCACGTCACGTTTTCAGTTCCTCATGTTTGTCTAGAAGTCTTCTCATCAGGGCTCTATAAATACAGAACTACGGCAGATATGTAATATTTAATGCAGCTGAACCGTGTATTACAATGCCGTTATGTGATGACCTCCAAAGAGAAAAGCAAGCACACTCGGAATAAAGTGTTTCCGGTATTTGTTTATGACGATGTGCTGTGAGATGTGAGACTGGAATTGCACAGGGGAAAATAACGTAGGCTATCTTTAGATGCGGATTTTGTTAAACTAATATGTTTGCGCTGTGGACCAACACTATACATTGACGGGGAAGGGGGTAGCAATAAAGATAACACCATTAAACAGTTACACAACATAACAGAAATAATATCGATAGCAGCGTCCCTAGCAACCACCTTGGTAACAATGAAAACGTTCTATGGACGCAATTTCCTGAAGTAATCTTCGTAATAACTAGCAAACTAAAGATCATGTACATCCACTGTACACATAATCTGAAATAACAACTCATATTTCTCACATCAAATGTCATCAAAACGCATTTTAATGGCCAAACTAACTTTAAAATAGGCATTTTACACCGAGAATAAAACGAAGTTCGGCCATGTTTTTTTTTTCTGCAGGGAGAAATGTGAAGATCACGTGACATAGACGCCAGCTATTTAAATGAATGGTGAAAAAAAACGTAGGCATCTTACAATTTCAGAGGCGTTTTTGTAGAAATACTACGTCCTACGTTGTGGACCAACGTAGTTATTACACGTTTTTTTGTGAGACTGGGTTGGTGATTCTTAGTTTGTTAACACTTAATGAGAGGGAGATGAAAAGAATGAGTACTATATCAGGGACACGCCCGTATCTCCATCAATGGGTGGAGAGAGTCGGCAGCTTCAGGTTCCTCGGTGTACACAGCACTTGCCCCTTTCACACCAATGCAGTTCCAGGGCCAGTTTGGAGCTTGAGCCTGATAAGCACCGGTTTTTCCTGTTCACACCGCAGCGGAGCCGGATCTTTTCCCCGAAAACCGGTTCTTACCAAGCTCGAAAAAATTGTCAGTCTAGAAGCAAGAACCACATACGCCACGCTTACGTCGGAGGGGGGCGAAATTAACCTGAGCAATAACAGTTTATGGCGAGTACTGCTTGTTACAAGTTGTAACAAGCAGTCGCGCTGAGCAAAGTGACTAGAACGCAACCACAAACCTATAAAAACATTAACCTGAGGCCTGTACTACGAAGCCGGATTTTCGCTTAGCGAGCTAACTTCAGGGAAAGCTCTGGGTTTCCGGTCCTACGATGCTGGTTCACTTCTTACCGGTGTAGATCTCCATGGTAACTTATGCTGAACGACAAACCTGCTCCGGAGCAGAAAAAGGAGTTGGGAGGTCTCCAGGGCAGAAGGAAGCTTCGGCAGGGCTACAAAATGGGCAGACTTAGAAAACCGGTCAACAATGGTGAGAATAGTGGAGTTACCCTGGGAGGGAGGCAGGCCGGTGACAAGCGGTCAACAATAACATTCCCAGAACAAATGACTATATCTTCACTTCTAAAAGGGGTAAATTAATAAAAAAAATTCTCAAAGCAAGGATAAACCTGTGAGTTGGATGCAGAAAAGTCAGAATCAATATAGATATTTTTTATTTTAAAATAAACTCAGATTGAACATAGTAAAAAAATGTAAATTATAGTGTCCGTCCAAAAAAAAAAACTTATAGTGAAAACCACCCTTGAATGATGGGATAGTAGACTAAAAGCTTTAGGAATCCTAACTATAACATATAATAAGGACCCTGTATCAAGATTGAGGCAAAACAAGTTAAATGTGACCTTTTTAGAGAGATTTAGCAAAATAAACCCTCTTCTGGGGTCATTTGGGTGCATTTTCCATATCTCTGGCCCCCCTCGTTCGATTTTGATGATTAACATATTTTTTTAACTGTTAGAGCCAATAGAATCAAGGGGAAGTTCCTAAAATCCATCTGAATGTGGCGGTGTGGTGCGGCACGTGTAAAATGCTCGGTTTGCTGACAACGCCACTCAAATTACTAAAACAAGAGTTATCCAATTTAATAAAAGGCAGGTTCGTTTGAAGAGACAGTGTGAAGGATATTACCACAATGGTTATTTTATTTATACATATCACATTTCAAATAATGAACAATATAATTTTCTAAAAAGGTCTCCAGGGAGGAGGGAGAAGGACAGGGCTGGGGCTTACCAAGGCGGCAATTAACAAAAAGGGGAGGAAGGGTCCAAATCAAAATCACCCGTGACACTGCACACCAAACGGACACGTGATGAACACCACCACCAGGGATTGGGTACTGTATCTCATTCCTCAAACAGAAGATAATCCATTTATAAACAGTGTTCAGGGAGAGAAAAGATCAAATTGTGTGTGCCGTGAGGTTTTAGCTCTCATATAATATTGATTGGACTTTTCTACCCGGTCTTTCCCCGTCCTCTCGTGGACTGGCATGTCTTCACAGAAAAGAAGAAGAAGAAAACTCAGATCAGAGGAAGAGGGATCTCTCACACACACCAAACTGATCAGCTGTTCTCTTCTTGATGTCAAAAACACACACTTTTGCTTATGAACACACACCATCCAACAGTTCATCAACACATTATGGATATTATTCACACACACTGCGGTATAGGCAGATGCCACACAGTGAGAGATCATACATATTCAAACATTCACATGATTGCAGAAATGTAAATAAGTCAACAGTCGGGAAATTGCTGTCATCTGGACACTCTGGGGGGAGAAGAGGAGAAAAAGGAGCAGAAGGAGTTGGTGATCAAAGAAAGGAAAGGGGAAGTCCGAAAGGCTGGTGGAGTCAAATCACCCAGATTATTTTCCCCTTCCAGCTAAATGACTCTCACTTTTGTGTGCAATTACTTAATGATAAATATCCTAGAGAGCCTATCCATTTTCTGCTCCTCGCTTTGAGAGCAGCAGCTGTTGTGAGGAATGAGGAACATCTGTTTTACATGAATAGAGCTAATGTCTCGGATGAGCCGGATGATCACAGGTGGATCAGTTTGTCACCATTGTGCTTTAAAGACAAAGTGCAGTTCAAACCAGAGACTGCTTTAGAAAAAGAGAGCTCAATGCTCCGGTTTCAGTTCAATTGCATTGGTTCCCAGTATGTTGATTTTAAAATAATTGTACTGGTTTATAAAGCTATTAATGATGGAAGAGACATCAAACCAGCAGAACTCCTGGTCACAGCCATCTATGAGAGGGTAGTCCTTCCACTTGATGGACTATGATGAAAGCACTTTCTCTGCTAAAGAGGGCGTCATCTCTGCAATCCAGGATATGGGCTTTACCACCACCCCCACAACAGGACCTGCAACACACACACACACACACACACACACACACACACACACACACACACACACACACACACACACACACACACACACACACAATAACCGTCACATCAGTAATTCAGCAGGAAGGACCTGGAGAAGACGGAGACTTATCTAGTCAATCAATAAATCAATCAATCAATGTTTATTCATATAGCCCAATATCAAAAATGTTATATTTGTCTCAGTGGACTTCACAATTTGTACAGAATATCAATATGACAATACGTGGACCCTGTGAACACCGATTGGACTCCAATGTGATAGTTCGCATGGATGATGAGCTGGAAGTCCTGGAGGAGGAGGAGGAGGAGGAGGAGGAGGAGGAGGAGGAGGAGGAGGTCCCTAGACTGTGAAAAAAGGCAGAGGGGAGGACAGGGATTCTTCCGTGGTCTCTTGAAGAAGGGTTGGAAGAAGATGCTGCTTTTGAGTTTCAACGGAGGAATACGCCGCAGCAGTGGCACAATTATTACTTAAATTGATTTGTTTACAGTTTTTCTCAATTGCTAAACCCACTATTTAGAATCAAAATTCATTTCTTCAAAACAAGAACATAGCCATCTAAACAGAAACACACTTGCCATAACTCTGAATATCTTTTGCAAAATACACTTACATGACCAAAACTGAAAATACTGGTCACAGAAAAGAATAAGTCGATCGAAACAGAACAAATTGTCCTCTAATGAGACACATGTGTTTTCATAACTGAAACTCCGGTCACCATAATAACACATTCTACCATAACAATATACATTTCTTGCAAAGTGCTCTAAGGCACTCAAAACTAAAAATACCCCTTCCAAAACCAGATACCTTCTCCAAAAAGCTCATTAGAAGACTATTTGAACAGTCATTACTAAGTGGCACACTAAATACTGACTACAATCATCAATACACAAACCTCAAGCTATCGATATTGGAAACTGAACGGAAAACTGACAAGTTCGGAGAAACAAACTTACATATAGGAAAAACAGTATGTTACTGTAACTATGTCATTGTCTCATTTTCAGAAGAGCACCGTAACAGAAACAAAAGATGAATAGCAATACACTGGAAAACAAATAACATGGGTAAATGATGTAAATCAGCAGTAAAGCAGAGAATGAGATCTATATAGCTTTACTGATCTGCTCTTTGGCCTCTGTCTGGCACATAGCCTCATCTACGCCACAGCGTATGTCTTCCCTTGCAAGGCGGCGTGGGAAATATCTCCTTGCGTGTCGACACCACCCTTGACAGGATTCCGCAGAGACGTCCCGACAGCCAGCATTCATTGCATCCAAAAGGGGCATTCTGTCATGAGGATGATGGTCATAAACCTTCCATCTCCAGGCAGAGAAGAACTCCTCAATGGGGTTTAGAAATGGGGAGTATGGAGGGAGGAACTCCATGGCCATGTGTGGATGAGCCTCAAACAATGCCCTCACGTCACGAGAGTGGTGGAATGCCACATTGTCCCATATGACCACGTGAACCGACCTCACTTGATCCCTCTCTTCTGGTGGCACAAGTCGGTCATACAGGACATCAGGAAGGCAAGGACACGTTGCGTGTTATATGCTCCCATTACAGGGATGTGAGCAAGGATGCCTTGTGTCGAGATAGCCGCACACAATGTTATGTTTCCTCCCCTTTGGCCTGGAACAAAGACTGTTGCTCTTTGCAAAATAAGGTTCCTCCCACGTCTCCTCACTTTGGAGAGGTTGAAGCCTGCTTCATCCACATAAACAAAAACATGTGGTAATGCATTGCCTTCCAGCTCCATCATTCGCTAAAGAAAATGAAACAAACAGAGGACCGTTTTACATTACTGTAAGCAGTCCGACATACTAAAAATATAGGCAAGCCATCACTGTGATTGAGGTCCTTACCTGTACATACCGGTGCCTTAACTCCTTCACACGGTCAGAGTTGCGTTCAAAATGAACCTTATAGATCTGTTTCATTCTGAGGTGGTGCCTCTTTAACACCCGGTCAATGGTTGCAACACTTATAGATGGAATGTTACTGAAGACATCCTGGTCTGCAATTATTCTGGCCTGAATCTCCCTTAAGCGGATTTCATTGTTGGCCACAATCATATCAACAATGGCAGACTCTTGTTTTGGAGTAAAGGCCTTTCCTCTGCCACCAGAGTGGGGTGCTCTTTCAGTTCTATCAATAAATATTTTAGAATGTTATGTACTGTAATATAAAAACAGTGATCGAAACCTACATAAAAATAGAAATGCATGAAGTGCTGTAAAAAAGGGTTACAGTAGCTTACCTATTTTCGTGCCTGAAGATCCTAATAATGGATGCCACTGTTGATCTCTGTATATTGGGCTGAACCCTTTGGCCAGCCTCACTGAGGGACATGCCATGGTTTATGACGTGGTCCACAATAGTTGCACGGGTGTTGTCCGAAACTACTGTTCGCATTGGTCCACTTTCAACTCTTCCACCACGCATACGTACAGCCCTCCCTCTTCCTCTGTGAACATCAGGGTTCCCTCTTCCTCTGTGAACATCAGGGTTCCCTCTTCCTCTCTGAACAACAGGGTTCCCTCTTCCTCTGTGAACATCAGGGTTCCCTCTTCCTCTGTGAACATCAGGGTTCCCTCTTCCTCTCTGAACAACAGGGTTCCCTCTTCCTCTCTGAACATCAGGGTTCCCTCTTCCTCTGTGAACATCAGGGTTCCCTCTTCCTCTCTGAACAACAGGGTTCCCTCTTCCTCTCTGAACAACAGGGTTCCCTCTTCCTCTCTGAACAACAGGGTTCCCTCTTCCTCTCTGAACAACAGGGTTCCCTCTTCCTCTCTGAACATCAGGGTTCCCTCTTCCTCTCTGAACAACAGGGTTCCCTCTTCCTCTCTGAACATCAGGGTTCCCTCTTCCTCTCTGAACAACAGGGTTCCCTCTTCCTCTCTGAACAACAGGGTTCCCTCTTCCTCTCTGAACAACAGGGTTCCCTCTTCCTCTCTGAACATCAGGGTTCCCTCTTCCTCTCTGAACAACAGGGTTCCCTCTTCCTCTGTGAACATCAGGGTTCCCTCTTCCTCTCTGAACATCAGGGTTCCCTCTTCCTCTCTGAACATCAGCCCTCCCTCTTCCTCTCTGAACATCAGCCCTCCCTCTTCCTCTCTGAACAACAGGGTTCCCTCTTCCTCTCTGAACAACAGGGTTCCCTCTTCCTCTCTGAACATCAGGGTTCCCTCTTCCTCTCTGAACATCAGCCCTCCCTCTTCCTCTCTGAACATCAGCCCTCCCTCTTCCTCTCTGAACAACAGGGTTCCCTCTTCCTCTCTGAACAACAGGGTTCCCTCTTCCTCTGTGAACATCAGGGTTCCCTCTTCCTCTCTGAACAACAGGGTTCCCTCTTCCTCTGTGAACATCAGGGTTCCCTCTTCCTCTCTGAACAACAGGCTTCCCTCTTCCTCTCTGAACATCAGCCCTCCCTCTTCCTCTCTGAACAACAGGGTTCCCTCTTCCTCTCTGAACATCAGGGTTCCCTCTTCCTCTGTGAACATCAGCCCTCCCTCTTCCTCTCTGAACAACAGGGTTCCCTCTTCCTCTCTGAACATCAGGGTTCCCTCTTCCTCTCTGAACAACAGGGTTCTCTCTTCCTCTCTGAACAACAGGGTTCTCTCTTCCTCTCTGAACATCAGGGTTCCCTCTTCCTCTCTGAACAACAGGGTTCTCTCTTCCTCTCTGAACAACAGGGTTCTCTCTTCCTCTCTGAACAACAGGGTTCCCTCTTCCTCTCTGAACAACAGGGTTCTCTCTTCCTCTCTGAACATCAGCCCTCCCTCTTCCTCGCTGAACAACAGGGTTCCTTCTTCCTCTCAGAGCTCCTCTACCTACTCGATCAGCCATTTTGTTCACACAAACATCTTACTGAAGTGAGGGAGGTCTTTTATAGGATTCTCAGTAATTATTAATAATTAAGGTATACAGTGCATTCCATGCAGTTACCTTTTTCAATGGGGTGATTGACTGATAACAAGTGTTAATATTTTGCACATCAAGTGTCAATTAGTGTAGCTATGGTCTAAGTTTATGAGCAGTAAGTGTTATCCACTGTGAGAAGATTATTTTGTTTTGTAGACATGAGTTACACAAAAGATTTGTGATGTTTGTGGAGAGAATTGTAACCTCAGTTAGAGAATTGTGTGATCTGTTTTGCAAAACACTGCTTAGCATCTGCATTTTGTGTGATATCAATGATAAATGGTATACTGTTGTAGAGAAATGGTTTTCTGTTTCGATGGCTGTGCTGTTGGTTTGATGAAAGGAATTTTGATTCTAAATAGTGGGTTTAGCGATTGAGAAAAACTGTAACACTGTGCAATTAACTTATGAATGCTTTGTGTACTCAAGCAAGTGGCATGTTAAATACCATACCATGCATCAGAATATTTCTCCCAAAATTCACAGTATAATATAATAATTCCTCTTTTGCATATTGAAAGACAATTATTCAGAAATGCTGCAACACATTTTTCTTTTTAATGTAAGCTATCAATTGTTTACAATTTAAATACATAAAAAATATAAACACAATTTTAAGGTCAGGTATTATCTTTCAAAATAATATCCTATTTGTCAGCATTTCATTTCCTTTCCTATACAGTATGCAACTAAAATGCAGCTGACTGTACCACACAGTAAATGTATTCATGTTTTATATTTTCATATTTTGAATACATTTTGGCTCAGCAAAACACTTCCTCTACATTGCTACGTATTTTCGATACACTTCCCACAGTGTGTGTGTGTGTGTGTGTGTGTGTGTGTGTGTGTGTGTGTGTGTGTGTGTGTGTGTGTGTGTGTGTGTGTGTGTGTGTGTGTGTGTGTGTGTGTGTGTGTGTGTGTGTGTGTGTGTGTGTGTGTGTGTGTGTGTGTGTGTGTGTGTGTGTGTGTGTGTGTGTGTGTTAGGGTTGGGGATTTTAATACTTTAAGAACAAAATTAAAATATAAATTACCGTCGGAGTGTTTGCTGTTATCAGTAGAAGATGGCTTCTGCTTCTGCTAAGCTGAGCCAAACTCATCTGTGCAGGCCGGACCAGGCTATGCATGCATAAGTAACCACAGTGCTGATACTGTGCTGCGAGGCACAGAGAGATGCATGCAATCTGGGCCGGAGCACTTATCATCTGTTTGCTTTGCTCTCATAGTGAAGTTTAAAAAACACAAAATATCATGCAGCCTTAAGAAAAGTTCAGCCCCTACTCAGTGGCGGTTCTAGAACATTTTACATGGGGTGGAAAAGGGGGGGCAAGAGGTCATGCCAGGGTGGCATGGGAGGGCGGACAGTATGTGGTATTGTATACTGTATATAACATATTTATTGTTAATTCATGCCCTAACACAAGTCTTCTTAACAAACAATCAGGTGTCCTTTGAGTCCCCCAAGCTTACTTCAATCATTTTAAATGAAAGGAAACTGACACACGTCCCTCAGTTTGTTTCAACCCCGTCACGCATTACCGTCATCTGCATTGAGGGAATTACATCACAGAAGTCTTTTGAAGCAAAGAAAGGCAAGTGTCAGTGTCTTCTCTTACCTATATTTCAGTTGTTGTATTGTCAGATTAAGATTGACAAGCTCAACATTTCAACTCTGTTATATGAATTAATGATAGTAGATAATTATTTAAATAAATATGTCCTTAACTTCCTTGTGGCGCCATATCTTAGCTAAACAAGTTCTCATGGCTACTTTTTGTCAAAAACGTCAACCCTGTCACATTTTTTCAAGGAAATTCTTAATTATTTATATTTTGTGCCTGATGTGGGAACATGTAAGGAGTCCACTACCAGATGTTATGATCAAATATTTTGGTTTCATTTTTCAAAGATGTAAAGACCCAAAAGGCACCCGATTCAGAGAATACTCAGAATTCTGCTTACTTTAAGTACATTCAAAGTACTTAGTTATAATTAAGTACACAAATGACATCACCCATCTCTTAAGAGAGCTAAAGGTGACCTGTGCAGCAACACATTTCAATAAATATTTGTCAATACTAAGAGCCGCTAGATTGTGCTGCTGTGATGGAATATGTAAGCAAGGAGAATAAGAACATACCATGTGGTCCAGCTGGAGTTCTGCCTCCTGATCCCTGCCTCTGTCCCTCTTTCTGACACTTCATCTTTATTCCTCATACATTTCTTCTTCTTCACTAATGTCTTCTTTTCCTCCTCTTCCTCCTGCTCTGACCCTCCTGGTCTCTTCATCTCTCATTTCCTTTTCCTCTTTCTGTTCGTCCTGATCACTTCTCAGATATGTCTTTGTGTTGTTGTTGAATCACTCCAGCTACTCTGGCCTGCAAGAGTCTACTTGTGAAAAGCACTGGTACAAATGCTTGTCTAACTTTACATATTAGGGCCATGTAGCTAAGTAGCATATAATAAATATTAGAAAGTATTTATCAAACGCACACAGGCAGCTGTGTTTAGATCCAGTTTGACGGTAAAGGATGTATGGTGTAATTTAGCTGGCCTCATTGCTGTGATGTGTAATTTGCGTGGATTTAATAGTACCGCATAGTTTAGCAAATAAAGTGATCGATCTCCCAGCTAGCGCTGCCTGCGTAGTATTTTGTAACGTAACGTCCCAAACAGCGACTGTCTGTTAAACGCTATCGATTCAAACGGCAGCGTTTTATTAATATTTAGTTACTTTCAAGCTCTCGTCTTTAGTAAAAACAAAACTAGTGGAAGGGGAAATGCTGCCAGGGGAAGCTGATCCACCTCCAGGTGCTGGGACAGCTCGTTCCCTCTCTGCAGCTGTGTGAGCCACGGTCTGTGTGAACGCCGCTCCGCAGTTTAATGCAGGGCCGTAGCTGCGTTTTTAACGGGCCTAAAATTATATATAAAATGATTCACTTTTAATTAATGTACTGCTTGTTTCGTTGCTTGAGAAGCTTGTGGAAATAGTGTAGGTCTGTGTCTACAAGTACAGTTGTAGAGAAACAAAAGTTAGGGGGGCAGCTGGGGGGCAAGGCTCTACAGTGGGGGGGAGGCAGCTGCCCCCCCTTGCCCCCCTGTAGATCCGCCCCTGCCCATACTGTACTGTACAGTCTTAATTCATCCTCTTTAGGCTTTTGAATAAAGTTTTACATTTGGTAATATGTGTAACAGTGAGTGAAACCTCGCTTGCTTACAGTTTCACTTGATTTTATATTTATGTGCATTATTGTCAGATAGGTGGGAAATCACTCAAAATGACTCACTATAAATGTAATAATGCCTGACGCATTCTGAAGGATAACTGAACAATTAGGAGGTTTTACGCAATACGTAACACAACTAAAAAGACATTTCTTTATACCAAAAAGAACATTTTCTAAAATAGTGAAATCCATCTGTTGCTGGTTTGTAGTCGTCCTTCTTTTAAGTGTTTGTGCTGCTGAATTACAAAATAATTTCCTTGCTTAGAGTGATTTGGTGACGTTTTATGTAACCCATAACCTAGTCAGAAAAGCTTGAATTTGTACCCAAGATGTCTTGTTGGTTTTCATTAATGACATGGCAACGTATTTCTGTCAAATGTATAGAACGTGAAGTCACAGAAAATGAAATGAGATGAACTAGAGTTGCCTATATGGTACCAATGTAAATGTTAAATAGGCTATTTTCTCATATAACAACTAGCTGAACAACTACCGACCGATCTCCAACCTTCCTTTCCTTAGCAAAACTTTGGAAAGAGCAGTTGCCGCCCAGCTTCATCAACATCTGTCCAACCATGAGCTCTACGAACCCCTACAGTCAGCCTACAGAGCACATCACAGCACAGAGACCGCCCTCCTCAAGATCACTAATGACCTCCTTCTCGCTGCTGACTCCGGACAAATCAGTATTCTCATCCTCCTTGACCTCTCTGCTGCTTTTGACACTGTTTCTCATACATTCCTCCTGAAATGCCTCTCTGACAACCTTGGCATCACTGGCACAGCTCTGTCATGGTTTCAGTCCTATCTCTCAACCAGGTCTCAGTTTGTTAGCATCAGCGGCTCATCCTCCCCCTCGGCCCCAGTCAACCATGGTGTCCCCCAAGGCTCCGTGCTTGGTCCCCTACTTTTCACCATTTACATGCTCCCCCTTGGCCAGATCATACGTCAATTCGGTCTCAATTTCCACTGCTACGCTGACAACACTCAGCTCTATCTCAGTACCTCACCATCCGCCCAGCTACCTCCACAGTCTTTGGTCAATTGTCTCCATGCCATAAAAACCTGGATGACAGCAAATCTACTCAAACTCAACAGTAAGAAGACTGAGCTCATGGTTGTGGCCCCCAAAGCACTGCTCCGGAAGGTTGGGGATCTCCTCCTCCATATTGACGGCTGTTCCATCTCCCCGTCTCCCGAAGTCCGTAACCTGGGTGTCATCCTTGACTCCACTCTCTCATTTCAGTCACATATCAAATCCGTCACCAAAACTGCCTTCTATCACCTCAGGAACATCTCCCGTCTACGACCATCACTCTCTGATTCCGTGGCCGAGACCCTCATCCATGCATTTGTCTCCTCCCGGTTGGATTATTGCAACGGAGTCCTGTTCGGGGTTCCCAGTAAAGCCCTGGACAGGCTCCAGTATGTGCAGAACTCAGCTGCCAGGGTGCTCACTCACACCATGCCCTGGCAGCACATCACCCCCACCCTGATCCACCTCCACTGGCTCCCAGTCAAGCACCGTATCACTTATAAACTCCTTCTTCTGACTTACAAATCCCTCCATGCCCTCGCCCCCCAATACCTGTCTGACCTTCTCCGCTACCACACTCCATCCCGGAACCTAAGATCATCTGGACAGGATCTCCTCTCCACCCCCCGCACCAGGTTGCGGACTTTCGGTGACAGAGCCTTCAGTGTGGCATCCCCCACCCTCTGGAACTCTCTCCCCCCCCAAATCCGCAGTGCCCCAACCCTGGACAAATTCAAAAAAGCCCTCAAAACGCACCTTTTTACTAAGGCTTTCCCCACTGTATAGATAGTTTAATAGGTTTATTTTTCCGCTACATCCCCCCCCCACCCCCCTTAACCTGTCTGCCTCTTTACCCCTACTCCCCCCCCCCCCCCCTACCCGAATTGTAAAGCGACCTTGGGTTTCCTGAAAGGCGCTATAAAAATATTATTTATTATTATTATTATTAAACACACAGGTTTTCCCTTTCACATGTTAAGCATGTTAAGCATGAGAATTATCTGCTTGCTTTAGGCAAGTGGTTGCACCTGGGTAGATCGTACAGTCTCTTTATTATGTCCATTTGATTTTGTCCCTCACTGTCTGAAGTTCTCGAATCCTGTCATATGTTTTTTTTTTGTTGTTGTGGCAATTCTCTTCTTATTTCACGCTGGCAGCAATAATATCGTCATCAACAGGCCCACTCGCTCGCGGTTAATTCCTCTCTGCTCTTTTGACACATGCGTTCAATCGGTCATTACACAGACTTTCTACTAGGGAGCTGGCAGGGTAAAAGTCCATTTAATGTCCAATTGAACTGATTCGGACATTTGCGTCTTCACATGCAGCTCCTCTGGGTAATGTCTAGATAATTTCATGGGTAGCAGGGCGCGTGTCAAAAGTGCTTTAATAGATGTTAGAACTGCTGGTGGATGTATTCTTCAACTACTATATAGTAGCAATGCACACTGAAAGGAATAACCTTCCTACATTTTCCCACACCACTCCTCTGCTCCTCCGCTCACTTCACTGGCTTCCGGTAACTGCTAGAATCCACTTCAAGACACTGGTACTTGCGTACCATGCCATGGATCTGGCCCTTCCTACATCCAGGACATGGTTAAACCGTACACCCCAGCACGTGCACTACGCTCTGCATCAGCCAAACGACTCGCTGCACCCTCGCTGCGAGGGGGACCCAAATTCCCATCAGCAAAAACACGTGGGTTTGCTATCCTGGCTCCAAAATGGTGGAATGAGCTCCCCATTGACATCAGGACAGCAGAAAGCTTACACATCTTCCGGCGCAGACTGAAAACTCATCTCTTTCGACTCCACTTCGAGCGATAGAATTATTAACAGAGCACTTATATACTAATAAAGGACTGGCTTACCTATAGCCAGTTGAGTAGCACTTGAAATGTTTTAGCTCTATGAAACCTGATGTACTTATATGATTCTGTTTTCTTCCAAGGTTGTATCTTGTTGGTCGAACGCACTTATTGTAAGTCGCTTTGGATAAAAGCGTCAGCAAAATTCAATGTAATGTAAAAAAGAACACCCCAACTGTCCTTGTGCTTTTAATATGTTCCACAGAAGGGTTAGTGTGACTGATGAGGACATCAGAAACAACCTTGATCTCTATATCAAATGGCATGACATTTCCCCCTTACCAATAACACAACAAAACTAGCCAATGAGACGCATGCCTTACCTAAAACTACACAAAGGCGCCAGCCATCAATATTATTGAATTGCTTTTGATATGCTTTTGAAACAGTATGTAACATGATAAAAAGAGGCCGGTGTTTACCCATGAAAGGGGTGGTCAGGGCTGTCTTTAAAGCACATTATAGTGTGAACGTACGGGTGTGTGTTGGTGTGTCCAAGGTCTGTCGTGATTGATGTTCCTTCAGAGGCCTCGGGGCATTGGGGACTGCAGATATGACCTCTGTGGAGGGGAGTGGATCAGCAGCTCTGCCATGACTGACTGCCTACCTAGAGGAACATTCGAGATGCCTCCTCTGACCTTCTCCTGCCGGGAAACATAAGGGATACTTCGTATGTGGAGGACAGCCGTGTGTGCAATCACACATGACTAGAAGGGTAATGGACTGATAACTGAAATGCAACACGCCCCGTTCTGTGAATATACGCATCTAGAGGTAACCAATCACAGCAGAGAATTCCCCATGTGATGTAATCGTAACCCATTCATGCCGATACATGTTGGGATCTACCCTTGAGACACACACACTCATAGATGAATAAAGCATTCAGAGATTGTCAATAACCCTGGAAGAGACAGGCAAATTCATCAGGAAGATTAACAATCGAATCACTAATTTACACACACACCTTGAGCGTGTGTGTAAATGAGACGCGACACACATGACAGCATCCCCAAGGTCAGTTGGTGTGTGTGACATTAGATAACTTCATAAGTTGTGATCTGTCTTTCCCCGTGTGATACTGGGGTGGGGAGATAGTGAAGAAAGTGTTAACAAAGGGAAACACACACACACACGACTGGGGTCGAGGTCCTAAATCTTCATCAGCAGTGCCACCTCGCCTGAGGATCGGAGCAGAAACACTCACTGATGAATGGCTCTGTAATAGAGAGAGTGTGTAGAAAAGGCAAAAGTGTGTGTGTGTGTGTGTGTGTGTGTGTGTGTGTGTGTGTGTGTGTGTGTGCATTCATCTGTATGAGGATGAAGGTTAGTACCGATGTTCCTGCAGGGATTAGCTTAAAACCAATCAGGGCAGCACGGTGTGATTAACCCCAGTGTGATTAAACAAAGTAGGGACATGCACAACCACAAAGTAAACATCGTCCAAGCATGGTATGAGGGGCCGTACAAGCCGTAATTCATACTGGTCCTCTCACGCACATATACCTTTTAAAGTACAATGAAGTACAAATTAAGAAAAACTTATATTAAAGTGCACTTTAATTAAGCATGTTAATAAACGTTAATAAAGCATGCTAATAGGGTATTACAAAATAGTAAAAAAAGAATTGTACTTTCGATAAGTATACTTGATGACTACTATAAGTATTTGCGATGTAGTACGTAGTAGCAAAGGTGTACTTACTTGCAATTCACAATACACTTAGTTTCAAGTACACTTTTAATAAGCACACTGAAATACCACTTTAAGTATTTCAGAAAGAGTATATTTATATTTAGTAGGAATGTAACGATATACCGAATATCGCGGTAAATAAACGTCCCAATACCGTTGTGAGACTGATAAAATCTACCGCGATTTTTAAAAAAAATATTTTTTTTTTGTTTTAAACCTTTATTGAACCAGGTGGTCCCATTGAGATCATCGATCTCTTTTTCAAGAGAGACCTGTTCAACATGGCAGCAAGTAGGTTACAACATGAACATAAAACAACAGAACACAAAAGGACATGGTATTTACAGGGCTACATTTACACACCTAGAGACATTGACATGTACCAACAGTATATTTATATCCCTGTCAATAAGCCTCACCTTCTTGGCAAAAAGTGAGGCTTTTACGATCATTTTTTTTTACGACATTTTACGGACCTGTCATTTTGACAGACAGGATCGTAAAATGTCCGTCATAATCCCTTATTACCAGTTCACGAGAGAGCACGCTCGTGAACTGTCAACGGAGGGGGGGGCGGTGTTATGCCGTGTGTGCATGCACCTCGCGGGAGCGTGCACAGCGTAAAGCAAAACCTCCCAGACATGTATTGATCTGTACGGCAAAGTACGGTTTGGAAACTAGATCATTTCCTTTTGGAGGGCATGCATAACACCAGAGCCTCGCTGCGGGGAAACGTTGGCGCTGTTCCGAGTTTGTTCTAATCTCTCAAAATCACAGACTGCTTTCAGATTTTTCCGTCATTGTTAAAAAAAATATTCGGTTAACGCGACCACTGCTGTCCCAGCAACACCAGTACCAGCAACACCAGTACCAGCAACACCAGTACCAGCAACATCAGTACCAAGCGAGAGAGTTCTTTCCAGAGCAGGGGATATTGTAAATGCCCAAACATCCCAGCTTATAAATACCTGGAAATGTGGACATTCTCATATTCCTAAAAACCTGTCTGATGATGCTGAGTGAGTGACTAGTGAGTTTGAGTTGAGTTACTTGAAAAACTAAAGTGAAACTTGATTTATTTTATTGCAGGGTCTGATTATTAAATGTCCTTGTTTATTTGTGAGATGCAGTGGCACAAAGAAAATGCCTACTTTGTTTGGTAGTAGCCTACTATAGGTACAAAAACACTGGTTTTCTTGTTCCAGTCTATTACTGTCACTTTGTTTTTGACACTTTAAAATACTGCTATCCTACTAAAATGCTGTACAAATCAGATTTATTATTTAATAAAGAAATTTTTTTCAAGTAAAACAATATTTAGTACATTAAAATTGAACTAAATTACATCTATTTTGAATTATACTTTTTCAAAGTACATTTTAAACATATTTTTAATTGAGCTCAAAAAGTAGAAGTATACTTACATTATATTTTATTACATTATTACATTGCATTTAGCTGACGCTTTTATCCAAAGCGACTTACAATAAGTACATACGACCAGGAAGACACAACCCAGAAGAAAACAGAATCATATAAGTACATCAGGTTTCATAGAACCAAACATTTCAAGTGCTACTCAGCTGGCTATAGATAAGCCAGTCCTTTATTAGTATATAAGTGCTTTGTTAGTAATTCTATCGGTCGAAGTGAAGTCGAAAGAGATGAGTTTTCAGTCTGCGCCGGAAGGTGTGTAAGCTTTCTGCTGTCCTGATGTCAATGGGGAGCTCATTCCACCATTTTGGAGCCAGGATAGCAAACCCACGTGTTTTTGCTGATGGGAACTTGGGTCCACCTCGCAGCGAGGGTGCAGCGAGTCGTTTGGCTGATGCAGAGCGGAGTGCACGTGCTGGGGTGTGCAGTTTAACCATGTCCTGGATGTAGGAAGGGCCAGATCCCTTCTGGGCATGGTACGCAAGTACTAGTGTCTTGAAGTGGATTCTAGCAGTTACCGGGAGCCAGTGGAGGGAGCGGAGGAGCGGAGTGGTATGGGAACATTTTGGAAGGTTGAAGACCAGACGAGCCGCTGCATTCTGGATGAGCTGCAGAGGTCGGATGGCACATGCAGCTAGACCAGCCAGGAGGGAGTTGCAATAGTCTAGGCGTGAGGTGACGAGAGCCTAGACCAGAACCTGGGTGGCTTTCTGGGTCAGCTGGGGACGAATCTTCCTGATATTTCTAATACACTAAAGTATACTACTTTTTGACCTGGGCATACATTCTCCGAAACATTTTCACTCTCACACACGTATATATTTACACTCACATATTCATACATTTTGCTCTCATATCATATTTCAATGCACACATTCATATATTGTTACTCACATATTTATACATTTTTCACTCGCACATATATACATTTTGCTCTCATATTTTAACACTCATATTTATACATTTTGCTCTCATGCACATTCATTCAATGTTTACATTTAATATTATAAATAATATATGCATGTCTGAAGACAATATATGTATGCAAGAGAAGAATGTATGTATGTGTGAGAGAAAGTATAGTGGAAACGGAAGGAGTATGGTTGAAACGGAAGGCAGGTCATTATCGCGCTGTGATTGGCTCAGAATGTCGAGCAGGCCGGGCTCATGTTCAGAACTTCGGATTCAAATCAACATTATAGAGGGAGATGAATCCGTGTATCTTCGGACCATTTGTTTTTCTTTATTAAAGTAAACTGAAGAGCGTATGCGAGGCGTTTTTGCACCTTACTAAATGGTCTAATGGTCATTTCAAAACAATAGCACTCGTTTGCTTGGAACGGTGATAATATTATAAACAAGGTGAATTTAACGATCACAACGAAAACTGCCAAGACACACATTGAGCCCAGAAAATGAATGTTATTAAGGGCTGTAAATATAATAAGCCTATTTCTAAAATGGACATCATTGCTCTATATAAGTGAGGGTCTGAGCTCTCTTAATTCCATCGTGTCACCGGGCCCGGGTACAGGAGGTGTAATATCGTTCTTATTATACATCCATGGGTAATATGAGCGTTGTGGTTCAACCAGGGTTCAACCGATCTGAATCGCTTCCTGAAGCAGTCACGTGGGATCGACAGGCAGCGAGGCTTCGTTTGTCATCGATGACGTCACTGGCTCGAAACGATACAAGCCTCGATACATGCTTCACAAAAAGCTTCGGGGATTACTCGACACACGCTCCGAAGCCTCGGCGCAATACGTAACATCACTACTCTTTAGGCCCTTTTAAGATTAACTTCCTACCTTTATTGAGAATTTGAGCTTCTTGAAACCTAAACATTTGAACACCTTTCCATTGCCTGTGGCAGATGTTGGTGCTATTCGTGTAAGAGTTTGCCTAAAAATCACATACTTTTCTTTGTTTATCGGTTTGTTTTCTATTAAAAACCCATTCATCAACCTACTAACAGTTAGACAATCAAAGAGGTTGTAAACAAACCCCCGGTTGGACCAACTTATTTGGAAGCGAAAACAAGAGCGAACAATAAAATGACTCGTCTTCGTCAGTACTGTTTAACTTTCTAGGTCAATTTTGGACTACACTACTTGCCATACAGTAGTTCTGCATGTGGAGTTTTCCCATGCTATTAGGGATTGCTTAAAACATTTTTGATAGACTTTTATGATGTCATAGGAATCAGTGCCCACATGGTTGTCTTCACAGACTTTAGAATGTGTAATAGAGACAGGTCCTCTTAGAACAGGTGCTTTTTCACTTCTGTGCACATTGGCCCATTATCTGATATCAACCCCAACAGTAGTGGGGTCCTAATTTCAAAAATCAGGTGTGGAACGATGTAAGAAGAACCAAATGATTATAGACTGTATCTGCCCTTTTAACACAAGATGCATCAACCGTCCATATTTGAAAACTGGGGGTGTGTGAGATGCCAATATTTAAGTCCACCCAACAAGAGTAGAAAACACGGAGTGGACAGATTGTGTTGTATCTCTAATGTTGTGATCTTAGCTTCAAAGGAGTCCGATCCATAGATCTCAATCCAACTTCAAGTGTTCGATCCAATCCCTGCTTTGGCAATGGAACATGATTCCATATATAGATCTCGATCCATTGTTTCTAGTTCTTTCTTTCGGCCTCAACCTTTGCTGTAATTGGCATTTTGTTATTGACAACATTTCTTTGATTTATTTGCATTCATGATAGCACCTCTTTGACTTTCCTTTGCTCTTTCTCTCTAACACATGTTGATCTACGGCAGCGTCGCCCTCGGCTATGGCTGGAGGTGGTGAGCCGTGACAAATAACTTTACAAGTGATTAGTGAAATTGATTGATGTGTTGATTGATCCAGTCATTGACCTCTAATTAAAATGGATGCTCACCCAGAGGCAAAACGCCTTGTAGTAAAAAAAATACACCAGCGTCATTTGGAATCCATTAAAGATCTTAACATATATACGTCACCACTACCTAATGCATACTGCAGGACAACACGGAGAGACAGAGTAGGAACGAAAAAGAGGGAGAGAGAGGATCCCTACATTAATCTGTTAAGGCAGGACATCCTCTATCAGAGAGAGGCAGAGGAGAGGAGAGCAGCAGAGGCCCGAGAAAGGTCCGAAAGGTTGTTTGCTCTCTTAGAGCGTTTTGCCCCAACATAAAAAATTGCATAGAAATTGAATGAAAATGAACCTTGTTTTGACTTTGCCTCTTTTGTTGATACTTGTGTTTTATGCTACAATGTGCACCAATATGTGTAAAAAAGGTTTGCAGGCATCAAGTATGATATATGAATATATATATTATTCAGAATCAGAAACGGGTTTATTGCCAGGTAGGTTCACACGTACGAGGAATTTGACTTGATGTCATGGTGCATACATCAAATATAAAATGAAGATTAGTACACAGATAGCGAACTATATTAACAACACCATGTTCTTCACCTGTGCAAAATAGTCATGGTCCAGTGGAGCAACAGCAAGTGCGGACACCTCGTTTACAAGGGCCGCACGCCATGCTGCTCCTCTCTCACTTTCCCCACCACCTTCATCCGCAGCAGGTGGCTGGTTGTCCTCCTCCAGGGCGGCGTCTTCTGGAGGTAGGTCGTCCCCAACCCTGACACATATGTTGTGTAAAATTACACATGCTGTCACAACCTGTGCACGAGGCAGAGCAAAAAAAGGACAAAACAAAGTGTGATGCATATTATATGTGACGATGCAATTGTTTGGCATTAAGACAGTTTTAGTATAGCAGGGTAAGGATATTAGGATTTTAATTTGCTACAGAAACATTAGAATGATTCATTACCTTGGGGACAAACTCATGATGTACTTCAAGTGCTTTTAAAAAGATGGACCTGAAGCGGGTTTTCATCACCCCCAAAGGCCCGCTCAATGATTGAGCGACCCCTGGCGTGATGGTAATTTCTGTTCTGCCATGCCTCTCACTGGCCTCTTATATGGTGTGATAAGGGCCAGGGGTTCCTGCAGACATGGGTAGCCACCATCAGCTAGGATGAAATACCCTGGTGGAGGTAGCTGCCTTGCGAAAGGCTTGGTGGTGAGCCAACCGGGCAAAACCCTCACCAACCCCCAGCAAGCCGGACAAACTGGGGCAAGACGGCCACCATCCTGTAGACAATGCGGTGGACTGATGGCAGAGGCACATCGAAGACACGGGAGACCACTCTGTAAGCGGAGCCACTGGCAATCCAAAAGAGAAACACCAGGGTCTCCAGAGTTGGCCCCCATCCGTGTTGCCTCTCCGTCTTCAGCGCCACTAGGAGCTGCTGGATGGCCTCCCTGCCCAGCCGAAAGTCAGGGCGGGTGTCCTCGTCGGCAAAATATCGCTGGAGGACTGGCACGGTGGCATTAATAATGCCGTAATGATGCGCCTGCACAACATAAAGAATAGAGGGCAGTTTCAGTTTACTTGACATGTGTTAATTGTTAATGGTTATTTTTTTCAAATCTGCAATTTGCTTGTGTGTGTTTACAATATTAAAAAAACTATTTCAATGTGATTACACATTTGCTCCGCATCGATACGGGTTAGAACGACTACAAACATGCACAAACTAGCCTATATATGCAAAATTGACACAGGGAGAAAAGTGTTGCTTGCTTATTGTGCGGGAAGCATGGGAATAGAAAGGGGTGTCTACCAAGTAGGGTTGCCAACCGTCCCGTATTAGCCGGGACGCCCCGTATTTCAGCCAAAAGGGCCGTGTCCCGTACGGGACTTTGTTTGTCCCGGACTCCCGTGTAAAGGGACAAATACAAAATATTTTTCTGTTTGCGCGCAATGCAGTGTGTCTGGCTGCGTGTGTTTGTGTGCTGTATGGGAAGGGCGCTAGGACCGCTCAGTTGACAGGGCAGGCACAATGCTCGCGTGTGTGTGTGTGTGTGTGTGTGTGTGTGTGTGTGTGTGTGTGTGTGTGTGTGTGTGTGTGTGTGTGGGTGTGTGTGTGTGTGTGTGTGTGTGTGTGTGTGTGTGTGTGTGTGTGTGTGTGTGCGCGGCATCATTGTTTGTGTGTGTGTGTGTGTGTGTGTGTGTGTGTGTGTGTGTGTGTGTGAGTCAGCTGATTGCTGGGAAAATGGTTGGTTGAAGGATAACATTAAGTCTAATAATGATGTACCGTGCATGTTCACATCATGTATACTTTGCATTACTTAATACCATTTTTCTAATGTTTTATTTTTTAACATTTTGGACAAAATAGCCAATTGTACATCGAGGTGCCCAGATGTCCCTAGTGCCCAACTATCCGATTTGAACATGCTGATGTACAATGTGATGTAGTAGCCTAATGCAGGTGTACCATTGTGTTTGTATTGTGTTATAGGTATGCATAGTTATAGGTATGCATAGTTTTCTATGCATTTTGAGGGTTTTGGGGGGTTTGGGCCGATTTGGATGAATTTCATACTGTTTTCACAGAGCTGTGAAAATGAATGTCCCCCTGGGGACAATAAATCTAAACTAATTTAATATTCAATCCCACACATGACGATTGAGAACATAAATTCGTAACTTACCTCGTTTAAAGCACTTTTGTTGTAACACTACGGATTTAGTTGACACTACTATACGAGTTTCTTTTGTCCAATATCTCGCGGGCAGGTACATTGAATTAGAAGAAGAAGAAGAAGAAGAAGAAGAAGAAGAAGAAGAAGAAGAAGAAGAAGAAGAAGAAGAAGAAGAAGAAGAAGAAATACGCTAACGCTACAAAGGCACAACACTGTTACTCTGTTTTTACTGACGACATATAACATTTTATTTCACCTTGCTCTGTTTTTTAACGCACATTCAAAAACGGGAACATTTTCGGGAGTTTCAACCGGGTACCGGCCACCGAAAACGGGGACGTTTTGGTCACCCATCCGACTGTGTTTACAGCTAAGCACACACGCTAACATTAAGGCCCCGGTCACACGAGGACGATAACGGTGAAACGCAATCGCAAAAAAGGCTTCCGTCCACACGCAATAGACACCCGAAAGTTTCAGCTCCAACCGCTGGAGAAGCTGCAGTACATATGCCAGCCTACGTGGCGCTGTAACATCCTCCACAAAAGCAGCGAAAAAGCATTGTTGTCATGGTTGCCCTTATGTTTATCCTCCGCGGTGGGGGGCGAGGGAACCGGGCAGAGTTTTTCGCCAAACAACGTGTATTAAAGTTGAAATCTTCCGGACAAAATTATAAATGTGCCGGTCAAAGGTCTTCTTTGTTATTTATTGAGCTTTAAAACAAATGAATAACGACTCTATATAATATAATAATAAAATACACGGAGCCTCTCTTTTTCCTCCCTCTCTTCTGACAGTGGCAGTGTCTGTTTCATGCAGCAGCTGATCCAGTAATGAGTGACCCGGCCGACAGTAAAAAATAAACATATTTATAACTAGTTTAGGTAGTTTGAGAGGTAATTAAAATAGCTAAGGGTGATGATCTGACTTGAAGTGTGTGTTTATGGTTTTGCTCCGTTCACCGCTGCATCACAGCGGGAGGAGCTGCAGGTGAGCAGAGCTGCGTGTCTCCGTCCTGTCAGATTAGACTTCACTCGCGTTTAGGTCCATATCGAGAGAAAGATAAATAATCTGAATTCAGTGTGCAGTTTACTTTGACGCGGGGGTGAGCAGCAGAGGTGGGGAGAGGCTATTGCCTCATCATTATCAGAAAATGAACGTATAGGGCGTACACACGGAGCCGTTGGACCCCCCCAGAGCGTTGCGTATGCCGGTCTATCCACCTTGGGACCCGTTATCGTTACCGTAGTCGTTTAGTGCCATATTCTGTCGTCCTAGTGTGGCCGAATGGTCTATATGACACAGAACGGTAACGGAAACAACCGTTATCGTCCTCGTGTGGCCGGGGCCTTAGACTACAAGCTCACTTGGGGTTGAGGATTTTTTACACGTTGCTTGACATATGCCCACATATGATCTAAACATAGTAACGTGTGTTGGGGAAGATAATTTGTGACATTTATTGTACTTTTGGATGAATGATGCTCAAGGTGAGGGGGCAGATAATACAACTGAGGGGGCAATGCCCCCTTTTGCCCCCTCGTGGCGCCGGGCCTGCCCTTGGTCCTCCTTACCATCCTTCTTTCCACCTCTCATCATAATTTCACTGTAGTGTGGGATCCCACTTCTGACACCATTTGTGAGACTGGCCCTTTATCGGCTGGATTTTTAGTGAATGAATCGACAACGAGATGGACTAATATTACAAACCATTGTGACATTTATCAAAACACCACAGGTTAACAGATAGCCAGTGTGTAGGTGTTCACCCCTAGCAGGTTCACTGCTAAAGTGCCAAGTGACATTATTTCTGTGCAGAGGGAAGTTGTTTTATAAAGTGCAAACCCATACAGTATGTGCAATATTACAAGGCCCCAAAGCCGTCAGTCCATAACGAAGTTACCTTCGTTACAGGCTCTTAAAACAAAAATCCAACAAGTTAGTTTAGACCAGCAAAACTTGGAACAGACAAAACTCTGGCAGGTGCATCAGAGTGTGATGAGTAATGTTATTTTAGTGTCAGGCTGTAGCTGTTTGGCCACTCTTGGATGAAATCCTTCTGGATCCAAGTCAAATATGGTCACCTTCTTCATCATTTTGCGGTAGGGGTTGTCTGAATTTACACACATGTATTGCATGTATGTCCTTCATGGGAGAAGGATCTGTTTTCTCTTCATTATATAAGTGTTTCCCTTATCCAAAGCGAGGGTCAAAAGGACAGGGGGCAAATTTGTGATATGTGATATTGGTTTATATAAATACAATACTCTTGTTTTGGCTTGACTGGAGGATATTGGTATGACATCAGTGATATGCAGGACACCGTTGTCACATAAATCCACTCCAATGCACTTTCTCCTCCCTCCCCCCCTCGCATCTGTGACTGGCACTCTTCCCTCCTCCCTCTTTCATTGACAGAATCTGAGGTAGACATCATGTCATTGTGTTTTCTTTCCTCGGCGAGCGTGTGGTTCTTTTTTATCGCCCTCGCTCACACACTCTCCAGCCCCTCTCTGCAGGTGTCCCTCCCTCCCTCCCCTTTGTTTCATTCACAGCGCAGCAAGATGACTCATCCTACGGTGTCAAAGACATGGATTGCTCTCTGTGTTTATCCCAGCACTTGGTTATTTTCCAGTCTCACTCCCGCTCACTGTCCTCTTTATCACCCCCCACCCCATCACCCCCCTCCCTCTCCTTCCTTACATGGGGCACTGTTCCGTGGCCGGCCTCCGTCACACGCAGACGTTGATGGACAGGAGGAATAAGTGGCTGTGACAAAGGAGCACATTTCATATATGCAGATAGAGCTGTCTGACAGAGCTCTCATGTTAACCCTGACTATTACTGTACACATCACTGCACGCCTCAGTGGCTCAGCGAGGCATGAGAGGTACAGTCCAGTTACTTTCACAGTTCACCTGCCCTCAAATTTGACTCTTGACTGGTGCTATAGTTGAAGTTTCCCAATTATAGAGAGGAAGGAATGTAGATATTACTGAGGTTTTTTTACCATATTTTACACACAGAAATCCAGCTTTGAGTGCATTCCAGCTTTAACTTTTAAATCACATTTTAAATCTCCCCCATGTGGATATCTGGTTAAATTCTAATGGCTAGGTCGCTTCCTTGATTTTGATTGACTGATGCACAATTTATCATATCACATCCTCCAGGTAAACTCGCCTTAAAACAAACCGAAGAAAGAGCCCTTGTAATATTCATATTCAATGTTAAGTTCTATTTAGATGGTGTGGATTCATAATAATAATACATTTTGGTTAATTGAAGCGCATGGTGCATGTTGCTGGACTACCTGAGCACAGCCCGTATATTACTGGGTTTAATTAAAACATTGGTTAAAATAATACTTTCTGGAATAGATGCAATTAAGTGAAAGTGGACACAGTGTGAACACATTATATAAGATCAACATTTATGTATTTATTAACCATTGTGCACTTATTGTTATCCTGCTTAGGGAATGTATGGACATGATTTGGTCATACACTTTAGATACAGTATATTTTATTTTTTAACTGGGAAAAACATTTAAAAAACATATTCCAAAATTATATAAATAATAATTTACATACACTCCCTTAGTGTTCTAGAAGCAGCGGTATCCGCAGTGTTTATACTTGCATATTGTAGATGTATGCAAAATGTGCATGTCAGTGTGTACACCAGGGGTCGGCAACCTTTTTCATATGAAGTGCCATTTTCAAAAAAAATTGTTATCAGCGTGCCAACGATCGAGCATTATCAAGTGGGGGGGGGGGGGGGGGGGGTGTGAGGAGCTTGACGCTTGTCAACTATCAGCAGGAGGGCGGGGGAGTCTCTCTGCGGGGAAGCAGTGTGTGGACCTGTCAGTGCAACTTACATGATGTCGAATTTAACAAACACATTTAAATAATTGGTTTAAACAGCATAATAATAAGGACGATTGTCCGTTCTGTGATTCTCCAGAGCACACATGTTATGATATTAGGGTCATGCAGAGCGAGATGAGATCGCTGTCCCTTTAAGAGAGAGAGAGAGAGGTGTGGCTTGTGCATACGTGTTTGTGGATGGTAGAGCGACAGTGAGAGAACGTGTGTATGTTTCTGGAAGTGAAACGAGGAAGCAGAAAAACAGAGGTCTGCCCTCCTCGACTACGGTCTGGGAGCCGACAGGAAAGTTCAACACACAGATGGCCAGTCCGCCCCTTTGTAGCATATTATTTCAATGAGAGATGATCAGATCGCCACTGGGCTTTCAACTAAATACACAGCCACGCAGAAACTGCGGCATTTGTACAGCTCCTTATGGGTAGGCTACTGCAATTAGTGAAGTGCTTTCCTCTGTGGTGAAACGATCAGCACCACGGAGGAAAGCGGCAGAAAGTCACCTGGAGATAAAGAGAGCGGGGCTGCGTTGCGTGCATGGCTTCCTTCTGCGGGTAACGGGGAGACGCGTTCTGGCGGCGGCCTCGTTCAGGATCCCAAAATACAATTTAAATATTTTTGCACACTTATTCCACTTATTCCTAGCGTGCCACTGGTTACGGTGCCGCGTGCCAATGCTGGCACGCGTGCCAGGGGTTGCCGACCCCTGGTGTACACTGTACAATAGTGAGTACATACAGTACAAGGCAGTGGGTGTGAACAGCATCCTGCACTCATACTGTAGGCTGCCTCTGCATTAACGATGTGTGTGTAACAGTAATGTGTTTTTGTATAATATGTTATTGGGCACAAAATGATAGATTGCCCACAAACAAATAGACTACATGTACTGTAAGCACACATGCACTATCCATTATCTTATCTTCTGTGTCTGTGTATTAATAACATGAATTCACACCGGTGCTCTATCCAAAATAGTAATATTAGATTCTGAGTATTTCTCCTTTCACATTCTCCGTCTTCTCCGCTCCCTTCATCTGTTTCCATTATCTCTCCTCGGAGTGCTTTAGTTTCCTCCAATCAGACGCTTTTCACCTTCTTTCCTACTTTGCTTCCCCCCCCCCCAAACCTGCGTGCAAAAATGGATTACCTGGCTTTTTGAATTATTTCTAAAACATATTTCTTTGAGACTACATATAAGCTTCGCAGGAGAAGCTAATAATACAGTGTTTGTGGGTGTAGATGTGAGTGTGTGTTTAGTGTCTGCACATATATGCACATGTACATATGTACACTTAGTTTGGGGCATGAATGCAAACAATGTTGCAGGCACACACACACAGACTTCCTGCTCCATTCATCTCTGTCTCCTTTTGTCCCTTAGTTCAATGTCAATAAATGCCAGGAACACACACTGACCAAGTCCTGCATCACTCAATTTTTAGAAATCCATTTAACTTCACCACGTGTCTTTTTTCATTCACATTCTGTGTACGTGTGTATGGTCTTCGTCGGTGTGTGTGTGTGTGTGTATGTGTGTGTGTGTGTGTGTGTGTGTGTGTGTGTGTGTGTGTGTGTGTGTGTGTTGCATTTCTATTCATGTCAGTGAGCTCCCATGTGTGTGGAGAGCAGTAGTGATGGAGGAGAAAGGGATGAATGGAGGAGATTTCACAATCATTTCCTGACACACACACACTTGTGCACACACACACACACACACACACACACACAGGTCCTTATTAAAAGTAAGTGCAATCATGAATACAGGCCTGTTGTGGAATTATTCATGTGTCTCTCCTCCTCTGACCTGAGAGGTGCATGTAGGGGGAGAGGGAGGATAATTGCAGGATGAAGAAAAGATGATGGCAGCAGGTTAGCTGCAGGCGGAGCACTGACTGACAGCTCGCAGGTTATTAGTCCGGTCTGAGGTGGAGTGCCTCTGTGTTCTGGAGAATGGTGAAACAAAAAAAATGTAAACACTTAAAGTCCGCTTTGACACAATGGGATTGTTGAAACTTTGATTCTGATTAAATGCCAAGAAATGCAGTGGTGGAATAAGTACATTAAGATATTGCAAAATGTCAAAGTCAAGTCGGTTGACATTTCAAAGTCCAGCTTCTCTAATGTGAACAAGTGTTGCTATTTTGATTTCGAGTTTTTATTTCATAACTTAAGTAACTAGGTGCTTTATAGATTTGGATTATAAATTAAACATATACATCGACTAACAAATTGCTGCACCTTAGCCAGCTGCAACATTTGAATCACGCTGAATGCATCAATGATTACGGTTCAATTATATAATGTGTATTTTTTTCATGGGCTGCTGTCCAATTGTAGTTATTTAATAGAGTAGTGCAGGGATGACATATTTACCCGGAAGTAAGCTGCGCATGGGTTCCTTCGACAAAAAAGCAATGGGATTTGGGAAAATAGCTCGAAATAAGGTCTGTGGAAAACGAACCTGTTACATGAATGCACGTTTTGTTCAGCTGGATAATATCCACATGTCTACCCTACTTTTATAATTTTCTAATCATAAATCTAATCGCCAGAAGAAAAATACTAACATTATGCGTTTGTTTTAACAGTTTGCAAGAGCGCAGGTACTTGCTTTCAAGCATAACGGGCAAACAAAGTTAGCGGGAGTGTTTACGTGTTCGACGTAATGACTTACAACGTCCTCGACAACTTCTGTAGTCCTATTCAGCCATCGTTTTTCAGACACCTAAACTCTTCAAAAATCTCCAGTGGGGTCACTGCTGATGTATTTAATGTCGTAGAACATAACGTGATCCGTCTCTTAAATTTGTGTCAACCACAGACCTTATTTCGAGCTATTTTCCAAAATCCTATGGAGAAATCCCATTGACTCTGAGACGAGGGAACCGGTAGTGGTAAAATGCTAACTCACGTCCGGGTTTTAGGACTCGTCACTGCACCACTCTATTACAGGGACTTTAAGTACATTTGTATTGTACTTTTGGATTTTAAAGGGGATGTTAGCCTTTGCAGACCATTTACATGTACAGAAAACTAGGTAACACACTATAGGGAAGGGAAAACCGCAAAAAGCTAAATGGGGCCCTTTTACCTTAACATTTTGAATGCAGTACTTGTACTAGTTGCAGAGTATTTCTACAATGACCCAAGTGAATGATTATTATCTTTAAACAGAGGAACTTGTTACAAACCATTGTGACATCTGCAATGCTAATAATCAAGGCAAAAACGACACCATGATTCCGAACCAGCAGGACCACAGAAATCAGAGTTGTGCATTAAATACAACTGCTTATGTTCCGCTGAGATTGTAAAATATGCTAACATATGACTGCTGCTGTCAGCAAGGCCAGCGGCAGCGTCAAACATCTGAGCTGATCGATGATGAAACACTACAATGTGTCACTGTTCAAAATACAACACAGCTCATGAGTCATGGCTTCAGATAAATGCCTCCCAGTCCCTGTAGCAGCTGATGAATAATTACAAGCCGCTTTCGTTAATAAACTATAAAAGACGCCGAGGGAAAACATTCTCAGTAAGGTCATGAAATGAGGACAGGCAGCTTTAATATCCCACCACGGAAACGGATCGTAACACAATCTTTATTGATCTCTGCGGGGAAAAGCCTTTTAATTGTATCTTTGGTGTTGTCGCGGTTTACAGATCGAGTTGAACCGACAACAGGTTTGTGTTTAGTTCAATTGTGGCCTTTAAGATTTAAATCCTTGCACCTTTCCCTGCATGTGACAGTGTCTTCAGCTTTGCTCAAGTAACTCCACTTCAAAGATAGCGAGGCCGTGTGCCAGAGTTTTTGACAAAAATCCCTGATGGAGCCATCATTTTTCAGGCTTTGCTTCTAATCTTCTTCGTATTGGACATTTATTGTGTCCAGCATCCTTCTCCGTAACACATGTCTTTTGTCGGCCTGCCTTTGCTCCTCTTTCGCCGAGGCCCCTCTGGGATGTTAGCTCTCCTGTCTACCTTCTTCTTCCTTCCTCGTTTCCCTTTTCTCCTGGGCTGCCGAACAGAAAGGATGGGGTGGGGGAAGCAGACGGCACAAGACAACTCCTCAGCGCTGCGTCAGCACCGGCCACCTCTGGAGAATAATAAAGCGGCGGGATAATTCTGCACTGACGGGGGGCTAATGAGGAATGGAGGAATAAGGGAGAGAAAAAAAAGCTGGAAGGAGAGAGAAGTATTTCATTCAGGTGAAACCACACCATAAAAAATTATCTCTAAAATAGAACAAAATCCATAAGTGGCGTAAAACTTCAAGAGAAGGTATGAAGCTTTAAAACTAATTTAAAGTTAGTTTTTTATGGTGTTCCCCCTGGCAGCCGTATTGGAACACTATGTTTTACATTTCATGAAGCTAATACCTTCATTTGCAATTTTCTTTGATTGCAGTGTGGTGAGCTACATGTATAAGGGCCACCGTGGACCACTTACAGAGACATTTAAAGAAAATGTTTTTCAAATTATTCAGCAGAAGCCTATTAATGTAGCAATGTATTCACTTCATAAATCATGACTCTCTCCACTTCATATTACATTAATAATTATCAGTGATTCTGGCCCTGGCATTGAAAGACATGTTACTTAAAAAATATATTTTGATAAATCTTAACCTCTGATTTGTGAACACCTGTTGAGTTAAAGGAAAAACACATGTTGTGCTACCCAGTCCCGATTCATGTGGAAGTTCTTGAAATAAAGTATCATTCAGATAATAATTAACATACTTATTTTGTGCAATTTCCAACTTCTAGAAATATCTACTGATGATCGAAGTAAAACAAATATATATGATTTATTACTATTTATTATTTACCTTGTGGCAAGAGTGGGTCTCCCAGCATTAACTTGAAGACACAAGTAGAACATAGAAAAAACTTGCTTTTATATGTAGCAATTCATGTGCCACCTGCAGCACATTTGTTAATGAAAAAAAGAAAGAGCAATCACACGATATCTTTAATTCATTAGCCAAGTTACTTTAAAGCTGGTGTGTAAACGAGGAGTAACACACAGTCACACACACAGAGAGACATTTGTCCTTGTGTCACTGCAAGACCTTTCATCTGATGGGAATTAGCAACACTTATTGACCATGCCTTACCGCATATCCTAATTTTCACCCTAGTCTACAGGGAAAGCACTCTTGGGTGCCTTTTCATATTCCTGTTTCCTACTTTTTATTTCCTACCACTTTTCGTCAAACTATTTTAGGAGAGTGCATTTATGTAGACACGTTGTGCCTCTTCACTTTTACTTTCTAAGGGTCAAAGTTCATAGTGCGAGGGATTCCTTTGAGCGCCGGCCCGTGCCTTACCTTGGACTTCTAATATAACTGCTCGGGTCTTGATAGATTGAGTGGGGAAGTTCATGAGATATTTCCTAAACCTAACCCTAAATTAAGAATTAAATACCTAAAGTGGTTAAATACAAGTGAAATTAATATTTTATTGAAAAAATGTGTTCGCACCGCGATGCAGGGTTAACTCGGTTTGTTAGACTACCTTTTTGCTTCAGACTCAATGTACCTCTAACTTATGAGGAATACCTGGAGTCGTGCGGTGTATGGGGCACATGTTCAGGGGTGCACATAACTGTTTTGCCCTGGTTCTCAAGGGAGCACCTGGAGATGTTGCTTGGTGCTCATCCTTAAAATGAAATAAACCGTACCTTTTGAGGGGGTCTTTATTTGCCAGACACACGGCACTGAACACACATGCAGAGGTGAACACAGAACACACATGCAGAGGTGAACACAAGACAACATTAGCACGACCAGTAATCCTACAAGCCGTCATCACTACCCTCCTGACTGTTCTCCTCACTGTCTTCCTCTCTGTCAGACATGGTAGCTGATGATGTAGGCCTACTTCTTTCTCTCTGGTTGAGTCTGCGATTAGCTGCTTGCATCCACAAGTCGAAAGTCTCTGTCATCTTAGACAAGTGGATGTAATCAAATAAGTATGTAAACATAACCAATGACCTACCATAGCCAATAACAAATTAATGTAACTTATTTTATTTGTGTTGTTCATTCATATCTTATTTTACCTAAAACATTTATATTATATTTTATCTCCAGTTTTACATTTTTGGTTACTGTCATATTGAAATGATTTCAAACCTGTTTATCCCAATAATTATAAAGGAGTGCCTTGGAAATATGTGTTTACATAAATTGTGATCAAAACGTTTGAGACCCACTGAGATAACTTAGACTAAAGTGAACTATCTAAACTCAAGAGTCCTTTACCTCACTGAGCTGTAGTTATCAGCCTCTCAGTCTGACTGGAGAGGACTCTCCCTCCACATCATTGTAGAAACATCTTCTTCTTATATCCGTTAGAGCAGCTAGCACCAGATTCTACAACAACAGCAACAACAACAGCGCCGGAACCGGTGCACCCTCCATCACTCCCACGCTCACTCGCATTTTGGCTGTGAGCTGCGGGCGCCAGATAAGCCAACATCCCCTACTTTCATCACTTACAGCGCCCATCGTACAGGGCGAATGAAACGTGTAACCGGGTGAAAAGGGTGTTACATGTACTTAATTATGAATGTTGTTACATCAAGGCCGAAAATTAGGATGAACACCAACGGTCAAAAAGGTTTTTTCCCTCCCAGAACTGCCAGCGCAGCGACTCCCCAGATCTGGCGCCCTAGGCGAACATCTAGCCAGTGCTACGGGCCGGCCCTGAGTTAATATGCAACTCGCGCCTCTCTCTAGCTCTCTCTCTCTCTATATAGATATTCTCTCTCTCTCCTCTCTCTCTCTCTCTCTCTCTCTCTCTCTCTCTCTCTCTCCTCTCTCTCCTCTCTCTCTCCTCTCTCTCTCCCCTTCTCTTTTCTCTTCTCCCTTCTCTCTCTCCCTCTCTCTCTCTCTCAATGTTGGTACGCAAATGCGCCTTTTTTCAAATGACCAGGTGCTCTTTTTTTGGCGGAGGTGCTCTGTTCCTTACCCCATATCCTAATTTTCACCCTAGTCTACAGGGAAAGCACTCTTGGGTGCCTTTTCATATTCATATTCCAATGTGTTACGCGTTTCCCCTACATACAAAATCCCACATCTAGTGCATTTAATGCAGTACACGCAGTTGGAATGATCCAAAGTTAACCCAGCTTGGAGAGCAAACCTTTTTTTTAGGATTTGTCACAGACTTGGGCAAACTCGGCGGTCGGACCCGGGACCCAAACGAAGGGATGTTGGCCCGGACCAGAAGGTCCCTGAAATTTTGATTCCTTTTAAACACCGAAATCACCTTCACCGACTGACCCAGGGTTGTCTCGCCCACTATCCTATTGAAGTTCTGTTTTACCAGTCTACTAGCCTGAACAGAAAAAGCATAGAAAGTTTGGACACAAGGGGCTATCCGTTTATCCTCCACTACCTCTCTTATGATAGAAATGGTCGAAGACCATTCTCCAAAAACTGTCGACCGACTCCGGCGCAGCAATGATCTGGAGTAACCCCTCTTTTTTAATGCTGTAACCAGTATTTTCGTAGCCACATCCCTCTCAAAATTCGTGGAACAGATTGTCTTGAAACTAATAAACTGAGATTTCATAATCCCCTTAAACGTGTGTTTTGGATGAAAGCTGGACTGGTGTAAGTTATGGGCATCTGTAGGTTTGAAAAACACCTTCGTGCTCAACTGTTTGGTGGTCGCACAATCTAAGCCTTTATAAGTGATCACATCCAAAAAGGAAACCTCCTGAACCCCTACTGTAGGCTTCACCTTAATGGATGGATGATGGGACAATTAAACTCCTCCGTGGTGTGAGTCCAAACACCCCAGATATCGTCCAGAAATCGAAAATAACACCTAGGGAGTTTCGAGCATTTGTCAAAAGCGGATTTCTCCCACTCTGCCATATAAATATTAGCATAGGTTGGTGCAAATGTCTTCCCCATTGCTATCCCCTTCACCTGAACCATTTGTTGTTAAAACAAAAAAAATCATTCCTCATGAGGCTTATATGTAACAGTCTGAGGATATCTTGGTCAGGACGGGCTGGATCCGGAAATTGGTTCAAAATATTCCTCACTGCCTGCAACCCCATCCATAGAAAAAAAGAAAAAGGGCTCTATCAGTTCAATGGCCTTTACTTTGTCCTTGAAATAACTCATGTCGGGTAGAAAGAGGGTTAAGATGGAAGTCCAACCATTCTGCTACACGGTAGCAGTCGGACACTATCGGCCTACCTGGAAGCATCTGATAGGGAACCGACCATGCCTCAGGAGTTTTATGTATTTTAGGCAACAAATAAAATTGCCGAGGTTTAGGCACCACCGGAACCAAAAGAAAAGCCAACTGTTTTTTAGAAAGCCTTTGCCATTCCCTTCAAAATCTCCCCAATCAACCCCGCTGATTCCTCATAAATAGGGGAGTCAAGAGGCATTTAGTAATTTGGATCCTCAAGCTGTCTCATTGCCTCCCGGATATATTGGCCCCTATCCATAATCACCACAGAACCCATGTTACCCTGCAGTTCCTCCAAAGCCTGATGTTCTCCCAAGGACATGTTGGAGGGAGCTATGGATGGTCGGAGTGTCCTGGTAGACTCCTGGTCTACCTGAAAAAGTTCCAAAAGCTCCCCTGGCACCTGTGTATCCCGAGGCTCCCAAACTGATGGTCCCTGAAAACGCGGTACAGCCTCTCTTTGTTCGTTGCCAAAAAATGCAAGAAGCCTTAGCCGGCGATGATAATAAGCCAAGTCTTCTTTAAACCTTCCTCTTTCCAACCTACAGGTTTTAGGAGATGGCACAAAAGAAAACCCTTTTCGAAGGAGCTGCAGGACTGAATGGCTCGGCCGAAAAACAGAAGACAGATTGACCACTGCCCTATCCTCTATGGTTGGCGGGTCACTGATAGGTTCCGCAAGCCTAAAAAAGACCTACAATGTTCCCACATAGAGTAGGCTGTGTCTGGAGACCAATGGATGCACTACGCCTTAGTTTAGGAATGGACTGGCCAGTATGGAAAATGATCTGATTAAGAACCCTAATATTTTCTATATGCTTCGGAATTGCGTAGGCCGAGCTATTAATGATAGGAATGTAGATCACCGCATTTGGAAAGGTGTCTCTAGCCGCATTCCAAAGCTTCCGAAAATTGTCCTCCAACGGGGTCGGATTCCCTTTATCATGATCGTTCAACCCGAACGACAGCACCACCTTCTGAACCCTAGGTGAAGTTGGCGTTTTGTTCCGGATGAGAGTGGCAGCCTGGGACAAATTCGCCCCTGGAAAGCTGTCCACCTGGACGTGTGAATTCCGGACCAGAGGAAGACGAGCAATATTGGACGCTCCCACGATTAGTATCTCCCGGCTCGGCGTTAGGTCCCAGTTCAAAGTTTTGTTACCCCTATGCTCGTGGCGGGTAAACAAAGGAAGAGAGGGGGAGGAAGGAGTCATCTCCCCTTGGTGGCAAGGAACCACCCGGGATAGGATTCCCCCTGGAGTCCGAGAAATTCCTGGAGATCCTCCTATCATCCATGTTCCAGCTCCTCCTTGGAATTAACCTAGATCCTCTGGCCGGAGGATTCCATTACATGTAACGCCGTTACGTAATCAGAATACAAAAATACAAACTGTATTCAGCTGGCGTTACATTTGAAAAACGAGTAATCTGAATACAGTTACTTTCGTAAACCTGAAGTGAATACATTTTGGAATTCTTATTGGAATTATTGGTGGAAAAGTTGCCTCAAAAAAATGTAATATTCATTACCGGCAGAACTGTGTGCACACTGCACAGCGCTGCAGCATGTCTGTGAGCGAGAGAGAGATGCAGCGTGTCTGTGAGGCCCCGCCCCCGCATGCAGATGAGAGAGAGAGAGATCTCTTTTAAAATATATTGAAAGTTAGAAACGGAGATGGTTAGATAAATTGTGCAAGATAACGTTGATGTAGCATTTATTTATTGTCGAAATTTCAAAGTGAATGGCCTGCTGCTGCTGAATGCATGGGGCAAGTGATTGGAAAAAGTTTTAAAAGTTACTACATCGTTTCAGATAATAAATAATAATGATAATTCATTCTATTTAGGGGCGCCTTTCAAAGCACCCAAGGACACCTTACAATTCATAACATATTCCAAGGAAAGGTTTTAAGACAGTACAAAGAATGCAGTCCAGGTGATGTTTTTTTATGTGGGGTGCAGATGAGGGAGCTGTCCAGAATGACACCAAGATGTTGTGTTTGTGCTCTTGATAAGCCATTAAAACAGTAAAATAAGTGTCTCCTGTTTACCAAAACATACCCATCTGTTATGGAAAAAGAAAGTTTTCTAAAAGTATTCTGATTACTTTCAGAGCATGTATTCAGTAACTGATTACATTTACAAAGTAACCCTCCTAACCCTGACTAGAAGTGATCCTTCGTTAGCGCAAAGAGTCTGCTAAGCTAGTACCTGTGCGTGCTCCACTAGCACCCCCCCCCCCGGTCAACAGCTTCAAAATTCTGGGCTATGTAAAAATCGCACAAACACACCACTTTCATAAATAACACACTTGTTCTGCAATAATATTTTGTATGTTTCCTGTCATTTTTGTTAGGGAAGGACATGTTCTCCTTCTCTGAGGGTCAAGAAGAACATCCAAGAGGAACATTAAAAGCTGATGTTATGAGATTTTCAGACCAGTACAGGACATTCACTAAGAAACTACTTTTATTGTGAAAACACAGTCAGCTGATCGAATGCACCTATTTCCACATCTACACTCCATCAGCTGATTAATTCTATTTGCCTCACTTTATGAGCTTCACATCACCTGTGCCTTGTACCCCAGAGTTTGCAACGTCACAAATAAATGGGGCCAATCTTCAGTCAGATGTGAATGTGTAATCTAACATTTTCAGTAAGAATAATGGACAAAAGGAGTGCAAATGCAAATACAATTTATTGAAATGTGAACCAAAAGTTAATCAAACATGTTTTAAATAAAAAGCACATATGGACAGAAGGTGTAAACCTATTAAATGTATAAGTAAACACATTTAGTCAAATAAAGTGACAGACTAGGCCTGTGCAGTTGGTATCAGCTTTGCCCAGCATGGGCTCCTCCATCAGGCCTGGTCCTCCTCGCTGAGGAAAGACCCTCAGTCCTCTCCAAACCAACAGACAGGACGTCCATCACACGGAGGTTTCTCCCTGAAGTCTCTGCAGCTCTCTGGACAACACGCTGCCTCAATCCGTCCGCACTGAATATGAGAGGGGGAAAATGAAAATAATAAATGCTTTGGACAATAAGAAATATAAAGATTGGTCTTTAAATACATTTTGTCTTTTGAATTGTTTGTCTAAAGTCAAGGATCTATAACTGGTACTTAGTTTTAATGATACAGTCTGGTTATTATGCTGTTTGGAGGAGGCTGATAGCGCAGAGTGAAGCAGGTAGGACCCAAACGCAGATAACACTTGATAATACCTTTATTTCAAGGTCTCTTATCTAATACATAAACTTCAACAAACGAAACACTCTACGGTGAACGAGGTCACAAACAAAAGAAGCACCAACACTGAACACAGCACGAGACAAGACTAAATACAGGGAGGGATAATTACAAGACAAGAAACAGCCGGGCAGGGGAGGAGAAACACAAGGGCCACAGGTGAACACAATCAGCTAACGAGACACAGGTGAGGAAACTAACGACAGGAGGAAAAACACAGGGAAAAAGGACCAGACAATAACCCAGGAGGAAAACATGGCATAGAGAACAGTGAAAACACCCAACCTAGACATAGACCCGTGACCTGACATGACAACCGTGACAGAACCCCCCCCTCAAGGGACGGATTCCAGACGTCCCTAAACCCCAAAACAAAAATCCAACACAGTCCAGCAGGGTGGGTGGAGGGGGTCCGGAGGAGGGACGTATCCCTAGGCCACCAGGGTGGGTGGAGGGGGTCCGGAGGACGGGACTAAGCTGACCGCCCAGGAGCCCAGTAGGGGAACAGGAAGGGATCTCGGGCGGACGGCCCGGGGGCACGGCAGAAGCCGAGAAGGGGGACTCGGGCGGACGGCCCGGGGGCAAGGCAGAGTCTAAGGTGGGGAAACTCGGGCGGGACGGCCCGGGGGCAAGGCAGAGTCCAAGGTGGGGGTCTCGGGCGGACGGCCCGGGGGCAAGGCAGAGTCCATGGTGGGGCGAAGGCCACAGCGGGCGAACTCAGGGGGCCGAGCATGAGGGCGAAGACCAGACAGCTCCGGAGGCCGGGCAGGACCCGGTGTCGGCCGGACAGGAACCGGAGCCGGCGGGACAGGCTTCGGCAGGATCCCCCACGGAAGAGGACCAGGAGTTGGCAGGACCCCCAGCATGAGGGTGGACGACGGGACCTCCAACGAGACAGGACAAAGGGTTGGCAGGACCCCCGGCAGGAGAGTAGACGACGGGACCTCCAACGAGACAGGACAAAGGGTTGGCAGGACCCCCGGCAGGAGAGTAGTCGGCGGGGCCTCCAACGGGACAGGACACAGGGTTGGCAGGACCCCCGGCAGGAGAGTAGTCGGCGGGGCCTCCAACAGCACAGGACATAGGATTGGCAGGACCCCCGGCAGGAGAGTAGATGGCGGGACCTCCAACGGCACAGGACATAGGGTTGGCAGGACCCCCGGCAGGAGCGTAGCCGGCGGGACCTCCAACGGGACAGGACATGGGGTTGGCAGGACCCCCGGCAGGAGAGTAGTCGGCGGGGCCTCCAACGGGACAGGACAAAGGGTTGGCAGGACCCCCGGCAGGAGACTAGTCTGCGGGACCTCCAACTGGACAAGACATGGGGTTGGCAGGACCCCCGGCAGAGGGCTAGTCTGTGGGACCTCCAACTGGACAGGACATGGGGTTGGCAGGACCCCCGGCAGAAGACTAGTCTGCGGGACCTCCAACTGGACAAGACATGGGGTTGGCAGGACCCCCGGCAGAAGACTAGTCTGCGGGACCTCCAACTGGACAAGACATGGGGTTGGCAGGACCCCCGGCAGAAGACTAGTCTGCGGGACCTCCAACTGGACAGGACATGGGGTTGGCAGGACCCCCGGCAGAAGACTAGTCTGCGGGACCTCCAACGGCACATGAGTAGGGGCTTGAGTGGGGACTCGAGAGAGGGATTGAGAGGGAACTCGAGAGGAAACTGGAGAGTGGACTCGAGAGGTAACTCGAGAAGGGACCTGAGAGGGGACTTGAGAGGGAACTCGAGAGGAGACCTGAGGGGAAACTTGAGAGGTGACTCGAGAGGACACTGGAGAGTTGACTTGGGAGGTGACTCGAGAGGACACTGGAGAGTTGACTTGAGAGGTGACTCGAGAGGACACTGGAGAGTTAACTTGAGAGGTGACTCGAGAAGGAACTCGAGAGGTGACTCGAGAGATAACTCGAGAGGGGACCTGAGAAGGGACTTGAGAGGGAACTCGAGAGGAGACCTGAGGGGAAACTTGAGAGGTGACTCGAGAGGACACTGGAGAGTTGACTTGAGAGGGGACTCGAGAAAAGACTCGAGAGGTGACTGGAGAGGGGACTCGAGAGGTGACTCGAGAGGTAACTCGAGAGGGGACCTGAGAGGGGACTTGAGAGGGAACTCGAGAGGGGACCTGAGAGGGGACTTGAGAGGGAACTCGAGAGGACACTGGAGAGTTGACTTGAGAGGGGACTCGAGAAAAGACTCGAGAGGGGACCTGAGAGGGGACCTGAGAGGGGACCTGAGAGGGAACTCGAGAGGAGACTCGAGAGGTAACTCGAGAGGGGACCTGAGAGGGGACTTGAGAGGGAACTCGAGAGGGGACCTGAGAGGGGACTTGAGAGGGAACTCGAGAGGAGACCTGAGGGGAAACTTGAGAGGTGACTCGAGAGGACACTGGAGAGTTGACTTGAGAGGTGACTCGAGAGGAGACTCGAGAGGGAACTCGAGAGGGAACTCGAGAGGGGACTTGAGAAAAGACTCGAGAGGGGACCCGAGAGGGAACTCGAGAGGAGACTGGAGAGGAAACTTGAGAGAGTTGGTTCGCCAACAGAACACGGGGTGCTGGAGTCGGCCGGTACGCCGACAGGACACGAGGAGCTGGTGTTGGCTGGGGAGCCAACAAGAGGCGAGGTGCTGGAGTCGGCCGGTACGCCGACAGGACACGGGGAGCTGGTGTTGGCTGGGGAGCCAACAAGAGACGAGGTGCTGGAGTCGGCCGGTACGCCGACAGGACACGGGGTGCTGGCTTCGGCCGGTATGCCGACAGGACACGGGGAGCTGGCGTTGGCCGGTAAGCCAGTCCTGGAGCCGAAACTGGAGTCGGGACCAGGGGTACTGGAGCCGGTACTGGAGCCAGAACCATGGCTGCTGGGGCCGGAACTGGGGCTGGAGCCATGGCTCGTGTGGCTCGGGCTGCTAGCTTGGCCTTGCGACTCCTTTTAGCAGCCGCCTGAATACTCCGTGGACCTCCATAAGCCAGACGAGTACCCGAGAACGGATCCTGGACAGGAGCAGGAAATGGGGAAGAAGCCGGGGCTGACTCCAGACGGAACCCACCAAGGCGTATGGTGCCAGGTTGGGAATCGGGAGGCAGGGAGCTAGCATGCCTGGGGCTAGCAGGCCGGGAATCACACACCGGGAGGATCTTTGAAATCCAGCCAGGTAAGAACTTCACCAAACCTGGTTTCTCTCTAGCCATTTGGCGCGCCTCCGACAACACAGCCTCTCGCTGCTGAACTCCGGGTGCTCTCTTCCATCGATCCGAGCAGTTAGCCAAAAAAAAGGAAAAATTCAATAATTCCAGCTCGAACGGATCTGCTGGGCCCATTTGTTGGTTGGTGCTTTCTGATAGCGCAGAGTGAAGCAGGTAGGACCCAAACGCAGATAACACTTGATAATACCTTTATTTCAAGGTCTCTTATCTAATACATAAACTTCAACAAACAAAACGCTCTACGGTGAACGAGGTCACAAACAAAAGAAGCACCAACACTGAACACAGCACGAGACAAGACTAAATACAGGGAGGGATAATTACAAGACAAGAAACAGCCGGGCAGGGGAGGAGAAACACAAGGGCCACAGGTGAACACAATCAGCTAACGAGACACAGGTGAGGAAACTAACGACAGGAGGAAAAACACAGGGAAAAGGACCAGACAATAACCCAGGAGGAAAACATGGCATAGAGAACAGTGAAAACACCCAAACCTAGACATAGACCCGTGACCTGACATGACAACCGTGACAGAGGCCTCACAGGTAAGAGCACTAACTAGATACCATCACATGTACCTTAGCTTGACGTAAATGTGTAATTAAGTGATATCAAAATATAAATAACTAATGTCATGCAAACATATTAATATGTGCTTGATTCCAGTGTTGAATTTAGCACAATTGCATACAAACGTTAAGGGATTTTAAGATTCTGAAGTATTATACTAAAAACTCAATAACTTAGATTATTATTTATAGTTTTGCTGAATAGTTTCATGTCCGCTTACCTTAGAAATGTAAAATGTATATATATATACAGTCTATGGTCTAACTCTAACAAAATGCAACTGCACTTACATTAGTTGGTAAAAAACCACACAATTCGGCGTATAAAGTAACAAGAAAAAAAACAAAAAAAAACCTAGGACTAAATTAAAACACAAAAGTAAGAGCTGTTTAGGTTATGCACACTTATGTCCTTTCCCTCTCTCTAATATGCACACACGCACGCACATACAGCATCTGATGCCAACAGCATTGTCTGCAAAAGTTGAAAGGAGAGGAGCGGAGGTGGAGATAAAAGTAATTGTGTCCAATGACAGACGTGACTGGCAGCATTACAATCAACAGTGACGTCATCAAACACCTTCTGCTGGAATGGTTCACACACATACAAAGAAAGAAGCAGGGACAACAGACGAGAATAACAACATTATAAAAGTTGCACCGGAAACCTCTTACACACACACACTCAGATGCAGCAGATCTTCCCCTCACAGCAAACTTGATGACAGGCCCAAACTAATGACAACCCCAACAGAAAAAAAGTGCTTATGTGGAGAACAGCAGGGGAAACACTCAGCGCGAAGAGGACATACTCAGCCAAAGACTCTCTGTGTTTTCTTCTTCTCTTCTGAGTCTGGAGATGAGAGGACTAGAGGCTTCGTTGAGGCTTTTTTTTCTTCTGGCCGAGCCACAAAGTCAACAGTATCGACTTTGAGTGTCAAAAATCAATGAGCGCAAAAATCATTTTGGCATCTCTCCTCCGAGTGAGAGCCAAACATATGGGGCCTCGTTTGTATAAGGCATTCACACCATGCACAATGAAGGAGATTAGTTTTAGCTTAACACACACACAAAGGATGGAAATGTGACCCAGTTCAAAGCATTACATCAACACCACAGCTCACATGTGTCACAATGTTGGCCGATGATGTCCCACAGAATTGAAAGCAGAGCTGACCTTTGATAGATCGTGGAGCTGTAGACATGATTCCCGCCAAAGTGTTGCTTTGTCTGTTTTAGCTGCAAACTTTGTCTATCCTGTCACAGGAATAGTCATAAAAAATGCAATTATTAATCAAACTTCTAGATTAGCTATCCAACATCCCAGAAGTTTAGAATGTCATACTCTAACTCAGACTTGGATTTTGATCCCAGTCACAATAGGAAAAACACAACTAACTCAGCAGCTAACATGCTAATGCCTATGTGTTCACAAGCCGTTTCAAGGGGACAATTCCTTTTTCAGATGCTTTGACTTACCTACAAATGTAAATTGACGGTTCTAATCTTTGGTTTGGTATGAATTTAAAGATATACGAGCTGGCAGATGGTTTTACCTTAAGATAAAGCTAGGATAGCTGTGTCCCCCCATTCTAGTCTTAATGCTAAGCTAATTTTACTGTTAGCTTATTTAACAGATAGTCCTAAATGCAGTGGCGAGCTGTGACTTTTATACCTAGGCCCTCTTCAGGCCACTCACTGCCACACCCTCTGTATGGCAACCTGCGTGAACACAAACACACACACTCGACTTCTATGCCAAATGTCAGCTTCAAAAGGATGGTATATTTTTGAGGACTCACTGACTCATAGAGCTTCTGGTCGCAGCTAAAAGGAAGTATTGCGAAACATTTTGAGTTCTTTGAGATGGAAAACAAGTTTTTGGGAATGTGTATTTGAAAATAACTATAATTTTGGGGCAAAAGAGAACATATGGTTTGCTAGCTATTTGAGCATATGTAGTATGTAAATAACCATTAAATACTGTCGCATTGCAGTCTGTAAGACATTTCGCCTGCTAGCCAGAAAAAGTCAAAATTGGTTCTAAAACGTGCAAATACAGTAGTTAAAACCAACCTAAGATGAAAGTCTTGTATTGCAAAAATTAGTGGATCTTGTTTAGCTGATATTTAATGAACTACAACAGAAAATACTATGAAAAATCTACAGCAGCTAGGCAGGACGTCTTGTGATGGCGGTCTGCAGACGATATAGTGGATGTTGTACAGTAGCTACACGAGCAGTTACATGGTCAAACGAGTGTGTTAATCATGATTATTACAATGGCCTCTATGTGCATTTGTCAAGCAGAACCAAGAACTATCAGTTTAATGATGTGAGATTTACAATCAGCTATGTTGGGGCCATTACAACGACATGTGGTTTCGCAGCTCAGCCAGAAGTGTCCAGCTGAAGCTTCAAGGGTAAAAGGTGGGGAGACACCCGGGACGTGTGATCAACATGCAGACCAAGCGCAGGATACATGCAGAGCTCGCTCCTGGTTGTCCTCCCGTTCTCTCTCCTCCAAACTCTCAGTACACGTGATTCAGTAATGGAGATTAATGCACACTGGCACGGGAACAAGTTTAACACACACACACACGGTATTATGTGAATATAAAACAATAGTGTGTGTTAAAGATGGACTGGGAAGAAAAAAAATGGTCTTTAGATCTCAGACCAAAAAAAGAACTATATGCCACCACCAACCAAACTAATAATTATGACAATAACTTTGGTTGAATTGATCAAGGGCACATATTTACATATCACATATTTGGCGCAATGGCAGCAATAATATCTGGAACCATCTGACCACCATAATAGTAATATATTAATTATGATGTTATACGTCATATAATGTCAGTGTAATAATTCCATTTGGACAGTTTAGAAGAAATACGCAACAAAGATGCACCACTTTTCCATTGATCATAACTATTCTTTCAGACAGTTTTGGTTTTTTAAATGTTACTTTCCCTTCACAAAATGTGACGCATACCTCATGAACCTTTTATGAAAATGTTAAACTAATCTTTAAACTAAAACCAAATATAGGGAAGTAGAATAAAATATATCTTTATTTTTATTATACAAAGTATAATGACATGTCTTTGGCATCTCTCACTGCTGTAATAAAAACAATGACAGTGCAATGCAATTCCGTAGCAATGTGCATATTAAAACAGTAACAAAAGATGCTAGACAAATGCAATAAATAATTTGTGTTGCAGTCTTTGAGGGGTGGTGGAGGTGTGTGTGTTCTCAGTTGTTGTAATGTACTCTGAGGTTGGACAGGGATGGGAGTGATGGAGGTCACAGCTCTTGGAAAGAAGCTGTTCCTCACCTATGGTTGCAACTGGCATGTTTTTAAATATCCAGAGAATCAGGACTGTGGAATCTGTAGAAATTGCATTTCAAACCAACACAATGCGGTTTTACGCAATTTGCAAAAAAATTGTTTATGCCAAAAAACACATTTTGTCTAAATAAGGCCAAGTTAACTGGTAAAGCTGGGAGCACTGGGCCATGCTCTCATCTTTTTCTCCTCTCTGCAGCCAGTACCTTCACTTGCACTCACAAGTGACATACATGTACATGTTATAAAGTGTCATACAATGCCAGAGTGAAGGATTTTTACACAATGGTTTCAAAATTCACAATTTAAGGAAAAGTAACAAAGCTAGGGTTGGAAAACAAACGCTAACATGAACCACCCATTCCAATGTGCACCAGTCTGCACACAGTGGATTTAGGAACCTGAAATGGCACGGCACACCACACTATATGACAGCCCATGTGCCAACCAATACACAGTGATGAGTATATAGTTATTGTATGCCCCCAGCCATGGCTCTCCTCTACCCAGGTCTAATCTCTCAACATCCATATATAAAACAGAACTGTAAACAGATTTACTTTTTCTTTCAACATTTTACAATACTGTATACTGTTTACACAAACTATACAAAAACGCCTTTACCCTTTGGAGCTTGTTTATCCATCTGTAAGCAACTGCCAGCTAGGTCTCTCAGTCACTCACTCCTGATCGTTCACTGCGCAGTGACAGCGAAGCTATCTGATAGAACATAGGTAGCCTATCAAAACGGCCCAGCCCAGCCCAATGGGCCTCCAGGGAGTGGCCGGAACACTTACAAATGTGGGCCGGTAGGATTTAGGTAAGCAAAAGATTATTTTAAAGAATTTTTTTTTTTTTTTTGTGGCCCACACACAGCACCGGCCCACCGGGAAAACTCCCGGTATTCCCAATGGCCAGTCCGCCCCTGGGTCCACCCCCCACCTAAAACATGTTCAGATGGATAGGATCATGGGCGTCACAGCCATTATGAGGGTGGGACAAGTCCCCCCCACTTTTTCAAATGATTAGTTTAGACACCCCCACTTTTACTATGCGGAAAGTCCGTAAATCGGTCTATCCAGTCGCCACACTTTGTAGAGCGCTGTTAAAGTTAACAGATATTGTTCTAAACTGTATTAAAGTAAACATGTATTATTTTAATCTGTATTGAAGTGAACATGTATTATTTGGGACTGTTTTCAAGTAATCCTATATATATAACCTTCTCACTTACACTCACTGACCCAGATACCGGCACACACACATATTCTTTTCAAGGTTCTTTCTGGGGCCAATATAATCTCAGGCACCAATATATCTGTGTACAATGTTTGATTGTCTGGGAAAGAATAGTTTGTGTGAAATATTCCTTGGAAAAGTAAAGGAGTGAATTCAGGTGCAAGATAAAGATTGACTCTGTCCTTGTTTACTTCCGAAGCTCTCACGCTCTGTTCAGAAGTAAAATACTTTTTCCCAGAACTCTGATTCACTGTATTGGGCCTGACCCAAAGTGAATCCAACCAGTAAGAACACCTAGGGGAGTGAGTAACCGACACAACTCCTCCCCACGGACTCTCTGATTCGCTTAGGAGTGAAATCGACCAATTAGAGATTTGGGGGAGGCGGAGCAACTGTCACAACTCTGCCCCCAAATATGTCTATGTATACTGATGTTTATTCATGCTCGATGCCCCCTGTTTCTGACTGGCTGGTCCCGATATCTGTATCGCACGACAGTAGAACTGGGAGTCCAGAGTACTCTGTAACTTGTATTTGTGTTTTTTACCATTAAAATCCGATTATTGTTATAACTTTTATTCCGATGTTTTGAACTCCTTCTTTTATTAATCTGACCAGGCTCATCTAACGGATGGCGCAGAGCGGAGGTGGGCTTTAAGCCACCACAACTGTGTTTGCTCCTACACTGTGTCAGTGCTTCACTATCAAATCCATTCCACTTGCTTATTGAGAAAATGCCCAAATCAATGAGTACCAAGGCAGATTCTCACATAGCGCGCATGTTCAAGGAGTGTTGTCATAGTTGGACAGCTCAGATCTGTTGTATGAAGCGATGCCAGTAGCGGAGGTAAGGCACACACACCAAATGTTCAGGAAATGGTTAATACAGCGAAATTCAAAGCTGACGATCTCTTGGTTTGATATGTTTTCTCCCCCAGACAACATGGACATAAGAACATTTGTTTCAAAGAACAGGAAAGTAAGTCATCAGCTGGTAGCAGTTAATCAGTTAGCAGTGATGGCTGCGGCGGCATCTCACTTCTGGAGAGGAGTTTCGTCTTTATGTCATGATAGAGAGATACAAATACTGAATAGTTTAGATGAGAAAAGGCATCGAAATGCCAGGTTACTAGTATTTATCATGTAAACAGGGAACATGAATAACCCCATTTCTCTGTGCTCATGTAAACACCATATCCCCAATATGATCATAACCGGGATAATACTCATAAACGGCTTACTGATGCCCATGTAGAGACGCAGTCAGTGTGTTTTACTGGAGCCTCAGTTCGATAAGAGATTCTTTTCTGAGTTCTTTAACTTAGGTACTCTCTCTCAAAATGATAATGTGCATTATGTTTTAATTATACTTATCATTCAGAAGCTTTTTGTGTGTGTTTATGTTTTACTGAGTGCTTATAGGCAATTTCCATCCCAGTATTCAGTTAACTATTTATTTTCTGTGCACATTACATAGACTAGCTAATATTCTACCTACTGCTTGGGACTTTGAGTCTTCAAAATGTCCAATGTCACAGACTGGGACTTACTTTAGAGTCAGTTGCATTTACATTCAGTATGACTTGTTATGATTCAATGTGAAAGAGTATACTGCTCAATAAATAATGATCACTTCACCACCTCTCTTGACATCAAGTCTTAATTTTTCTGTATAAATGAACAAAAGCATGTTGTATAGATTGATTCTTAACAATATTAGTGTTCTAATCCAGGGTGTCCGCGGGGTCTTAAAAAGTATTAAAAGTTGATAAATCAATTTAGCGAAAATTAAGGCTATTCAAAAGTATTAAACGGCATTTTCCAAGGTATAAAATGTTGTAGCTTGTTTTCAAAGTTTGCCTTAATGTAATAATTGCGTAGGTCTGTAGTGTATTTATGGCATCCCATTGGATTTGACGTCATCTGAACAGGACATCGCACGCTCACTGCTTGATAGCGCACGAAGCTCTGTTTACGCCAGTTGTTAAATAACATTGTTATGGGGAAATGCAAGTTTGCGTCCAAATGGTTGGAAGATAAGGAGGAAGGACAATCAATACTGTATATAGTAAATGTGAGGTAAAGTGTGTCAATGTAACCGGTTAAAACCCAAAGTGGCGATGAGGTATTAAAATGTATGGAAAGGGTCTTAAAAGGTATTACATTTGACTTCAGGATTCCTGCATATACCCTGTAATCTTAATAGCTGTGATTATAAATGTATATTCTCCTTCTTCCCCTAAACCAGCCCAGATGATGTCCCACTGACACTAGGTCAGCACCTCCAAGTCCAGCACCACCGTGACCCCCCGCTCTGCTGAAATACACAATTAAACATTTTCTATGACCTATTTTTGGTATTAATAAAATTAAACTGAATTTAAGACAGATTAATGACCTGGATATATCCTATTATTCCACTGCTTATGTACCCATGTTGTACAGTAAATAATGGCTAAAACCTCAGTAAATGAAATAAACAATGTGTTTAACAATTACTATTTTAATTTAATTTTGTATTTTCATCTGATCACAAAGTAGAGGTAAGAATATATCCATCCTCTCTCTGCAGCTTCATGTCTTCTATTATTATAACTTTCATCATTGAGACAGAGGAAATCAATCATGTTATTTAACATCACCAGCAGTAAAACAAATATCAGCAAAAGTGTGATTATCGAGTTGTTTATTTGTATTATATGTGCAGCAAGTACAGAAGCAGCTGTTTGGGGAATCAAACGACTCAAGCTATAATCGTTAAATATCTATTAAAAGAAAGGACACGTACAAAATCGAATTCTGAAACTAAGACACAAGTCTGTAGGACAGCAGTAAGCAGAGGTCTGGGTGGAGGATGTTCCTGATCGCCGTTTTGCTTTCTCCAGCACCTCGGGGAACTAATCATATTAAACACAGGGTTGCAAAAGTATTATTGCAAAATGTAATCAATAGGCGCATTCACACTGCGGTACTTTTCCCACAAAGGTTCATGCGAACTTAGTTCATGAGAACTCTTTTATCGCGTTCACACCAAAAAGAGCCGGTACTAAAATTAGTTCATGTGAACCTTTTTACCCCCTCGAAAGTCCCTGCTAGAGAGCAGGGACTTTCGAGCGGCTCTCTTGTGAGAAAAGAGCTATATTTCTGATTGGCTGGGCGGATTGCAAACCACGCCCCGTAAAACTTCCAAAAAGTTTTGTGAAGCCGCCATTTTATTATCCCTTCATTAGCATTATTAGCATTAGCATTAGCCCAGCGCAGAAACGCAGAGAGACTAACTTATGGCAACACAAAATAAAACATGGGAGCGGTGGAGATGAGGAGGTGTCGGTGTTCTGGCGATTTACTCGGAAGGCTTCAGTAGAAGCTGCTGGGAGTCCCAGCAGCTTCTACTGAAGCCAGTCCCCAACTCCGGGGACTTCCGGCCGGGGACTTCCGGCCGGGGACTGTGGGCGGCAGTATACGCCGTGAAGTTGTTTGTAGCCTGCCAGTAAACCCAAAGCAGAAGAAGAAGAAGTGACGTCAGCGGCTTCATTTGCCTAATCCACCCCCAGGGACTTTTTCCGGTGTGAACGCGATCTGTACTTAGTTCATGAGAACTAAAGAGTTCGCATGAACTAAATTCGCATGAACCTTTGTGGGAAAAGTACTGCGGTGTGAATGCGCCTATTAGTGTCGGCAAGGACAAGGTCCCGCATGCCAACCCAGTCTCACGGCATTTCGTGTTATAGTCAAGAAATTAATCTATTGATTCGTGTTCACCAACACGATTTCGTGTCACACAGAACGATTTTAAAAGCATTATAAATAATAACAAATTAGAAGGAAAAATATTTAATCTAAATGTCAGTATTTTGAGGCTTTGAGCCCCATTTCTTTTCCTAGCGGACGGCAAAAAAAAGTCAGACATTATACAATTTTAAATAAAAACAATAATCGTGGCTTGATATTGAGAAGGAAAATGTTTTTATGAACCACACAGCTTCCGGTCTTCCGAGACCCGACTGGACAAAAAGACACGGTGCAGGCACAAAACATAGGCTACTATCAATACATTGCTTTTAAAATCGTTCTGTTTGACACGAAAAAAATGGGAAAATTGTGTTGGTGAACACGAATCAATAGATTACATTTATTTTGTGACTATTACACAAAATGCCGTGAGACTGGGTTGCGCATGCTGGCTCTTACGGAACCGACTAACTCCCCTTTTGTGTAATAGCAGCTCTCAACATGCCCAGACGTGTAATGATTTTCACCTCGTTTAATACTTTTCGTCTCATTCTGAAAGAAAGAGGTTTAATTTTCAATTCCGGCAGACATATTTATTTATATTTCTTACACTAGTGGCTAGTTAGTTACCATCAGGTAAGTGAGGTGTTAAGCAGGTTGCAACATCCAGCTTTCCTGCCTAAACACTTCTAGGTCGAGGTTATGGATTTATGATTGCTTCACTGCACAGAGCATTTTTTTCTCCCTGATTCTGAAGACATGTTTGGGGCACACACACACACACACACACACACACACACACACGGAAACAAAGCTCTTCATTTATGCAGGATGTATCTAGGAGGACAGGGCTTACAATAGCCTTCTACTGTTTCTGTTGTGTGTGTCAGGTGAACACATGTCCCCGTTCAGCCCCATATTCCCAGTGACAGACAGCACCGTGCTATGGAGTTACAGCCTGTCCTCATACATGCCAACACACCACACACACACACACACACACACACACACACACACACACACACACACACACACACACACACACACACACACACACACACACACACACACACACACACACACACACACACACAACACACACACACACACACACACACACACACACACACACACACACACACACACACACACACACACACACACACACACACACACACACACACACACAGCTGCCTGAGGGCTGAGGTTACAGTGACCTATTTACAACGTAGATTTGGTCACAATTACTGGCAAGACAGACTGATGAGGACACCACTATCATGCAAATTGGATGGGGACACATGAAACCCATTTTGGTATCAATGTGTAAAGGACCCTTTTTTTACCATTTGACTTCAGCCATGTTAGCACTCTGAAGCAACTGGGGATAATTGATGCTTTGAGATGGACGCTAACTTTAGTATGCTAACCTGCTCAATATGATGACACTTCCACTGCTAATATTACGCGGGACACATTTGACCATGTTCACTATTACGTTCCCTTCTGAACTAGGGGAATCAAAGGGAAGCAACACAACCAGATTGGTAATTATTATAAGGGGTTTATTTTAGACAGCAATGTAAACAAAAGGCAGGCAGCATGAAACAAACAAAGGAAGGACTCTAACACAGGAGTCTAGTTATATGTGGGGAAAATAAAAATAAATATTAGTACACTAACTAAAGAACGAAACAAAACCTCACTTCAAGAGTGGTACAACTAACAAAGGGAGTCTGCACAAAACACAGCTAAACTAAAGGCAACAGTCACAAATCCTAACTATACTCTAAACACTAACTAACCTACTCTACACTCTACTAACACACAATATCACACGGAGATAGACACACAAGATTAACCACAGAATGAAGAGTGAAATGCGAGAGGCGTCTATTCACTCAACAGAGCCTCCAGAGTGGTAGTTGTTCCCGGGCTTTATAATCATCTGCAGCAGGTGTGCGCCGGCGGTGCTGCGACTGGAAGACGTCGGGTCCGGCGTGCTCCAATCACGATCTTTGGAGGCGGACCAGAGGATGGGCAGCCAATGACGTCAGGGCTACTGCGCAGCTTATTTACATATTACACACACAGCTGAAAACACTCACAGGCAGATTAATGAGCAGACAGAAACAGCAACCGTAACATTCACCAACTTGGTTTAGCAAACTTGCATGCTATACTGGCTTATTATTGTCATAAAACATTACTAAGGCTGATGGGAATGTCGTTTTGTTTGCAGTTACAGTGGAGGCAACTAGGGTTGCTAGTGGAGCCTCGCACAGGCGAAAACTATTTGCGTGGCATAACCTATGCGCCCACTCCGCAAGGTGAGGACACATGCAGTCTGCGTGATCGGCCTGGAGGGAGGGACGGCCCTGCCTGCACATTTTGTATATGAAGAAAGAAATTAACAGTCTATATTTTTAATGGTAGGTTTATTTCAACAGTGAGAGTAAGAATATCAAAAAGAAATCCAGAAATGGACATTATAGAAAAGGTAAAAATGTATTTGCATTTAACAAAATAATTTGATCCCCTTGCAGAACATGTCTTGTCTTAGTACTTGCTGGAGAAACCCTTGTTGGACAGCACAGAGGTCAGATGATTCTTGTAGTTGGTCTCCAGGTTTGTGCACATCTCAGGAAGGATCCACTCCTCTCTGAAGGTCCTGTCCAAATCCAAATCCTTCTGGTTTTGAGGCTGATGCTTGGCATCTGGAAGCTTCAGCTCCCTCCACAGATTTTATATGGGATTAAGGTCAGGAGACGGGCTCAGCCACTCCATCACCTAAATGTGCTTCTTCTTTAGCCACTCCTGTGTTGCCTTGACCGTATGTTCAGGTTTATTGTCCTGCTGGAAGACCCCTCCATTACCCATGTTCAGTGTCCTGGCTGAGGGAAGGATGCTTTCGGCCAATGGCCCCGTACAACCTCTCCTCGATGCAGGGAAGTTGTCCTGTCCCCTTAGCAGAGAAACACCCCCAAAGCATAATGTTTCCACCTCCATGCTTGACGGTGAAGGGTGTTCTTGAGGTTATAGTCAGCATTTATCTTCCTCCAAACACGGCGTGTCGAGATGATGCCAAAGATTGCGATGTTGGTCTCCTCTGACCACGTCACCTTCTCTGAATCATTCAAATGTTCATTGGCAAACTTCTGGCGGTTCATTCATGTGTCTTCTTGAGCAGGGGAGCCTTGCAGGATTTGATCCGTCATGGTGCAGTCGTGTATAGTTTTCTTGGTGACTGTGGTCCCAGCTGCCTTGAGATCATTAACAAGTTCCTCCCGTGTTCTTGGCTGGTACTTCACCTTTCTCATGATCATCAATACCCCACGGGGCGAGATCTTGTGTGGAGCCCCAGACCGAGGGCGACTGATTCTTGATTGATGCCCATTTTCTTTCCTTCCATTTTCAAATAATCGCACCAACAGTTGTCTCCTTCTCACCAAGCTGCTTTCTGATGGCCTTGGAGCCAATCCCAGCCTTGTGCAGGTCTACAATCTTGTCCCTCGGGTCCTGAGACCGCTTTTTAGTCTGTCCCATGGTGGAGAGGTTGGAATCTGATTGATTGATTCCGTGGACAGGTGTCTTTTATACAGGTAACAAAGTAGATATTATGAGTACTTTCCTAAAGGAAATTGACTTATGTAACTAAGACTTATGTCTGTGGGAGCCAGAATTATTGTTTGTTGCAAGGGGATCAAATACTTATTTCCCACAGTTAAATTCAAATAAATTGTTATCTTTTATATAATGTCAATTTCTGGATTTTCTTTTTGATAGTCTTACTCTCACTGTTAAAATAAACCTACCATTACAATTATAGACTGTTCATTTCTTTGTAAGTGGGTTCACTTACAAAATCGGCAAGGGATCAAATACTTATTTCCTCCCTGTATTTGGTCATGATCATTCTTTGGCCACCTGTGGGGGAAATGTGTGAACTGGACACACCAACATATCATTACTTTTTATGTTGGTGTTGCTTGATAACTAAGCATTATCATTTATTCAGGGATCTGACCACCTGTCCAATTTGTATTTTTTCTGTTTTTGGTCTCCATCTACTGGAGAAGGATATATCCGGATCTTTAGCTGCTAAATGGTCCACTGTGTTCACCAGCCATTTGCTAAGCAGGTGGATTTTTAGAGCTACTTTGTTGGAAGCAGCGGCTGACGCTGCTGGAGCCCCAAACAACTCTACAACAGCAGTGAGAGTGAACCCAAAATGTGAATGTGTGGGCCTTACAACAACACAATCATCTGAAACTCACTATAAACATCCATAAAGCCGATGGGAGCTTCAGAATTGGGTGATAATTTCTTATTACTTCTTCATGGTTTTCTTTGAGATACATTTTTACTATGTAATATTGGTGATAGCTTTATCAAGGCATCAACAGAGTTTATACATTTCATGGCAATCTATCCAATATTTATTGAGATATTTTTGTTTGGAGCAATAGCTAATGAGATCCATCACAAACGATTGAATGATTGGATCTGTTATCATCAGTGTTTATCAGAAACAAATAGTTAAACACCTCAACCTAAGAACAAAGCATATTAATCTGACACAAATTCAAGTAGTTTAAACTTTAAACCTGGGCTAACATGAGGCTGAAATAAAATAAACATTAAATTGTGGACAGTCACATCTGTAACACAATCCAGAGAATTCCTCGCTTCATAATCTGCTTAATAGACATCAACAGATTGCTGCTGTCAGTGCCGGCATGGGGTTTTAATTAAAAAAATTAAAATGAAATGTGTGTTTGTACCAAAAACATCTGCGCCATCGTCACATAACTGATGACAGGCAATGGCTAAATATTTCGAAAATGTCAGGAACCGCCTGGGGACTCGACCAGATATTACATTATGTCCTCAGCATACGCACTGCTTCACATTTTAAATACCAGTTGCATGAAACCTTCTGGAGAGCTTTAACTTTTGCAATCTGAAGATTTATTCAAAGAAATACACTTTTCCCCAGTTCCCTTTAAGATTGCAACCTGAAAATAACACTTTTGAGTTTGGATTAAGGAATTTACGGATCATCAGTTTTTTAACTCTCCAAATAACGAGCATGCTATTTCATCTAGAATGATTACGCAGACACAGACACAACATGAATCTGCATCACAGATAATGATGTAAGACTAGACTCTAGTCTATATCATGACAATGATGTAGGTTTATTTATTTAGTCTTAAAATAAAAATATATACATTATTTTTGGGAGTAACTCTAGCAGCGTACAGTATAGACAATTAGGAGAAAGTGATGGACAACATTATTAAATGTATAAGGGAAGTGTCCATCTAGATCAGGGGTGTCCAAACTACAGCCCGTTGTCTACTTTGAATAAGTACAATGGAATATGGCCCACACGTGAAACTTATATGTTAACATATATTATACAGTAGTGTTCTTGTGTTAAGAAGCCCTCTTTCAAATAAATGTGGACACTCCTGATCTAGATCATTGGCAAGAGAAAAGTGCATTTCGACCCCGACCTTTGACCTTTTTAAGGAGATATTGAGTGGTAGAGATGGACTGTCCGTAAACAAGAATAAGCTTTATTATTATTAAGATGTCAGTTAGGGAATGTATTACATTCAATAAATTAATCAAATGTTACTGATATAGCCAAATATTTAAAATGACTATCTGTAAAACATACAAAACTGTCTGCCCTTTGATTGATTTGAACAGTGACCCCCCCCCCCCCAATAAATGAATGGTGGAATAAATGTAAGAAACCTCAGGGAGAGCAACAGCAGACAGAACACTTGATCAGGTTTTTACTTTATTCGGTTTCTATTTCATTGCATTTAAGGTTAAGTGCTAATTTTATTAAATAATTGGTTGCTACAAGTCAAAATGAAAAGCCTCCATTAAAATGTGCAGAGTCAGTGTTGTGATACTTACAGCATGTGCTTGTCAGCCTGGAGCATCCTCTAACTGTGAGACGGCAGAAATGTCTCTGTAGAAACAGTCTTAGAGCGCCCTCTGTTGGACTTAATGTGTGTTGCAGGTTAAGTAAGGCACTATACAATTATATACAGAGTATATAAAGGGGTCTTCTTCCAATCATCCCCTCTCATTGAATATAATGAATATAAATAAATCGTGCAAAATGATTTACTCCCACACCATGTGATTTGAAATGTAGTGATTTATTCCATGCTAAAGCTTGACCAATAGAAACCCCCAGAACAAAAACAGTAATAAATACAGCATATCATGATAGAGAAAATAATTTGCACTTATTAAAAAAGAAAAGACCTCAAGTAATATGAGATATGACATTTCTCAAAGTGTGGAGTGATTCAGAACAGACTCTTATCGGATCGGAGTGTATCGGTGCAGATAGCGGTGAGCCTCCAGGGGGGAACAGATTGGATACATTCATCGTATTCAGTCAGTTATTTATGCGCAGAATCTGAAAAATAATCATCCGAGGTTTCAGCACGGAAAACAGATGTTTGGGAGTGTTGCCATGCAACCCCTGGACAGCAGATACCCTTTCACTATTACAGTTGGAATTAGAGTAGAAGGATTGATTGCATATCTAAAAACTGACACTGTACATTTTAATATTGTGATTCTTTCCAGTGTTTAGTAATCTCTAACTCGGCCCAATAAGGTACAAAGTGAGACTCAGTCGAACAGAGGCAATGAGAAGGTACCTTTTACATTTCCGATAAATAAATAACTGCTGCATTTCTTCTGTCTTAAAGTTATTTGATATTTGAGCCGGTCTCGGAAAAAGTGCTGAAAGCTCTAACGGACACACACATTCTGCAACGTCTCAACAACACGCTTTGGTTTTCAATTCATACACAGATGGATGCAGTACACACAATCATTCAGTAGTAAGCACATGAAACTTTAGAGCAGATGTTCTAATAGAAATATTCACACCAGCAGCTTTAAATGAATGAACCATCACCACGTTGACATTTCAAATAAACTGTAACCAATCATGTGCATGTAGCTTTTAAAAGTGTAGCAGCAAGTTTGTCTCAAATGACTTACATTAAGACACAACAAATTGACATTAATGCTCGTCTGGTTATTATTATGTCTCCACTGCACCATTAACTAGCTTTAAAACTCCTACTCAAATTGGTGTAAAGAGTGTAAACATAAGATTAGAAGACGCTCTGGATCTTAAAAGAAATAAAGAAGCCAACCCTATGATGGTGTTAGGAGGGAGGAAGAGAGAGTGAGAAAGCAGAATACAGGAGAAAGAGGCAGCTGTCCAGGCCCCGCAAGGCCTGTCTTCCGTCTTCAAAGGAGCAGAGATAGGCCTGTCCTCCCCCCGTCCCCCTGTGGATGATACCCGTCTGCTGAGCAACGATAGGGCGCAGCGACTAACACGCACCCACTGAGGGTGAAATTCAGCAGGCAGCATCTGGGTGTTTGTCTGCGTCCTGCTGTGCGCCTCGTCTCTGGGTGCGCACACACACACACACACACACACACACGCAAACACACCCACGCAAAACTCATTAAAAAAGTCCAACCATGCAGAGGACAATTATCAGAATCACTCAGGTTGGAACCAGTTTCCAAAATCGAGACAAACAAAACTTCAACGGAAAGTTAATAGATGAAGATGTTTTGAAAGTGAAGTACTTTGACTTAGTCGTGATAACTAGCCAAAGTCCTGATCCTAGACCTGTGTTTTTGCCTAGTACACTCATGATTAGATTCCTCGTATCTCAATATATATTCTCTAGATCCCTTATAAAGGGTCTACCTTAACACTCCAAACACAAAAGACCAAAATGTCCGCTCAGGTAGGGGAACAGAACTTGAAAAAGCTCCAAGGGTTTCACGTATAATGTAGCAACCCTTACATCTTAGTACAATACAAGATAGACATTGTATTATAATATAATTAGCAAGTTTAATACATTTTACATTCCCATCTTTTTCAGTGTCAACCATTTCCCGAGGCCTGGTCACGGCAGAGCAAAGTACCTTTTCATTATTGGTAACTTTTGTTTGTGTAAAATGTCACGGAGCCCATAGCGGTGTCTTCGAATGACTTGATTAGCTAATCAACAATCTGAAACACAAATACAGTCAATTAGAATAAAAGAACATTTGGCAAGGGGTTATTATTTGCCATTTTGTTCTTTTCATCAAAACAGTAAATAATCAATAAATGTCAAAACTCTGGGAGTGATTATTCACAGATAGCTAACACAGCTTATTTCCACTTGCTCTGTGCCTTGTTCTCAAGATCTGAGATAGTTTGAATCAATAAAGGATTCCAATAAAGAAGACGTATTTGCACCAAGGACACCTGTTGTATAACTGTCATTAATCCCTGTTTTAAACTTATTATCAAGTCCAACTTCTGCACTGATTCCATTGGAATGATTGATGTTTGCCACCGTGTTGTGTTGGAGCTGCTGAAGTGACCAGGCCTTCAGAAGGTTGGTTAACATTATGACCATGACTCATCAAAATAAGATGTACCCTTCTCTTTGCAAAGCCGCACAAACGCAGCTCTTTGGTACATTCCACTACCCAATGAAATGTAAGGGGCTTTGAAACATAGATTAAGACCTTAAATGAATCATATACATAAAAACATGACTATGAATACCTGAGAAAGATACATTTTTAAATGAAAAAGATGCCATAAATGGTGGCGGAAAAATAAGTGGGCTAAAATGTAGTCGACAGAGAAAAGAGACTCTTCTCACAACATTACATTCAGTTACATCAGCCACACCTTGTTTCCAGCCATTGCTGATCTAAAACTAACAGGAGGGAGAAACGCAGCAATCAAGGAGCTTTTCTCTCAATCTTAAGAAGTAATATGTGAAAACCCTTAGGCGTACACGTACACACACACACACACACACACACACACACGTACACACACACACGTACACACACACACACACACACACACACACACACACTTTTTGTTTTGAGTTCCACAAGACTAAAGCCGGCCCTTGTCTTTGTAGCACCAGCTGATGAGTCTCGTTAAGGCCAGCTCGTTAGGAGAGGGCCGTCTCCGTGGCAACAGCTTGGTGACATCATGTCTGTTGTGACGTCAGTAGTAGGACATTTGTTTTTGGTTTAAAGAGTCAGCAGCAAGGCGTTGTTGAGGAGTGTGTTCAGTTCCATGCCTGATTTGTATTCCTCTCACCCTTTGACGTGATTTTCAGGCCGTGTTTGTTAGCTAAACACATTCCCAATCCCACACGTCGAAACATGTCAGTAAAACTTGTCATCGATGCGGAAGTGCGGCCTGGTGACATCATCGGGGTTGAGAAAGACCGATATGGATTTCCCAGGGTTCTCAGTGACCAGCTGCTGCAGTCGCTGCGCCAGCTTGTCCTCCGACGGGGAGATGATGCCGTTGGCTGGGTTGTGCCCGGGGGACCCGTGGCCGTTGGTGCTTGCTGTTAGCTCCTTCTTTAGCTGCCCCGCCTGCTGGGCCTGATGCAGGGCCGCCCGCAGGTGCTCGCTGGGATCCGATCTCAGGTGGGCGAGCTTCCTGGCGACGAGCAGCGCCTGGCTGTCTGTGAGGTGCTCCAGCATGTTGCACTGGGGCAGGAAGTAGTTTGGGCAGTTTTTACCCAGGATGCAATGAGCGAGGTCATCAAGGAGACCTAGGATGAGGCGGCCGGCGGTGTCGGGGTCAGAGCACGACAGGTAGGAGGCAGGAAGTCGGTCGCAGGCCCAGAAGAGGAGGGTACGCAGATGATAGAGGCTGAGGCCACGGCGAGGTCGGGAGAGGATACGGGACAACACAGCCTTCGCTGCTTGGAAAGCCTGGGCCATGGGGTACGGGATGCACTTCTTCAACTGAACCTGGAAATAAGAGAAATAGAGACATATGTAGACAAGACATGTGAACAGTTTGCTAATCTGACTCCAAAAAGGTGTAACAAGCTCCCAATTGATATCAGGACAACAGAAAGTCTACACATCTTCCACAAAGACGGAAAACTCTTTAGTTTCGGCTGCACCTTGCATATCAAATGTAATAAAACGTTCACATTTCTGTCTGTAGTACTTACAAAAATAGCTTTCTTTGATCATATGGGCATATCTTTGCCCAAAAACTTAAAATGTAACACAAAGGCAAATAAAGAAGACCAGATGGAAGCATATAGATGATTTAAACCTGATACATTGTGGTTAAACCTGACACCACATGAACAGTCCGCTCACCTCGCTGCGGGAGAATGCCAGCCTCCACTCCCTGTCGGGCCGGCCACCCAGCGGGGAGCAGCAGGGAAGCAGATAGAAGCCCGATATGGCTTCCTCCTCTGTGATTTTACCATCCCAGAAGTGGTTGGCCGTCAGCCAACCTTGAGCCACGGCAGGCCAGCCCCGGAACGACACCACGGGCAGGAGGTCGTACAGCACCCGGCTCGATCCCGCCTGCAGGGAGGGAGGGGGGACATAACTTTAACAAGAAAACTCCAGGGAACCTTAAAGATCTCCTATCATGCTTTTTTAGGCATACAGGACTGTCTCAGAAAATTAGAATATTGTGATAAAGTTCTTTATTTTCTGTAATGTAATTAAAAAAACAAAAATGTCATACATTCTGGATTCATTACAAATCAACTGAAATATTGCAAGCCTTTTATTATTTTAATATTGCTGATTATGGCATACAGCTTAAGAAAACTCAAAAATCCTATCTCAAAAAATTAGAATAGTTCCTCAGACCAAGTAAAAAAAAAAGATTTATAACAGCAAAACACAATCAAACATTTGAAAATGTCCATTAATGCACTCAGTACTTGGTTGGGAATCCTTTTGCACGGATTACTGCATCAATGCGGCGTGGCATGGAGGCAATCAGCCTGTGGCATTGCTGAGGTGTTATGGATGCCCAGGATGCTTCAATAGCGGCCTTTAGCTCATTAGCATTGTTGGGTCTGGTGTCTTTCAGCTTCTTCTTCACAATACCCCACATATTCTCTATGGGGTTCAGGTCAGGGGAATTTGCAGGCCAATCGAGGACAGTAATGCCATGGTCAGTACACCAGTTACTGGTGGTTTTGGCACTGTGGGCAGGTGCCAGATCATGCTGGAAAATGAATTCCTCATCTCCATAGAGCTTTTCAGCAGACGGAAGCATGTAGTGCTCTAAAATCTCTTGGTACACAGCTGCATTTACTCTGGTCTTGATGAAACACAGTGGACCAACACCAGCAGCTGACATGGCTCCCCAAACCATCGCTGACTGTGGGAACTTCACACTGGATTTCAAGCAACTTGGATTTTGCTCCTCTCCAGCCTTTCTCCAGACTCTGGCGCCTTGACTTCCAAATGAAATACAAAACTTGCTTTCGTCTGAAAAGAGGACTTTGGACCACTGTGCAACTGTCCAGTGCTTCTTTTCCTTAGCCCAAGTCAGACGCCTCTTCCGTTGTCTTGAGTTCAGAAGTGGCTTGACCATGGGAATACGGCTATTGTAGCCCATTTCCCGGATACGTCTGTGAACAGTGACTTTTGATACCTGGACTCCAGCTTCAGTCCACTGTCTTTGAAGCTCCCCCAAATTCTGGAAGCGACTCTTCTTCACAATGCTGTTAAGGCTGCGGTCATCTCTCTTGGTTGTGCAGCGTTTCCTGCCACATTTCCCCCTTCCAACAGACTTTTTGTGGATGTGCTTTGAAACTGCACTCTGTGAACAGCTTGCTCTTTGAGAAATTTCTTTTTGTGTCTTACCCTCCTGATGGAGGGTGTCAATGACGGTCCTCTGGACAGCAGTCAGATCAGCAGTCTTCCCCATACTTGTGATTTAGTTTACTGAACCAAGCTGAGTGTTTTTCAAGGCTCAGGAAACCCTTGCAGGTGTTTCGAGTTAATTAGACGATTCAAGTGATTCGTTGAACACCCTACTAGTATACTTTTTCATGATATTCTAATATTTAGAGATAGGATATTTGAGTTTTCTTAAGCTGTATGCCATAATCAGCAATATTAAAATAATAAAAGGCTTGCAATATTTCAGTTGATTTGTAATGAATCCAGAATGTATGACATTTTTGTTTTTTTAATTGCATTACAGAAAATAAAGAACTTTATCACAATATTCTAATTTTCTGAGACAGTCCTGTATATTATGGGTCTCAGATATATAAAAACCATGTCTATCATGTAGGGGTGTAACGGTATACGTGTGTACCGAAGTGTACCGAACGAATATAACGTTAAACGTAAAAAATTGAAAACGTGAAAAACTTTTTGGAAGTAATCTCTGGTGCAGCGTCGCAGCGTTTGAGTAGCATGTTCCTGCAGCCCATGCTGCTGGGCTGCTGGGCTGCAGGAACGCAGCGTTCAGTGCAATTTCAACGCGTCATAGAGCGACCAAGTCATTTCATTGGACGAGAGGCATACTATGAGAGCTGGTCACAGGGATGCGTTCATATTTAGTCAGTAATTTGAGGAACTGTCGAAATGGCGAACGCAGATAAAGTTGAGCTTGAAAATCCTCCAGCATCATTTTAAGTCTCCGGTTTGGGAACATTTTGGTTTCGCAGTTACGTACAAGAATGACGGACAAAGACAGGTGCACCGAACCAAAGCTGTTTGTCGGCATTGTTCAACTAACATTGGTTACGTGCAAGGCCGGATTAGTATCTCCAGGGGCCCCTGGGCACTGAGCGCTCATGGGCCCCCCCCAACCAACGCCTACCCAATCATACCAACATGACCAATATTTAGAATTTTCAGTCAATCTAGCATGTCCAATCGCACACCCATTTGTCAAAAGCAGGGACTCAGCCACATAGTTCAACCAAAGTAGGTCTAGCCTTTTGCCCTTTTAGCAAAAAATCACAAGACAAAGATACAATGGATAAGATCCCAAGACAGTGTATGGCTCAGGAATACCTAGGTAATATCACTCAAAACCTCAGAGCAGCACCCCACTTAATGCCAAAATATGACTGGCTGGCTGTACAAGTACACAAGGAGTTTTATTAGTTACGAACATGCCGGGCAGCGAGGTCCTGTGGGTTAAATGCGCGTTCATAATGCTGAGGAAAATAACTCTCAGAATAATGTTATTAGCACATTTTACAACTTGAGGACCTAATGTTTTTAATAAGGGCTATACAAACGTTCATACTGGGTAGTTTAAAAAAAATTATCCAATGATTTACAGACCACTCTTTCCCAATGTAAATCAATGGGAAAAAGTGTTTCCGGCCCAGCAACCTAACGGAGGTGTAGTACTGCCGTTTGGCCACAACGAATATTCTCATCAGAGTCCGGCGCACTTCCTGGAGGCCTGAGTGAGACCTACAGTACAGAGACGGTTTAGAAAATATATTAATTTGACCCTATAGAAAAGCTGTGTTATTTATGGCGAAGAGTGAGTGTCATTTAAAACAATGTATGATGAGTGAGGTTGTGCCTGAAAAAAAATTATAATTAAAATGATTTTAAAAATGTTTTTCATCTTGTCACTGAGGGCCCCTCAAGGGCCCCTGGGCACGCGGCAAAACATCAGATTTGCACTCATTTGAAAAGGCATCACCAGAACGTGATTATCACCGGTACCACTCGCAAAAAGACTGAAGTGCAAACCCAACTCCACCACTCGCAAAAAGATCAGACCGAGCCAAAGCTATTACAAACGCCAAATATCCTTATGTTGCCATGTTAGCAAAGTGCTACCTGGCTGTATCTGCTACCTCTGTCCCTAGAGAGGGTGTTCTCCACAGCAGGAGACATTGTTAGTGCCAGCAGATCTGCCCTTTCGGCAAGCAATGTGGACAAGTTCATCTTTCTTTAAAGAAAATTACAAGCAAGTCATAATGTCAAACTGGCTGCTTAGGTACTAGTAGAGTACAGTTCAAATACAGATTATCTCAGTTCACCGAAATGCTGCACCTTAATGTTTATTTTATTATATTTTGTATTTATTTGAGTGAATATTCACAGTTTAATAATAATCAAAAATCCAAAACTAATACTTTATGTTTTGTGAGTACTAGTACAGTAAAGTTCAAATACAGATTATTTCAGTCCATCGAAATGCTGCACCTTAATGTTTATTTTATTATATTTTGTATTTATTTGAGTGAATACATTATTCACAGTTTAATAATAATTAAAAAAAATTGATGATTCTGGGTCCTTAGCTTTAAAAAAGAAAAGAGGAGCTGGTGCCTGCTCGGAGATACAGCTAAATGCTGCCGTGATTAAACACCATATCATGTTCCAAACCACATCAAGGATTATTTCTGAAGCAGTTGGGAGTTCAAATGCTTTTTCTCTTGCGGGTTTACCACAAGGTGAATTCCTTTTTTTATTTCCTGCTTTTTTACACATACTCTCTCCAGTACAGGTTAGCTCTGAGTGTTAGCGATGCTTGCTAATGTAAATGTATTATCTTTTCAATTTACACACGGCATCTATTGCACGTCTGTCCGTCCTGGGAGAGGGATCCCTCCTCTGTTGCTCTCCCTGAGGTTTCTCCCATGTTCCCTTTAAACTGGGTTTTCTCTGGAAGTGTTTCCTTGTACGATGTGAGGGTCTAAGGATAGAGGGTCTAAGGACAGAGGGTGTCGTATTGTCATACTGATATTCTGTACAAACTGTGAAGTCCACTGAGACAAATGTAACATTTGTGATATTGGGCTATATAAATAAACATTGATTGATTGATAGGGCCGTGGGTGTAAAGGCAGCCCACATTTCCGATATTACGTCATATCGGACGCAAATCTGGATCAGCTCCGTTGTACCCCCGTTTTTAGAGATTTGGGTACGGAGGAAAAGAGAGAGGGCTTTGTTCCCTGACACACCGGGGACACATATTTATGTATAAAGGACCTTTAAAGCATTCCATATAGATAACAAGTTTTTTCAGCATTTCTTCAATCTGTACCTGGAGGATGATAGTGGTGAGGGGGCCATTCCTCTCCAGTCGGTCCGGGGTGGGAATGCCTCTCTGGGGGCTGCGCCTCAGCTCGTCCACAGCCTCGCTCACCACCCCCCAGAACCAGTCTGTCACCAGGGAGGGGGAGAAGTAGCACCCGTCCAGAGACTGAGGGGAGTCCAGAGAGGGGATGGAACCTTTACCTGAGCAAGGGAGAGAGGGAAGGGTCTAAATGCTGGGGCCCTCCATACGGACACAACAGGTTCTGGTTCTAGCTCATCAAACAAAACATGCAAACGGAATCTAGCTTAAATATGTTGGTACCTGTTAGATGCAGTATACAGTCAAAAGCAAACAATGTGCCAGTGCTCTGCTGCAAATAATATAAATCAAATTTAAATTCTTGCCCTTTTTTTAACCTTCCAGTAGCATTTTGCTGGGATGCATGTCCATGCTGTTAACTTATCACGCTAATCCCCCCCCTGCCACCTGAAGTACCGTTACATAATACCCCGTGGGAAATGTTATGATACAACCAAGAAATATTGCAAATGTGTTTTCCAAACGGCTGCGAATTAAAGCGATCCATTTCAATAACGTCATTACTTTTTCCCATCTTGGAAGTCTCCCACTGGCGAGCGGTGTGGCAGATTGATGTCGAGGCGTAATAAGGTAGCTTGAACTTTCGATTGTGCGGCTATACTCATAAATGTTGCAGCGTGGGGAGGCGTTTCTCGTCTAACATATGTGAGGAGTTATACAAGAACGGGCAAAAGTGCATCATGCATCAAGTTACCCTGGGGAAACACGGAACAAATGAAATTGGCTCCCTTTCCTTTAAGGTGCTACTTTGTACTTCTACTCCACTACAATTCAGAGGTAAATACTGTACTTTCACTCCATTACATTTATTTAATACCTTTACTTACTTTGCACATTTGGATTAATGATGTGAAATATAATCAACTCTTAAATCAGACTTTAGTTCCACCTGGAGTAAATTCACAAGCTACCCTGCAGTCTACAAAGCCATTAAAACTAGCTGCACCTTTACCATCTTTGAGAACACTTTCATGATCAATCATTATAAAACGGACCAATCTGCACAATGACTACTTTTGGTACTTTAAGTATATTATGATGCTTATATTTTTGTACTTTTACTTGAGTAACATTTTGATTGCAAGACTTTTACTTGTAACAGAGTATTTCCTACACTGGTACTTCTTCCACCTCTGCTTATATCTTTCTACCCATCCTCCCTTCACTCCCATCCTACTTACACATATCCCCCTCCTCTTCCTCCTCCTCCTCCTCATCCTCCTCAGCGGGGAGTCCATTCTCCTCCTGGCAGCAGATGCTCCAGCGGGACATGACGTTGGAGTCGCAGAGGCGGAGGCTGAGCCAGGAGTGGCAGGGGGGGGAGTGCCTCATGTCTAGCGTGACGGGCTGGTTGCGGTCATGGAGCTTGAGGGCGGGCACCAGCAGGGTGAAGTCCAGGTCAAAGTCGGCCCCTTTGGCGTAGTCCCCAAGATCCTCTGGGTTGAGGTCCAAGACTCCCTCTCGGGCCCCACCTGACAGCAGCAGGTACTCGTTGGCCACCGGGAGGCGCTGGTCCACTTTTTGGACTAATCCTAAAGGGTTGCAGGTGAAGAAAAAAACTAAATCACACTCAGCACAATTAATATTCAGTCGTCGGTATGTTTCGAGATGCGTTTCCGCTAGGGATGTTAAGATTCACCGATTCGCATCGGTGCACCGGCATAAACGTTCAAGATGCGAGTGCACCGGTTGAAAGAGTGCACATCGGCTACAGTTTGGGTGGAACTCGCGATGCATCGATTGTAGCGTCTTTGCATCGGTAAATAACGATTCATTCATATAACATCCTCTCATCCTGTCAGCACTCAGCAGAGACGATCTTTGATCTTTGCTTCGCCACTACGGAGGCCGAGAGTCTCAGTTATCAACAAACATGGAAGTCGAGGAGAAAGAGAAACACAGCCCACCGAAAAATACCTACAAATCAAATGTTTGGCAACACTTCGGATTTTTAAGAAAGACTGACAACTTGAAAAATTGCTAACTGTTAACGATGCCGTGCCGCTTTAAAGTACACAAGTAGTACGAGGAAGTTAGCGACGCACATAAAGAGGCGACATGGGGTCTGCGGCTGAAAAGAGAAACCTGAAAGTTAGACATGAGTTAAATCACTCAGTGAGGTGTTCTGTCAGAGAGAGTGGTGTTTAGTTTACAGCAGCCTGTCACTGCCAATAATCATTTAAATGTCTTCCTTACTGTAAGCAGTAAAACCTGTTTGTGAAAGGTTATTTGTATTTGTTATTGTTCCTATAGAAACCACTGCTTTCTGCTCACTGGTGAGTTAGCCTATGAATGAGTGTTAAGCACATCAGGCTGGCAGCTGTATGGGCATTGCACTATGGTAGTTGTTATTTGCACATTGTTAATCATGGGCAATGCATCCTTAAATTGTTTAACTGTGAGGTGTTATAACATTGTATTGTACTTTACTCTGGAGACAGAGAACACTAATACACTTGTGAAAAGGCCAGTTTGTGAAAGGTCCAAGTGTTTGTTTTGTTTAAGGTAAAAAAGAAACAATGGGATGTGCAGTACTAGTAGAGAGAACCAAATATGTAAATCACTTTTTTGTTAATGTATGATTTGCTGCATATAAGGAATAAAACTAAAATCCTCTGTCGTACCATATTGAATTGTATCATTATTTTGCATCGTGTTGAATCGCATCGTATCGGACTGTATCGCAACAGGGGTGAATCGTATCGCATCGCCTGGTGTTTCAAAGGTATCGTTAATGTATCGTATCGTTGGCAGCGTATCGAGGTGCGCATCGTATCGGCCTCAGTGATGGAGATGCACATCCCTAGTTTCCGCCAATGGGTTTTTTCTCTTCCACTCATATTAAAATGCATTTCATATTCAAATGCACGGACAAGCTCGGAGCACGCACACATTTCCAGCTCGGTTTGTTTTAAGAAGTAATGCATATATTTATGAGTATGAGCTGCAGTAATATTGACACAAGATAGAGTGTGAAATGAACAGCCCCTCTCAGTGACTGCTGGGCGAGACATTAACGAGAACAAGCCTACATGTCCTTAATTTCAGCTCTTTGCCGACATGCATCTACACCATGATTGGTCGAGGGGTTTCCGTTTTAGGTTAGCAAGAAATGGGAAATCACTTAAAGGAGATTTCCTGTGTTCATATTGTAGCTTCTTGAGTTAGTTGTTGAGGAAGTCTGATTGGGCAAGGCATACAAACAATGATCGTTTTACTATATACTATATACTCTCCTCTCTAAACAGTTTATAGGGGAGAAACTCACCCTCCAAATCCCTTTATGGCTCCTTAGCTGTCTTGTAAACTTCCCAAGCTCCGGGCCCATGGGAGCCGCAGTTCTGGAGTAAATTATATTTTTCCAGCTTAAAAGAACAACTTGATCCTGCCACTAAAACCCTGTGCTGGTTTCAAGCTAACTGCCAGCTACTGTAGGTCAAAGATGGAGCATGGACACTGAAAAACCCGCAGCAGGGGACAGATCCTGAGCTCGAGTCCCTCCAGGGCAGTTAAGTGGCTGCAGACAGCTGAAACAGGGGCATCAGACCGGGCCTGTAGGTCATGCCTCGGGGCACAAAGCTCCCCATGATTCCTCTTATCCAATTACATGGGCACACAACCTTAGTGGCATGTTTTCATGTGGTGGCATGTGTGTGTACCTAAGCGTGTTGGACTTGAAATTGTGACTCCAGAGAAAAGGAAAAGGCCACAGCTACTCAAAAAGTGGCAATTTAAAGTGTGAAGATGTTACATTTAGAAAGATATTTTAGTTTATTTTAGATTTTATATCCAACACATGATGCTCTGACTGAGGGACATTTCAAGAGCAGCATCCCCACCCACGCATTAGTTTCCTTCAGTGTATCAAAAAAGGTAGAACAGTTATTTTTTAAATGAGAATTTGAGGGAAATATTCCAGGGACTGAAATGTCAAACTCAAATGAGCTCACGAAGATCTCTCTGGTGCTTTGCTTTGAGAAGGTGCAAAATGAAAGGGCCTTATTTTAGGCGACCACTGGGGAGGAAGTCGAAGAAGAAAAAAAAAGTATGTATCGTTGGATTTTCAAATGTGTCAGCAGAATCTCCCTGTACGGCTCCAGTCATCTCCTGACTAACTAGACTTTCAATCTCAGTCTTTCCTAAAATTCCCCAACCTGAACTATCTGAAGACATCTCCGAAAGCTCCATTATCAAATATAGACTGCAGGAATGAGTCCTAAAACTCTGGGAATGAGTTAGCATTTTTGCAGTCATCTGGAGGTAACGGTGGGTTACGTATTAGCACAGGCGGAGCCATTTTCTGGACTCTATGGGTACTACTCTCATCAATGATACGCGAGCGTTCACACACTGAAGTTGTATAAACGTAGCCGGCCAATCAGGGGGCGAGCCTACCTGAATGCACGCGAAGCTCACAGTATATAAAGGCGGCTACGCCTCCTGACTGTCATCCTACACCCTCTTCAGCGAGCGGCATAGGAAAGACACGGCCCCACCTGTGCTTATAGAACTAGGGTTACAATACGTAACACACCGTTCTATGTCACACAGGCTCCGCCCTCTACTGGGTACAGTGGGTGGAGCCCCGATGGATAAATGCCCTGTCGTCCCACAACATCGACCCACCACACTGTCCCTGGCCTTTGGTTAACAGCCATCGCACCCCAACTTCCTATCACCTGGTTGAGACCGTGGAGAAGTTGGGGCTGTAGCTTACTTGGCTGGGTAGAGCCTAATTGGTCTGAATAAGCCCATAGCTCCACCCTGCAGGTGCCAGCGCAAGTGACTACACACTGCGCACCACTTTTCCCAGGTCCCTAAGGAGCATGGGGAAAACGTAAGTGTAGTATGTCCTCCACACTCACACGCTTAGCTCGTGTAGTGTGTGCACGGACCCTAGTTGAGAAGGCTCTCCCCTGCCTGCCCATAGGTAGGCGGGGAGAGTCTTCCAGCCCTGTATGGGGCTTACTGTGCACCACGTTTTCCAGGTCCCTAAGGAGCATGGGACAACGTGTTAACATCAATCCAACATATTGTAGCGAACAGAGAAATGGAGGCAGAAGACGTTATCTTTCAGTCAGCAATGCACACATTCAGCTACACTCAAGCTAGGCGCCGGTTCACTCACGGCAGGAGACTACCCCGGACCTGTCCCACCAGGCCTCCTGTACACAAAGGGGAGGACCCGCCCCTATCGCTGCTGTGCCAATCACGAGGCCGCATGACACACGCTGGCTCTGTCAGGTGATTGGCCGAGAACGTATTCAGTCCCCAGTTTACTAAGGACCCAGGCACAAGGACGCACGCTGCGATGTTATTGAGAAGACCATACCTTTTTAAATATATATAAAAATGGATCGTTTTGTAACTCGACCAAAAAAATCCACAAGCACAAGAGAGATACCATCCACCTCAGAAACCACCAGTGAACATGCAAGTGGCGAGGCGGAACCTGCTGCTGATGTAGCAGCTAATAAGGGTAAGCGCAAACGAGAGAAGACCCGAAAATATGCAGATAATTATCTGGAGACAGTTGGCATTGAATTTCCAATGTGTGCCATTTGCTCTACTGTTCTTTCAAATGAATCTATGAAGCCATCAAAGCTGCAGCGTCACTTGGAGACAACACACAGCCACTTAAAAGACAAACCTGTTGAATACTTCCAAGCTAGCCTCAAATCCCTCCAAGGTCAACAGATATTGATCAGAAAATCAGCCAAAGTTGGTGAGCTAGTTTGAAATGCTCTTATCAAATTGCTCTTCGGATTGCCCAGAAGAAACAGCCATACAAACTTGCAGAGGATTTAATATTGCCTTCAGCAACCGATATGTGTAAAACAATGTATGGGAATGATATTGACATTAACAAACTGAAAACCATTCCAGTGTCGGACACAACCATAGCTCACCGTATAGACGAGATGGCATCTGATGTGAGGGTGCAACTGATAGAGACGCTGAGGTTGGCAGATGCATTTGCATTACAATTAGACGAGTCAACAGATGTGTCTAAGGACGCCCAGCTTCTGGCGTTTGTGTGCTTTGTCGATGATAACGCACAACTAGTTCTGAAATATATTAACCTGTGTATTATTTGAATAGCTTAGTATTGAATGTACAATAACAGAGTAGCTATGTTTATACACGGCACTAGGCCCCGTTTAATATAAAACACAATTGTATGCCATACATATAGTAGGGGGGTCCCTGCTCCAGCTCTCCATCAGTTTGGGGGTCCCTGGCCTGAAAAACGTTGAAGACCCCTGGTCTAAGGTAATCACAGTAGAGTTGTGTGATGGCAAAAAGTGCTTCATACTTAACTCACACTAAATCTGAGGTGAGTGTTTTGTGCATTAGATTTGCAAAACAAATTATGAGCGATCAATTTGAAGTCTCTTCGGGAAGAGGGGAGGGGAGTAACACTTTATGGGCAGATCAAAGCCAGAAAGAGTGAGGAAAAGAGCATGTTGGAAGGGGGAAAGAATCAGACACCAGCCAAAGGGCAACAAGTTTGAAGCTGCGGCTCCTCTGATTTGTTTGGTTTTATCTGTCACTGATAAATTGGGGAAAAAAGAAAGAAAGAGCTTATTATCTCTCCGGCAAGGGCTCCAGTTAGAGAGGAGAAACTGTATCAATTAGTGAGGCTTCTTTAATCTGAAACACTGGCTGCCAGAAGTTTGAGGTTGTTCCAAGGAACACAATCTGCTTTTTCAATCCAAACTCTCAAACCGACAGTGCTTTACTGGGCACCCGCCAGCGTACGCGTACACACACACACACGCACACACGCGCGCGCACACGTACACACACACACACACACCCTATCATATATGCCTGTAGACTCACAGTCTGAGAATAGAGCTGAAATGGAGACAGTCTAGGCTGGTTTCACAGCCACGGATTAAACGTAATCCTATAAGAAATGTCTTTGAATGTAGATTTCCATTAGAGGGACGTTTTCCGATAAGAGCTATTCTCAGAATACACCCAATTTCAGGTCTGTGACGCACTATTTGACGGCTATTGGTTACTCAGTGTTTGGTAACAGCACAGCCTACCTACATCTATGGCAGTATATTCAAATTTCAATCCTAACAATTTCTCAAGGGCATAAATCATGTATGCTGTAATGAAGGCACAATATTTTGTTGCTCGAGTCTCAAAATGACTTGCACCAGGAAAAACTTAAATGAGCCTAAACCAACACCTCAGATCTGCAGCCGCTGCCGACCTCTGCACTGCATCTTCATTTCTGAATTTGAATTCTTACAATGAAAGTAATGCAGAAATAGATATCTGTATGCAGATTTAGTTTGGATAAGGGTTGGTAAAAGCTATTTTGAAGAAGCAAAAAAAGGAGGACGAGAAACATTTTCTTTGAGAAAGATAAACGGGAACTCTGGTCCGAGAGCATTTATACCAAGCAGGGCCTCCTCAAAATGGGAGAAAATAATGGATTAATAGTTGCATCTGTATTTACAAGTAAAGTATAAGACCTTCTGCAAAGCACTGCAGAGAAATCCCCCTGAAGCCGAGCAGCGGCATCATGGGAAAAACGCCTTTTTTCATCACAGCCAGAATGAGAGGTTTCTGCCAAACACCTCTGGTTTGATGGACTCCAACAATAGCTCTGTAAATCTCCCTGGAAAATGGGATTCCTCTAAATAAGCTGGTGACGTCTATATGCTGTTTCTGGAGGTGAGAAAGAGAGGAGTCAAAACTGGTCATGCAGGAAAAGCCAGTTATCGCTTTATTTTGCGATTATTTTTAACGTTTATTTATCTAAAGACAGTTGACTTCTCTTACATTCACGTAGATCCATAAGTGAGGAACACCAACATGTTAAAAACTAGTTTCATATTTGTTTGATTACGTTCTGAGTTACATAAAAAGATGCATACTCATGTCTCTATGCTAAAAACAAAGCTACAACCTGCTATCGGTTAGCTTAGCTGAGCATAAAACCGGGAATACCATTAGCTTAGCTCTTTGAAAAAGTAAATCTGGATAGTAAACCTCTAAAGCTCACCAATAAAAGAGCTTTACAGTATCTAGTATTTCTTTCATGAAAGACAAGGTTTTGTTATGTTTTATGGACAAAGTTATGCTCCGAACTACTTCTTAAAAGATGCATTCTTAGGTCTCTATGCTAAAAACAAAGCTACAACTAGCTATCTGTTAGCTTAGCTTGGCATAAAACGAGGAAACCATTAGCCTAGCTCTTTGAAAAAGCAAATCTAGATAGCTCACCAAAATATGAGCTTTTTTTCATCAAAAGACAACGTTTTTTATGTTTTATGGACGAGGTTATGCACTGGACTACTTCCTGACCAGGATTAGTAACACTATGGAGGGCTTTGCGTCTTTTTACTAAATTACGCTAACTGTCCCTTGACTGTCTCCTGTATTGTCATACAAGTCTTGAAAAGAAAGCAATATAATTCTGAAATGTTCAACAAATCCTTTGAAAATGTAAGTTGAAATTCATTACCAAATGGCTAATGATTAAAAAGGAAGTTGTCTGAGTCTGAATGATATTCACAATTGCTCCTCTATGCGACCTTTCTGTTATTTCAGACAATAAAACTCAAATTCAGCTGTGGATCGTGCCATAACACTAATCTTAAAAAGCAGCCTCATCCCGAAAGGAGCATCTCAATCCGTAACAATAGACTCCCGACAAATGAAGTCTCGCCCGGATGTTATCAGTGCTTCTTGCAGCCTCACCTCGCACTCTAATAGCAGATTAATCCTGCAACTCGCTGTTTATGAATTCATATCAAGGCAGGAGATTAGCTAAAAAATAGGCCCTTTTTAGAGATCAAATGGAGAAGTTCCATTTTAATCTCACTTGGCGGGATGGGTTTAAAGCACTGAGCCAGGTGTGTGTGTGTTCAATACAAACAGTCGCTCAGAGGGATGAAAGACACACCACCTGCAGAGGGAGGATGCAGGAAGCTGTCAGGGTCTTCCAGCTCTTCACTGCTGCTTTGATGCCAGGTACACTCTGATGCCATGTCCCGCGAAATGACAGGCAATTATCGCTAAAGGAAAAACTGCAGGTGGACTTTGACATTTTAGAGCGGCCTAGTTGCTTGTGAAGCCATGCAAAACCGATCCCTTGATATACTATTAAGGAGGAGAGAAAGTCTCATATAAAGTAATGAGCCCCCATTACATTATCAGAAGCAGTCCTACTTATGTCTTTACAAAATACCTTTTTTTTGTTATTTTCAAGATAAAGGACAAACGGAATCAGTTACAGTTGGTTTGCCTATTAATATGGATGGAATACTGAATTGGCCTAATGGCACAGGCCCCCCCCCTGGCTTTCAATTGAAGAGACACGTCCCAACCAGGAAACGATTTAAAATGACCACAATTAAACTGTTTAAAGTAGAGAATAAAACAAGTATACTGGGTCCCCTGTTTTAATCTGAAAATCATATCTGCACGTTACAAAAAATGGTGCGTCACAAACACTCGCTTTGTCCTTTAGTTCTCCCAGCATTTATAAAAATGTTATTTGAAGTTTTCCGAAACTTCACTATCTGATTTGAAGGAAATAGGGGAATGTCTGTTTGCCCTCCAAATCCCTTGATAAAAATAACTGAAAGTGACGAGGTGTGCTGCAAACATTCACTTTTTAATTGTTTTTTTCCCCGGCAACTCAGGCAGCCACAGCCTGCGCATACAATTATGTTATCATTTGACAGCCACAGACCAAATTATTCCTCCCCATTTGCCTCAGGAATACTTCAAGTGTGATTACGAAAGAGGAAAAAAAATCACTATGTCAGCTGTGCTTATTAAAACGAACACCACAGGAGATAATATGTCATGCGGTGTCAAAACACTGCTTAGAGAACATGCCAAATGATGTAAATGGTATTTAATTAGACACTATGAAAGGCTTAATGGATGAGGCCATGTTCAGTCACAGGACACTCTACTGTGTTTAAATGACAGTTTGATTTGTTACAGAGCATTATGTAAGAGACGTTGCGAGCTGAGCTAAATTAACATCATCTAAATTGTGTTTTGCATTCATTTTCACTGATGTGCCAGCTGTCCGACAATTAGGCTTCATGCTGCCAAAACATGCTGAGTCAGTGAGGAACAATGACCGTCGTTTATGGCAGGAAAGTCGCAGCTCGTGTGTGTGTGTGTGTGTGTGTGTGTGTGTGTGTGTGTGTGTGTGTGTGTGTGTGTGTGTGTGTGTGTGTGTGTGTGTGTGTGTGTGTGTGTGTGTGTGTGTGGCCAAACTAATCAAACACAATATGTCATCTACTGCCATGGATCTGGATTGGCTGCCTCTCAAATCCAAAATGACATTAGCAGAGAATTAGTCAGCCTGAGCTAGAAAACCAAAACTGAGTCAGCTGGTTTCCCGAAGGAGATAGAGTCGCCACTCTGGTGGTTAAAATTTAACCAGGAGGGATTTCTTATTCCCCGAAATAAAATATGCATGACTTTGCTTAAAGTCTGAGCAGCCATGGAAAGGTTAGAAAGTTTGGGAGGAGATATTTAGTATCTTATAAAAGCAGCCAGTATTAAAGCCTTAACGTCTCATGGAAAAGTTGTACTCACTTGTGTGTATGGCACTGAATATAGCATCCTATGAAGGTTTCCTACAGCCTAAGGCGAGTAAGATTCAACACTTTATTAATGGCACTAAGAATATAATTTAAGACCAATTGTACGCCTTTTTTTGTTATTAAGTTCTGCATAATGTCAGACAAATATGTAAAAAAAATGTACAGTAAGGCCTTATTTATAGAACCTACCAACCTGGATAGCATTTGAGTTTAAGGAACCCTCTCCAATGGAAATGTCAGGATTTTGGACATTTGGGGTGAGAAAAGTTTGGAATTTGTATCCCTCTGTTTTGGAACCACTGTGAAATGTTATGAGCCACAACAATGCCGAAAAGATCTTGGGATTTTAGTGGGAATTATTCATTTGCAGGCTGTCATGCACCATCACTCACACACCAACACACACGCGCAGATAGGCTCTGTTTTGTTTTTCAGTGTTTGTTACAGCACAAGGTGAACTTTTGAATCTCCTGACTTGGAAGAAGAAGAAAGAACCGGATCCCCCTTCCCTATTGAAACGCCTTCACTGAGGGCCTGTTTAGTGTGATGCACATTTATGTTTGAACAGTGCTAAGTGCGGGGAGTAGTGGAAAACAAAGGGGCTGATGTAAGAAGACAAACAGGAAGGCAAGAATGTGAGGTCACTGGAGGACAGAAGGAAGATTTGGTGCACTGCATAAAGAGAAACTCATTTCTTGTCGCAAAATATCAACAGACAATAAGTTATTCTGTCGCCTCAGAGAGAAACATTTCAAAATCTGGACAAAAAGGAACAGAGATGACAAACTTGGACAAAAAGTTGGGTTTAGGCAAAGCAATATATCTCCTTCATCAGACTTTTTCAAAACAAAGATACTGTGGCCCCCCCACCTCCCCTGCCCGAAGGTTCAACAGTGTTTACCGAAAGGCACGGTAAATAAGAGTTTATTTTTAGATCAGTCACACTGTGAAGAAACTCACTGAGTGTGTTTACGTTTAATATCTTTCCTCTATCCTTTTCCCTGACAGTGTACAAAGCACAGTGGAGATCCTACTGCAGCGGTAACTTTATCAAACTTAGCAAAAACAGCCAATCGCGACAGCATCCATGCACACAAACTTTAACTGCCGCATGGTAAAGCTCATCCAGAAGGCCGGTAACAAGGTCCCTGCATCAAACAGATGCTATTTGCTTTTCAGTGCTTCAGTGCTGCCTTTCATCCTCTGCAGAGCATTGAGATGCTCCTAATGCAGCTCCCGACGCTTACTAAACTTTATATTCCTACAATCCAAAGCGTCTCCCTCTGAGGAACGCTGCAAACTTTTTTCTTCTCACAGTCAGAGCTGTCACAGTGAGCGGTGAGGCACGGGGGGGAAGAAATACCAGCAAACCATTGGTGATTATGCAGGAGAGGGAGCCTCTATAGTCAAGGAGACTCTTAAGTGAGAGTGTGAAGTGGGAGAAGACAAAGAGGCTGCTCCACTGGCAGCATGACAAATCTAAAAGACCAAAAAACTAGTTTAGGCGCAAATGTAATCTCTGCATGTACAGTAATGGTGTTCAGAGGCACAGGCTACTTCATCCACTGGGAAATACATAAAATACCTGTTTGATGAGGCTATTTTGAATCCTACAGGAGCTGTGTCTCAACCAATGGAATAGTACTAGTTTGACAGTGATTGTGTGTAATAATATTCCAAATACACACTGAATGAAGTGTGAAACTAGAACCAAAATGGACCAAACTTTTCAGGATGGACAGACTGATGGTGACATGAGGATGACAGCAGGGAGGGGGGAGAGTGCCACCTATTGGAATAACAAAGACACTTCACTTCTGAAAAATACAATACAATAGAAACAGCTTCATGTCACACCTAGCAAAGCCATCTCTCATTGGTTCAGGGTGTGCATGTGTGGATTCTAATGGCTGTGCCAGAATGCATCCCCATTGCCACTTATCACAAATATCTAATTTTGCATTCGGCACTTAAATAAAACAACCATGTGATAATCTTCAAGGGGATTAAATGGCAGATATTGCACCTTTTCACATGCGTCATTTCAACACACACTAAGAATACAGTGTTGATCGTGTTTGTCACACATGCCGTCTCACAACCTGAGTCATAAAACGTGCCTGCAAAACAGAAGCGTGTCCCATCATGTTCAAATCAGATTGGGTTGCTTTTTCTCCTTTGGCTCAAATTGAATGTCACATTTCTACAGACAGAAATAAATCAAGAGCAACCATAAATAAATAAATATTCTGCTGTCCTTGTCCTTAGTCCTGTTGGTTCTTTCCCATTTCGGTCTGAGTCTGGATATTCAAAACAGTGAACGCAGTGAACTACCTCAAGAATAATATAGTTTTGTTACATTTAAGAAAGTTTAAACATTGTTAACGTTTACAAGAAAAGAAAACTTAGTATCATGTTAAAGCCTTGTTGTATTCATAATTTTAATAGAAATCTAAAATGTTGTGCCCTTAATGTTGTGTCAATTTAGATTTAAGTTATACATTTTAGTATCAACTACGTGTTCGACATGATATGGATTTAGCCATACAATTTGTTCCATTAGATTGTATTGATGTCACATAAAATGCACTGAGTGCAAGCCCAGCTTGTTACATGTTAATGCATGTTGAACAGCCAACTGGGGAGCAAGGCGTTGCTGCTGGGAATGATTACTCATTGCTCTCCCAGAACTACCCTGGGTAAATAAAGGGCAAAAAGTAGATAATATATGCTCTTTTTTTTCATATACACACTTAAAAAATATAAACCTGTGTATACTAAGAGAACGAGGGGCAAAAATAGACATCGACAGAGAGAAGCGCATAATAAGGAGATTCATCTGTGACAATTAGGAGAACAGATTTTCTAAAAAACAATGTGACATATTACGTTTATCCCAGATGGTAAGTAAAGATTGTGATTCCAACACCAAATGGTCAACAGCTAAGTAAGGAAGTAGGTGTTACAATTATTTAGTGGTGAATGGAGAGCATTTTTTTGCAGACATACCGAGCATGTTGAAGATAAAGTCCTTGGCGGTGTGGACCTCTAAGGCAGTCTGGTCTCCGAACTCTCCCTGCTCAAGTACCACCAGCTCGGACACCTGTGCTGACAACTGCTCCAGGGTGGCCCCCGACCGGAAGTCGACCTCTGACAGCTTCTTGGCGGGGGCTGGGGAGCGCGGGGCCACCGCACTCATCAGAGACTCCATGTCTACAACCCTGTAGGGTAGAGATAATATATCAGTTGTTTGGTTAGCTAGATTGGGGTTTTTTTATTATCACAACAGCCCTATTTTCATTGCCAACTCAAATAAACTATGCTGTCACAGTGCCAATAACAACTTTTGGATTTGAAGCTAACTATTTAGCACCCTTGAACAAAACACAGGTCTTTGTTTGACCTGTTTTCACAATGTTCAGCTAACTGTATTTTTAGACTGATTTAGTTCTTAAGCCTTTGTGTTATTTCCATATAATGCTGGCCTTGTTTTCAAAAGCCCCATGTGAATCATGAGGGGCAAGTCTGGAGAAACACATGACATCAGGGAAGAACTGAAATTACATTTTAGTGGCAAACAAATATGCTGTAGCAATTACAGCTTTGATTAACATCCAGTCATTAAACATGATGCAAATGTTTATATTCCTAACAGCCCACAAATGCACTTATAACATGATTAATAATATGTATGATGCACTTACTACATGCTTCTAACCTGATAAAATAATGTTTGTAAATAGTGAATGCCTTTAAGACGTATATTGTATCGTGCATTGTATCATAGCATGTCAAATAGTAAGAGTTGGTCGTGCTTAAGAAATGGGTAACATGTAGCCTGTTAAGGGGACAGCATATTTCTTGAAGGAATTAGCGTAAAGTGGAAAGGGCGTTACGCTTATTGAGTTATTACATGTTTAACTAGTTGTATTAAATACTGTGTCTTGTTAGTAACAAGTTACACACGTGTAATGTAAAAACAGTTCAGTGGAATGTCATGGCCTCTGCCCTACCAAACTAGGTCAATTAGCGAGCAAGCTCCTAGCCGCTAAGCTAATAGCACAGCAAATTAGCCAGCCTGCTGTCTAACATTAGCTAGCTAATTAGATCATTCGTAATAAACAGCACAATATCGTGGGCAGCGTTAGCTAGGTGCATATGACTGCTGTATAACTATATAAGCACACCATTGGACTTCCAGTAATAGGGTCGATTTGGTACCTCGCCCACAGTCAGCTAATTTATTTTATTAGCTAAGTAGCTTTTATCAAATTAGCATGCTAGCTAACATGGCAGGTGGGGATAGTGAAAATGCGAGCTCACATTCCCGTATACAAAGTCACATTCACACTAAAAATCTCTAGCCACACACACGCTTGCACCCACATGCACTCGTTAGCTTGCGAGTAGCGGATCACAGTGCAACGATTAGCTATGAGGCTAAAGCTGCCAAGTATCGCAAACAGACACACACCCTTTACACAGTGATCCGAGGGAGTCTCTCCGCTATCTTCTATGTTTACTGTTATTGTGATTCCTGTGCTTCAATCCGCCTTCTTCAGCTGTCATTTCCAACAGGTCCCAGTCGCCACCTTCCCCCTGGCAACACCGTCCCAGAAATCATCATGGTCCTTCTCTGAGGATCCAGGGATTAGTAGTATGTGTGCCACGAACGCCCCACATTACAGGAGGACTACACACGGATTTGTGAGGTCAGGTTATGATTAAAAAATTGTGCCCGTGTCCTCGCCGATAAAATAAGGCTGTGCTGAGGTTTAGCAGTAGAAGGCAGGGCGGTTTCACCAATGAACAGCCAGTGTTTAGATGCATGGGAATGTGAGGAGTCCTTCCTGTTGTAAGGGGCTGCATGTGGAAGCACTGATTCTCCCCACAGTGCCCACCCACCCCTATATAATGATAATAAACCACCTGTTGATGGAGGGAGGGTATGTAAAGTGGATTACACAATGCATCTGAAGAGATCCGCCTAATATAATCATCCTTAAATGAATTATGGTATTATATGGTTATAAATGAGTAAGCCTATTATATAATTACATGTGTTCAAATAACTCTTGACTTTGTGAATGCATACAGGAGGAGGGAATTGCATACATACCAGGTAGAATGCTATGAATATTTAATCTTAACCTACATTCAATGTATTTGAATAAATAAATGATATGCAATATACCCAACATATATAGAATTAATATATAAATAAATAGCTGGCCTCTTACATAATGTTTTAACAGAATCATGACACACTACGAGAAAAGGACCTCGTTGCAGTTTATTTTTTTACCATAACAGTGTGTTGGCTTTTATTACAGCATTTCTTTCTGACATTTTATTTCTTTCTCACATTTTATAAAGTAAAGAGGCTTTCATTTCATTTTATTGTATTGTATTTATAGTCCCTAGTGCAATAGTGCCATAACGCAACTCACTCACGTCTTTTTTATTAGACTAGTCACAAGATAAATCATATTTATTAGGGGAGCTTCTGGTAGAGTTTGTTTCTAAATTTGAATAGATTGTGTAAAAGAAGCAACCTCTTTCTGCATTTTTTTTATCGTTTTTTATGCTCACTAAAAAACAGGTTCCACTATATAAAATACTTCCTGTCTATACAGTACGCATAAACCTCCTTAATTACACTTCCAAGTTATTCTTTTCCTGCTAAACTTCTTTGGATTGATGGTGTCTGGAATGACCTGTCGCACCTCAGCCTGTCGATGGATCATTACCGTCTCACATTGTGGGAAGAGCTGTCTGTGTACAATAGGCGCATTCACACTGCGGTACTTTTCCCACAAAGGTTCATGCGAACTTAGTTCAGTGAACTCTTTTATCGCGTTCACACCAAAAAGAGCCGGTACTAAATATAGCTCTTTTCTCACAAAAGAGCCGCTCGAAAGTCCCTGCTAGAGAGCAGGGACTTTCGAGCGGCTCTTTTGTGAGAAAAGAGCTATATTTCTGATTGGCTGGGCGGATTGCAAACCACGCCCCGTAAAACTTCCAAAAAGTTTTGTGAAGCCGCCATTTTATTATCCTCGCATTAGCATTATTAGCATTAGCATTAGCCCAGCGCAGAAACGCAGAGAGACTAACTTATGGCAACACAAAATAAAACATGGGAGCGGTGGAGATGAGGAGGTGTCGGCGTTCTGGCGATTTACTCGGAAGGCTTCAGTAGAAGCTGCTGGGAGTCCCAGCAGCTTCTACTGAAGTCCTCTTACAACTCCGGGGACTTCCGGCCGGGGACTCCGGGCGGCAGTATCCGCCGTGAAGTTGTTTGTAGCCTGCCAGTAAACCCAAAGCAGAAGAAGAAGAAGTGAAGTCAGCGGCTTCATTTGCCTAATCCTCCCCCAGGGACTTTTTCCGGTGTGAACGCGATCTGTACTTAGTTCATGCGAACTAAAGAGTTTGCATGAACTAAGTTCGCATGAACCTTTGTGGGAAAAGTACTGCGGTGTGAATGCGCCTATTGCAGCGTGTGATTCATCAGCCTATTCTGTAGCATAAGTACGACATTTTTCAAGGTAACTCTGTACCAAAGAGCACTTAATGAGCAAGTTGAGGGAGTGACATTACCTTTCTGCAAAATGAGAGGTTAGAGACGAGCCTGGCCTTCAGCAGACACAGTGAGACAGACAGCAAAATGAAAACGCAATATCTCTCAAACTTTTTCTTTGGTTTCTTTTTAACCAGAAAGGAATGGAAAAACATTACCAGCTCGCTTGACATTCCTCAATGTATCCCCCCGGGCTAGAATTGGTGCGATAAAAATCTTCAAATCGAATCCCAGGGATTTGATAGGAATGTGTCACGTCTGATATTCATGGATCAGTCTCTGAAGTTAGTGCTTGTTCAGCAAAATTAGTGAAGGAGAAGTGATGAAAGAATATAAAAGAAAGAAAGAGGGGAGGTGCCCTAAGATAATAATAGGGAAAGGTGGACGGAAGAGCGGGAGGAAGGAAAATGGATGAAAATATCATTTTTATTTCATTCTTGTTTTCTTCTTGTGCCTTTTGCACAAACAGGAATACAGAAATACATCTTAAGATCTTGCCTTGATCGGAGTATTCAGGTTGTTCCAAATACTTTGTTATACTATAAATATCTCTCAAACATTCATCGTTTCAAAAAGGGGTTTACGCATTTCAAAATGTACTACAATACAAAACATTTAAAACTCTTTATTCCTTCTGCACTGAAAAAAATGAAATGTTAACTTAAAATATATGCATTATTTCAACAGATGTCACATAACTGTATTAGGTAACTTGAAAGCAATACTATTAAGTTTAACATATTATTTAATTTTAACTTAATATTATTGCTTTCAATTAACTAATTACAGTTATGTGAAATCTGTTGACAAAATATATTTATTTAAAGTCAACGTTACAGTTATTTCAATGTGACTAACAAGCTGACAATGCTGTAGACTCTTCCACAAATGTCACAAATCCAATCTATATACTTATTATAAGGTTGTATTGTGTTTACACAAGTGTTCGGTTGAAGCACATGCACTTCCAAACTAATCTTGGAGAACAAAATTGTAGATTAATTGGAGAATTGTATTTTGGAATAACTGTAAAATCGACAACCAATGTCTATAAAGTGCGAGTACTATTCATGTTGATATTTTGTATACTAACTCCTAATATACTATGCCAGTTAGTATGTTGTGAATGTTATAGCATGCAATATGGATTGGTAATTGGACTACACACGTACAAAGATATCACCTGCAAGTGCTGATCAGTGATAAAATGATCTATATTTGCAGCCCATTGGGAAATGTTCAACCCAGTCTCACGGCATTTCGTGTTCACCAACACGATTTTCCCCTTTTTTTTTTCGTGTTGCACAGCACGATTTTAAAAGCAATGTATTTCTACTGGTAATGACGCTCATGGAAGCACGGCATTCGTTTGTGTCGGCTGCCCTTAAAGGCAATGTGAGCGTCCATTCTCATTGGATAACGGAGAATTGTACACCCGGAAGTAAGTATTCCCTTTACTGTCGATTGATTTTACAGTGATATCTGCACTACTCATCGACTAAAAAACACCAGATTATCCTTGTTAATTACACAACATTGATTGGTTTAAATTGTGTGCAATGCTTTTGTATTTTTCCCCTTCGATTCGGAGAAACAAATATTTTTTCGGAGTAAAGGATGGCAGAAGACACTACACTACCCAGAATCCCCAGCTATCGTTTGGACTACACCATGTGCTCTGTTTGACAAACCCCGTTTTTTTTCACCATTCATTCCAATGGCTGGCGTCTATGTCATGTGATCTTCAAATTTCGCCTGCAGAAGAAAAAAAACATGGCCGAACTTCGTTTTATTCTCGGTGTAAAATGCCTATTTTAAAGTTAGTTTCGTCATTAAAATGCGTTTTGATGTCATTTGATGCGAGAAAGTTGTTATTTCAGATTATGTGTTCAGTGGATGTACATGATCTTTAGTTTGCTAGTTATTACGAAGATTACTTCAGGAAATTGCGTCCATAGAACGTTTTCATTGTTACCAAGGTGGTTGCTAGGGATGCTGCTATCGATATTATTTCTGTTATGTTGTGTAACTGTTTAATGGTGTTATCTTTATTGCTACCCTTCCCCGTCAATGTATAGTGTTGGTCCACAGCGCAAACATATTAGTTTAACAAAATCCGCATCTAAAGATAGCCTACGTTATTTTCCCCTGTGCAATTCCAGTCTCACATCTCACATCACATCGTCATTAACAAATACCGGAAACAGACCGAAAACATTTAAAAAAAATTAAATAATACTTTATTCCGAGTGTGCTTGCTTTTCTCTTTGAAAGTCATCACATAACGGCATTGTAATACACGGTTCGGCTGCATTAAATATTACATATCTGCCGTAGTTCTGTATTTATAGAGCCCTGATGAGAAGACTTCTAGACAAACATGTGGAACTGAAAACGTGACGTGGATCATAAATATATCAGCCATTAAACAACATCTTACATTTCTTTTCACACAATACGTCTCCTTGCAGTATCAACACTAATTCGGCTGACTTTTATATTTGATCCAATTGGTAGATAGGCTGTATTTACACCATAAAGGTGCACAGCTGATATAAAGGGACACCTAGTGGTTAAAGCATGTTATTGAATTTCATTATTTTTATTATTAGATATTAATAGGATCCCTATAAAGTATATTCATTACTCGTTATTCTCTACTAATAGTTAATTAAAGACTGTATATAATGACTATTTTTGCACATCCCTTTCAAGATTTCAAGATTTTCTAAGGTTTATTGACATATCATATCGGCCCACACAACTATGGTGTAGTTATGCATTGAATGAAAAACTTGGGTCGCAGGTTCCTCAATAGTGCATTACAAGACATCTATCAATATGTGTGCATACCTCCAGCAATGTTAACTATGTTGAAGCACTTATTTTAACTGATATTATACATAATGTATTATACTCTTATAAGATGTATGTAGATATTTCATCTCCGGCCTTGTCAGGTATTGAACAATCAATAAATAAAGAACACAGAATTGTTAAATATAAAACACAGAATTTGTGTGATTATACTAAATGATTTACAAATAAACACCACTGCATATTTACAGTACAACTGTTACACATGCTGATGTAACGCAAATGTTCCAACTTGGGATCAATAAAGTATATCTTATCTTAAGATGATCGATGGCTACTGCCATATTTGCAAAATTTGCCTCTGAACCTTGACAAGTGCATGTTTCAGGCTTATCAATTAAAGTTATGTAATGTTATCAATTAACAACAGGAGGGGTCACAGGCATAAGACCAGCTGTTAAAGAAAGCTCTTCTGACCTTAGCTGTCATGTGGGTATATATTAATGCTGCCCATTATGGGCACAAGCAATTTTCACCCATTTATTAATTATATGTTTTAAATTTGAGTGTTTCCTATCCCCTAAACCTCCAGGGATGTACACAGTTTAATACTGGCAACTTCTTATTATGGGAAATACGAAAACGTCTTTTAAAACTACAATTCCCAGTAGAGACGTGCCATAGATAGAGAACATGTTGCGAAACAGAATAGCCGGCATGTGTAGTTCTGGGGACGGGGTGGGGGAGGAGGGGACGGGGTGGACCCGTTCAAATCCAGTTTTGGACAGTCTGCCGTGGTTCCATCCCATTTCAAGTGCTGTTCGAGGCTCGGTGTAACCCTCGGAGCACACTCTCCAATCACAGTGCTTGAGGACTATCACGGGGTTTGTCAAACAGAGCACATGGTGTAGTCCAAACGATAGCTGGGGATTCTGGGTAGTGTAGTGTCTTCTGCCATCCTTTACTCCGAAAAAATATTTGTTTCTCCGAATCGAAGGGGAAAAATACAAAAGCATTGCACACAATTTAAACCAATCAATGTTGTGTAATTAACAAGGATAATCTGGTGTTTTTTAGTCGATGAGTAGTGCAGATATCACTGTAAAATCAATCGACAGTAAGGGGAATACTTACTTCCGGGTGTACAATTCTCCGTTATCCAATGAGAATGGACGCTCACATTGCCTTTAAGGGCAGCCGACACAAACGAATGCCGTGCTTCCATGAGCGTCATTACCAGTAGAAATACATTGCTTTTAAAATCGTGCTGTGCAACACGAAAAAAAAAAGGGGAAAATCGTGTAGATTAAAAATCAATAGATTAAAAATCGTGTTGGTGAACACGAAATGCCATGAGACTGGATTGAAATGTTCTGGGAGCAAAATGTTTACTTCCTGTTAACATGCCCTTAAACCCTTTTCTGCACTCTGAAATGCAACTTGCTTCTGATGAGGGAGTGTTTAAATGTTACAGTTAAGCAGCTCACAGGAAAAAAAAGGTAGTTTACAACTCTAACGTTTGAGAGTCGTACACTTTCACAGCGCTATTACAACAGACAGTTATCCCTTTACGCAGCATAACCCAAACCATCACCAACATCCAGCATCTCCCTGCTGGGTAATAACCCAGACACTGCGTTACTCTGCGAGACGACCACCGCTGATAGTGGTTATGGTGATGCCGTAACAATGATCCCGTTAGCTCCTCTGATGCATGGCCATCATCACTGTGCTGCAGATTGGAGTGAAAGGATTGAGGATAAAACTGTGAAAAAGGGGGCTGTAGTGACTCTGTGTCCATTGAAGTGAGGGAATAATCTATCTGAGGGTGTGCTGTAGCGCTGACCATCATTTAAGTGGCTGGAAAGGGTCAGCGTGGCCATGTGCGACGGCCATTACAGTCATTCCGCTTCACTGTGCAAAGAGCTGCCGCCTGATTGATGTCCGAGAGAGGATTTAGCACTGCTGTTGTGTGTATCATACAGCATGCACTTTACTATATTGCCTGTGGGTTGATATGTGTGTGTGTCTCCTGGTCCATGTGAGCAAGGAGGAAACTGTGGCTAATCATGCAAGATGGCCGGCGTTTCATTCCAGAGGAGCACGCATTTCCACAGTCAGCCCATCTCATCCCATAAGCTCTCTATCACCCCCCTCGTTCATGACTGCTGACTCTCACACAAACACTCCCTCTTCATCTTTAACCAAAACAGGCTCTGACCAAGAAATCAATGGGACAGCGAGGCCTACCAGAAGGAGCTGATGTAATTAAATCCAACTGCAGAGTAAGAGAAATAAAGCATAGGGAGGCTTGTGAAGTGCAGAGGAAGTCCCTGGAGGTATAATTAACAGTATCTACTGTTAGTATCTTCTTTCTCCAACACTCACTACTTACAGACTGAAGCAAAGCACCAGACAGTGGATTTGCTTTCAGACCCTCCTGCTTTATGACATGTGGATTAAATGGCAACATACAGAGCCTATCAATAATAATGAATACAAGAGGATTTAATGTGTACTCTTATCACTGAAATAGGACACACCTGAATCTTTGCAGGAGCTGCAGGAATTTGTCCTTAAACATGGAAATAACAAGGTAAATCTATTTGCATCACAACATTTTGACTGGGACTATTTCCTGGCCAGGTAAATCGGTAAAACAAATGTTGGGAATACTCCATTTTGAAGGGGTTGAAAACGTTTTTAGTTATTTAGATAACTTTTTTAATCCTCATTTAATCCTCATCCTCACTGTTAACTTGCTTAAAATGTATGAAAAGACAAACACTGAGAACTGACTAGCTCTGTCTCAATAGCTTGAAAAGCTACAGAAAATGACATTAATGAAGACACAAGTGTCTCCCTTAATCTCATTTTCCATTTCTCCCTCTCTCACACATTTGATGTGGTCGGCCACAGCAGAGCATCTTGATCCGGCTAGATCTTAACACAGGAGTGCTGTGCTGGCACCAACAGGGATCCACACTTCTGGATGTCAGCTGATAAATAAATAGCCCTAAAATAAGACTGCTGTGTGAAAGTGGTCAAATGTTGTCTTGCTAGTCAGTCACATGATTATCCCCTCAAGTATTTAACAAGCACAGCTGAAAATGTGATGATGGCACTTCAATTATGCACCTGACAGTGCGGAACACGCTGTGACTTCCAGTCATGTGTCTCCTGTAAAGTTAAAAGTTGTGAGTCAGAGATATGAGACCGGGTTTCAGAGCGTTATCTGTTGCCTGGTCCTGGAATAGCAGAATGCTTCACAATAACTACTTAATTCTAATAAGGGTTGTATGAGTTGTGATCAAGAGCTCATTGGCACCGTGTGCAGTCGATAGCTCTTTCTCTTCTGAGCAGAGCCTCGGCTCCTGTGACGACCCCAGAAAATTGACCCGAAGATTTATACAGCTATTTTCTAAAGGTCTCCCATTCGTGGGCCTACAGTCAGGAAGGCAAATTAGTGTTTCAATGGATTTCAATTTGAATGAGGAGTGGTTGGAACACGGCCCTGGCTACGGGGAGGCCATGGGTAATGAACTCCTTTGTGTTCTGCCACTTAGAGGATCAAATGCTCCAGGCTTTGAAGACATTCAGCACCGCAAGAGGGAGGATTTTCTTTGGCTTCTATAGACGGTGGATCCTGAGTTTATCCGACCTTTACTGAGAACCACTCACTGAAGAGACCGCTGTTAAACTGGAATTGGCGTTTCTCAATTGGAATTGGATTGCATTCAGGTTTCGCAACTGTTAATTTACTCTGGATGCATTAATCCAGGTACATGTACCCAAATAACCAGTACTGTATTGGTAGTGAAAATGTTCTTCTGTCCATATATGATAAATGCATTGGAAGGAATTAACAATTGACATTATCTAGACAGAAAATAGTAAAAAATGTATATTATGTACATGTAAAGTATCTAACCTATCCTGCACAATGCTACACGTGGCTTGATGTTTTAATGCTTTGTCAAATACTTTGTGACTATGTCTGGAAAATGTATATATAAATGTTACTTATTATAGGTCTAATAATAATTTGAATTTCAGTCTGGACTATAATTGCCATTTAAGAGTTATTCCTAAAAGTACTCATTATGCAGAATTAACACATTCAAGGTGATTGTTTTATATAGTGAATTAGTCATTAATGTATTAACAAGTGAGACAGTTGTAAATGTAATCGATCAGGTAGTCAGTTTAATCTGCATTATACATATATTCATTTATAAAAATGTATAAAGCAATTACATGGTTTGTCTAATCAGCAAAGTACAACTTTTACAAGACCATGTAGTGAGGTGAAAAGGATATGTATTAGGCAGATTGAAACATTCTACTTGAGAAGTAATGAAAAAGTCATGTGTAAAAATCAGGCAACCCAACAATGTGTAAGAAAAATTATTTATTTCTCCTCATATTCCTTTCTACTTCTGCAATACCACTGCTGTATACATTTACAGAAACATAAATAGAAACTGTATTTATTCACTGTTAAGTAAAACTTCGGGAACTTCTAGATTTGATTTCCAAGTTCAAAATTGACATACCAGTGGAAATGAGTCAACAATTCGTCGAGATGACACATGCTTTATTCTCTGTGTATCCATCAGATCAGAAACAGACAGCAATGGTAGAAAAGTGATAATCCTGTGACCTTATCTGCCGCTGACACCCACAACCCCTGGACAGGGAGCGATTAGATGGGCGACATTACTCAGCACTTCTAAACCCCCCCCCCCCCCCCCGCAGTTCATCCATTAACAGTCTGACAGTCCAGCGTCACAGAGCGAGGGGACGTGAACTGTTACAGTTCAGAGAATTATAGCCAGCCAGCCAGCGATCATAGCTACACCCCCCATGGGAGCAATCTTACGTAGAGCAGGGTCTCCGGTCATGGACTGGTGGTACAGAGAGCCACAGAACATCCCCATGCCCGCTATCAGGAGGGTCCCCGCCTGTAGAGAGGGGACACAGACAAACATTTTATAAATTAGGTTATTGACAAAAAGCAGATTCATTTATGTCATTTATTAGGTTTAAAATGTAAGTTGCAGAAAATGTACAAACAAAAACATTTATTTAAGAAGATTAAAGGCTGGCATATATTAAATTGAGTTATTTCGTACTTCTACTTAGTGTGAAAGAAAATGGTCTCGTTTCTTTTTAGATTCTGCATCAAACTAAATTAGAAACATAAATCTGAAAATAGGACAAAATGTATATTGAACAAATCTGTACACTTCTGAATAATTCATTTATTTTATGGTTGTCTATTTTGTAAATTATATATTGTGCATAAATACACATGCCCTTAGTACTGAAGGTATACATAATATGATGATAACAGCCTATTGTTACTTCTCATTCTTTTAAGGGAAAAACACATTTAAAAAGCTACCAGTCTCAATTTTTACCCCATTGTTTCAGTCGTTTTTTATTTAAATTAAATGTTTTTTTAATAACGAATAAGCAATGCATGTTGTAGCTAAAATGTACTGTAGATATGTGAGTAAAGGAGTTACAATAACTTCTCTTTCAATTCCATGCTGGTTTTCTGAGTGGGGACCCGTGGGGACAGACGGATTATGGCACTTAAAAATTCCTTTTCAAAAAGGGACACTTGAGGGCTAACAGTTGGTATTAGGTTTGATACTCACCACAGCAGGTTTGCTGGAGTGGGCAGCACCCAGCAGAGCCAGGCTGTGGTAGAAATGATACTTGTTGGCCGTTTCAAATAGCTGGAAAAGCAAGACACAAAGAGAGAACAGCACTCAAACTAATCCTGCATAATCCAGATCATGATCTCTGACACGAGACTATGACAGTGATCAGGTAAAAAGTGTTGAAGTAAATGCAATTTTTTAACATCAAAATGTGCCATCACAGTAATATTAACATACCACTCTGTGGTAGTCATCGGGGTCGCTGTTTTTGAAGCCTAAAACAGAAAAATTACAAAATGAAAGAAATAATATTACTTTCAAACACAAGTTGACACACTTTATGACAATTTAAATGGCATCAATAGTTTCTTATAAGTTCCCCACACAATACATTTGTTTTGAATGAGTAACTAATGTCTGAAGATTTTAAGTTTAGGTTTTTGTTGATGCTTTGGATCAATGGCAGTAGTGAATACTGAGGGGTATAAATATAACTGTCTCAAATATTGCAGCCCAAACATGATTATGTCTGATGTCTCGTAAAAAAACAAAATAGAGCAATGTTTAGCTTAATATCTCAGCTAATACTAACTTGACTTTCTGACTGCACGTTTGCTATTGACTCCTCCATGATACACAGGGGGCGGTCACCTTAATTACAAAACGGTTTATTTTGGTCAATTAGCACGCTGCTGTTTTGAGTGTCATTTGTATGCAAAATTAACTATTAGCCTATTCAACATTAGCAGCAGATGTGTTATTTTTTAGTCCAGCAAATACGCCGTTATAGAAGCTAATCTTAAATTGGCATTTTTTGCAACGGAGGCTGGAGTGGTTAGCTTGACATGGCAGTGTTTCCCCGCTGTTTTACGATTCCAACCTAAAGGAAATACTATTTCATGAGTATGGCGAATACTCTAATGTGCAGTGTCCCTACCGTGAGCCCCGTATGCCCCTGCTGCCACCGCAGAAGCCCCTGACAGAGCTGCTAACCTCCGGACAACAACAGCAGCGGTCATGTTTGGAAGCTGCGTGTTTATCCAACAAGCGGAAGACTGCCAGCGATGCTGCCTTCACTGTCCTTAAGGAAAATCCGCCTTCTGAAATCAGAGGTTACGTAACACAAATAGTCAGTGTTGGAAAAAGTATTCAGATTCTTAACCTGAGTAACAATTATAATACCACACATTTCAATAAAAAGTTCTGCATGTAGAATGGTACTTCAGTAAAAGTACAAGAGTACGATTAGGAAAATGTACTTAAAGTATTCGGAGTAATAGCAGTTATTGCAAAACAAATATTAATATATTTTAAAGCAAGAGCAGCACATGTTTTTTAACAAAACAATCTTAATTCCAATAAATGTTATGTTAACCCACTCATTGTTTTAGTGAATTCAATATTATGCTAGATGATTTAATGTATAATGTGTAATAATCATATTTTTAAAAAGTTTTCTAAAGTTGTGTGCCTCAAAATCCATAAATGTAACTGGTAAATTAATATCTAAAAATAAATGTAGTTGAGTAAAAAGTACACAATTTGCTTCCAAAATATAAAAAAGTAGAAGTATAAAGTCGTACAAAATGAAAATGCTCGGGTAAAGTACAAGTACCCCAAATGTGTACTTAAGTACAGCACTTGAGTAAATATATGTATTTACTTTCCACCTCTGCTGGTGAGGTTTCAAAAAGTTATACAAATAGTCAAACACATTGTAACATAACTGTATTACAGAAGATAGAGAATATAAACATCCGCTGATCTTGTGGCCTTTTGCATACCATTGTTGCTTATTCAGTTCACAAATTAAGTATACACATATCTTTAAACACCAATTAATAAGATATGAATACACCAGAAGGCGTAAATAGAATAGAAAATAATGTCAGACTCATTTACACATCCGAGTCACATCTCACGTTTTGATATTACACAAATAATTTAATTAACAGCTATTTGTCCTTATTACGACTTTCTATTCAGCCCTTGAATACACCACTGCGGTCATTCTACTGCTCCTGACATTTAGGCTGCAGTCGAATAGTCCATTTAGTTTAGGAACCTTCCTAACCGAGTGAAATGACCCGGAAGTCCCTCAGTGGCACTCATGATAAGTGCCGTTCGAATTCTCTAGAATGATAGGAAAGGAGGTTTCAAACTTCCTTTATAACCTCCTTTAGCTTATGAACCACTGGACCTCCCTAACCGAAAGGAGAGGAGAAAATGCTGCCCCACAATGCCTTGCAGCCACAGCATTTGCCGTCACACAACAGTCGGCCGTTCACGGAAACAACCGATTATGACGGAGAAATGATATCATGAACGTTACGGTGCTTATTAAGCATTTTAAAACGTATGTGGTAAGTTGCCAAAGTGCTTTGTTCTGAACGTTCATCAGTATTATAATCAAAAAGAGAAATATGAACGTTAGTTTTGACTGCAATTATTCAATAAAGTCAACGTTTCACTGAGCTGTGTGGGGTTTGTTCAACTTTTAAAAGATGTTTGAATGGTGATGGACAGAGTGATAGGTGTTAAAGACTAACGTGTATAATAAATACATCTGTATTGATTTTAAGATATTTTCATAGTTCATACAATCATACTGGGATCATTTGTATTAATGTAGACCCGAGGGAGAGGTTGACAGCATAAGTTTCACTTTCCTTTTTTATTTCAAATTCCAACTTTGGTCATGAAGAATATGTTTCTCTGTTGTCCACGTTCATAAAGCATAAAACAACAGCATCAGAGCACGGTGCAGAGTCTCTAGATGAGTTTACAGTAGTCGTTCTTATTAAACATCCATGTTGTAGTCCGCTGTATAGAAAACGGTAGTTTCCATAGTTTCCCCAAAGCAGCAGACGCAGAAAATGACGTCCGTTGGCGCATCATAAACACGTCGGATAGTGAAAGTGCAGTCGGATTCTCTAAAGCAGTGGTTCTCAACTGGTCAGGCCTCGGGACCCACTTTTTCCTTAGTCAATAGATCGCGACCCGAAATTTTGAACCACTCAAATCTATTCAACAAAAAATCGTGCAGTAAAATATAGTCTTTTCAGCATACAATATTAATTAAAGTGAAGTACAGTGCATATCCCTTATATCCCTTCACAGAACTAAAGTATGCTTTTAAATAAGGTTTAATGAGATGATGGAATCAAAGCTGAACTGCATAACATAAAAAGGCCCATATGCTGAAAACCCAACCCCAGAAGGGGGGTCTGGGGGGATTCTCCCCCAGGAGATTTTTTGAAATACTAACCTATAAACTACCCATTCTGGTACACTCTGAGAAGAAAATAAATAAATCTATTACTATCCGACATATTCATAATATTTTATGCCATTGTTTGTTTTTCACTTTGTTCTGAAGCTTGCTGCTCCTCACAGAGAGAAGAGCAAAAAGGAGATAGTCTGTGTGAATTACTTTAAATTGTGGGTAAGGGTAGATAGCCCCCATTGTTCTGTGACCTGTCAATCATCAAACTGGGGGTCATATTTCATTATGTGTTCATTTTTATCTGAAGTTGTACCCATGGATGTATAAAGAATAGTTCTACCGCAAAGTTATTTTCCATGGGGACTTCCGGCAACAATCTTGATTCTGATCAAAGGCCAGAAGACTCGGAAAAACATCAGCAAAGATGTTTTATTGAGGAGATGATCATTACGTGACAGAAGTTTTCAAAACCGTTCATGGTCTCCGGTACTTCCAGTCCAACGCCTACTGCATGCACAGCGTTAGAAAATCGGGCCTTCAAAATAAAAGTTTGACTTTTTTCCTCCCAAAAAAAAATAATTTTTTTTTCTAAATTTTTTTTTCTTCACTCACACATCTGCGACCCACTTGAAACGGGTCCGCGACCCACTTTTGGGTCGCGACCCACCAGTTGAGAACCACTGCTCTAAAGTACCGCAGTCTCTTCTCCTAAGTCCTTTTGAATTCTCCTATCCACTATCCCTTAACCCCGTGACGTTTCACTCAGAGGTCAAGGAATAGGAGCTAGGGTTAGAACGTAGGAGCTGATTTTTAAACTATCCGAACGCAACCTCATGGGTGCATTCACACCTAATAGTCCGCTCTCTGGTGCGCACCAGACCACAGTTTGTTACATTGTTTCATTTTTCAGAAGGTTCGGTTTGCGTTCACACCATAGACTGGTTCACACAGGCAAAACTCAAACAGACTATAAACTTTAAAACACAAGTCATGTGCTCGGAAATGCTGTTCAACCATTGGTCAGACATTAAGGGGGTAATAATAATAATAATAATAACTTGGATTTATATAGCGCCTTTCAAGGGACCCAAGGTCGCTTTACAAGTAATAAAAACACAAATCCCGGCAATTTCTAGCGGAGCCTCCGCCATGGAGCATCGGCACTTTCGGCTGTTATTCTCATGCTGCTGTTAGTCTGGAGATCAACAGACACTAGAGGCCCGCGCATATGATTATATAATCAGACAACGTGCGTTAAAAAACATTATTACATGGCTTTGTTGAATACTCGATTCTGATTGGTCAATTCAGAACACGTGACACGTTGTTGTTAATCCAGAACAGACAGACCGCTGTCAAGGATGTATTGACCGTTGTTAAGGACGCTCACATCTGCACAAAGAAGTCCGTTCGATTTAACTGTATACAGTTAAACTGCTGAACAGCAGTTGCTGAAAAAAAAAAAAAAAAACTGCTGAAAAGCAGTTGCTGAAAAGCAGTTGCATTTTCTAACTTCTTACTTTTATGTAGTTGACGGAGAATTTTTACTTTACACGACACTGTTCAACACTTCATTCTGCTTCACTCTAACTAAACAACCGCGGATGTCTTGAAAGACTCTTTCGCTAAATATTTTTGAAGATATCCGCGTTGTTGTGACACGTAAATATCCTATGTTTTGGTGCGGATCGCGTTCACACCAGCAATGAACCGCTCCAGAGTTCACTAGCAAGCGCTCCGAGACCACCTATTTTAGCGGACCAGAGTCCGGTTGTTTAGTTCACTTAAGAGGTCTCGGACTGTGTTCACACCGACCCAAATGAACCGCACCAAGCGGCTAAACGCACCAGGGTTCGATTCAACCGGACTATACAAGGCAGGTGTGAACGCACCTAGTGATGGGAATTCCGGCTCTTCTTGGTGAGCCGGATCATTTGGCTCGGCTCACCAAGAAGAGCCGGCTCTTTTGGCTCCCAAACGGCTCTTCAGTTTACCAGATATTATACCTTTTATAATTATATCAAATGTAGCCCTGTTTTGACTAATGATTGATGTATATGTGTACACATATATCACTTAAATTATTCAATACATCCTTTGTACTGAAGTATTCAAAAGTAAAAATGACATGTTTAATAAATGATTTGCTGTGGCCAAATGTTTTCATTGCATTTACAGACCCGTGTAACTCTCTGATACCACCCCATGCATGCACTGACTTGCTTGTAGAACCACGCTACACAAAGCAGATAGCAACACCTATAAAAACGTAAGCATAGACATTTAAAAAAAGGGGGCTACTGTATCGACATTTTAAAATTATATTTAAAGAAAAGGCCCTGACAAAACAGCAGGGCTCCATTTCAGTAACTATTAACTATAGAAAAAAAGACAGCAACAGCTGACATCAAATCTTTGCTGAGCCTAAGGATAATCATAAATAAATAACATAGTGAAAATAAATATATTGCAATGCTCAAAACAGCAGCATCCAACCGTCTCTAATCATAAAAAAACATTATAAAAATAAATGTATTGCAATGCGCAAAACAGCAGCATCAAACAGTCTCTAATCCTTGGATATTACATGTCACTGCATGCATGCACGGAGCAGCTGTAGCGCGGAGATCATCATATTATTATGTCTTGTATTACTTAACAACAAAAATAACAAAAAACACGGCTCGTTTGCGGGAGCGGTCTTTCACTTAAAAGACCGCGACCGACACATCACTAATCCCTATCCCTTTGTAGGCTTGAACCAAAATGGCGACTGCCGTGCTACAGTTTCAGCCTTAGGTTCTTATTATTACATCCATGGTTTCAGCCCACTGGTGAATTTCATAACTCTACCAAATAGATGTGACACTGACACGACACTTCAGCAGTCTTGCATCACCCCTAGGCTGTAGGCTACTGAGGTTATGTTAGTGTAGGCAGTTCAAACTCCAATGGCTGGTAGCCTAAGTTCAGACTCTCACTGCAGGAGAAACTGCACACAGGATTTAAGTAAAAAAGCACCTTATTTAATTATCATTTCATTCTGTGTAAAATCTGGTCATATTCAGCCTTGAGAGCTGTAAACATGTGCAAACTCACTGCTTTCACTGACTATTTCACAAATGGAAAATAAAATCATGTTTTCCCTGCCTTAAGGACTCAATTCTGAATTGTATTATTGGCAGGGGTGAATCTGACTATTGTGCTGTATGAATAGGTAATTTTCTCCACAGAGCGGTTGCTTGGCTTTAGAAAGGATTAAACTACCCTTTTTTCAGCATCAACCTTGGCAGCAAATTGCAACATATCAATGAATGCTCAGCGGTGCAAAGGGTGCATTGGTGTGCAGTCCTTTATAAAGCAGTGTCATTTGGAAAGCTATGTTGACTAAGCTTTTGTGCATTTCTCATAATGTTTGACATGTTTTCCTGCAAGCAGTAGTAGTGGTAAGTTGAAGGCTAGAGTTACCCTTTGAAAACTAGTCCCTTCAGTATGCCTACCAAAAGGGGGTGCTGTATTGCTTTTCCATGCCGTGTGTGTGTGTGTGTGTGTGTGTGTGTGTGTGTGTGCACATTGAGGGGGGCGGGAGGACTTCTTCCAATTATCATATTGAAATTACTTGGGGTCACACCGCATTACTGGGGAGTCACTGAAACACAGTTTCTGCCGCGCCTCGTCCTTAGCTGACTTTGACACAGTAGTAACACAATGCATACAATTAACACGTCCTAATGACCATGTAGCTAATTAAAAAGAAGCCCGATGAGTCACAAGCCTTTATCATCAAACCCAACCTGTGGACACTGACTGTTCGTGTTCTCCTTTTGGCATCATTTCTCTGCCCGCTTGTTGGTTTGGATCAGAGAAGTACACACATCCTTCACTCAAGTAGTACAGAGATACTCCTGTTGAGACTGAAAGTTAAAGTACTGGCTAAACTTCTTCTCAGTACAGAAGGACTTTGAAGGGCCCATGTCATGCATTTCCGGTGATTACCCGTCCCCTTGTGTGTTATGAAGGGTTTTCTGCATGTAAACGGTCTGCAGAGTCACAAACCCTCAAAGTACACCCTGTAGCGAGTAAAACTCTAACATAGAAAATACCTGTCTGTGCTGCCCCAGAACGCCTCGTTGGAGATTTATCTTTTCCATTGTTTGCTTCCTGGGTTCTGTGACGTGTGAACACCCAAATCAACAACAAATGACCGGATTGGCCCAAATGGACCAATCCGCGGAGCACCTCACACACCAGGATCCCTTGGCTAACTAACAGGGAGTCCCCATTGACTTGCATAGAGCCCCCTGAACGCTGGTAATAGACGAGTTGGGATAGCGGAGAAATGCTCTCCGTAGACCCATTCTCACAGCGTTATAAACCTTTTTCTTACTCAATATCAAGCCACACTTATTGTTTTTACTTCGGCTGTGAGTGTGTGTGTGCTCAGGATGAGTTTCGCTGTGTCTCGCTGTATCGCCGACCCGCTCCTCGCAGCAGCGAGCCTTGCAACGTCCCGACCAATCAGAGGGGGGGGGGCAGGAGCTCCAGCAAGCCATTAAGGACAGAGAGTGAATACATACTATACAGAGATGCTGTATGAGAAACCAATGTGAGTTTGGAAAATTGCACAATTTAAATGTATTCTAGTAGACCTCAACAATGGAAATATGATCAGTAGAAATGGCCATGACATGGGACCTTTAAGTAAAAAGTAGCCATCAATTCAAACTGTTTTATAGCTGGTAACTTCACCTCATTTTATATTAATATTAAAGAACTTCTAATTCAAATTGTATTTCTGTCATTGTCATATACACCAATTGTGTTTTCTGTATGAAATTAGGTGGAAATAGGCGTGTGTTGACTCTAAATCATGTAGAAAGTACATGTTTGTGTTAAAATGTAAGGAGTAAAAGTAAAAAGTTGTCAGACAAAAGAATAGTGGAGTACTGATACCAGAAGAATCTACTAAAGTACAATAAGGAAGTATTTGTATGGAGAAGTATCCCTGTTTTCTGTTAAATCCACTCTCACACACACAGGTGATTTTGACCCTTGGCAGGTGGGACATCGAGGACAATGAAGTATGGCTTTACATCCTGTTTTCACAGACAATTTTCATTTCATTTCAAACCTTTATTTAACCAGCTAGGTTCCATTGAGATCATTGATCTCTTTTTCAAGGGAGACCTACAAGCAGCAGATTGTGCTGAGGTTCCTCCAGGAGCCGACATCCGTCTCACTTCAGCCTCCTCTCGTCTCTGGTGACAGCTTCATTCTCAGACAAACCTCGGTGTTTGAGCAGAAGCATTTTGCATTTATGTGTCTGATCTCCTCGGATTGTTTGTCCCCGGCCTATCGTGTCCAAGAAAACATTTGGCTGTGGCGAAAGATGAATACAACGTGCTTCAAACAAGGAAACAGATTGAGCACTACCTGCAAATGGGAAGTCGTTATAAGATGAAATAAGATTTTTCGTTTTAATCAAGGCATTGCCCATCATTTGACAAATAAAAAGAGCAGAAAATTAACAAACGTGAAATATTGACATAATCAAAATAGAATAAAACAGACCTAAAAAGTAAAATATATACAAATAGACTATGAAGCCACTATGAAGGGCCTTATTTACATCAAGTGTGCAAGGAATGCCATATTCAATTAAATGTAAAATGTACAATGTGAAGAAAAGCCCAGTTATAACCAGAGGTGGGAGAAGTACTCAGATCTTGTACTTGAGTAAAAGAAGAAGTACCAGAGTATAGGAATACTCCGTGACAAGTAAATGTCCTGCATTCAAAATGTTACTCAAGTAAAAGTACAAAAGTATTAGCGTCAAAATATACTAAAAGTATTCATTGTGCAGATTGGTCCATTTCACAATAATATATATGATATGTTTTATAATGATTGATCATTAAAGTGTTCTCAAAGCTGGTAAAGGAGCAGCTAGTTTGAAAGACTTTGTAGACTGCAGGGTAGCTGGTGAATTTACTCCAGGTGGAACTAAAGTCTGATTTAACACTTGGTTATATTTCACATCGTTAAACCACATCTGCAAAGTAACTAAATGTACAAAATACTTACTTACAGTACTTTATCCAAAGTTGGGAAATAGCTTTGTCACAGCAGCATTTTGACAGTCAAGATGCAAGAATTACAACATGTCTCACAAATAGAATACAAAATAAATACAAATAAACCTAAAAATAAAATAAAATATATATTATCAGTAGAAAATACATTTATTCAGAAGAGTATCGATACAATATAAAATATATTAGGATCCTCTCAAATATACCAATCTACTAACAGCAACATAAGCATATTGCATATACATACAAATAAATGTTGTTTTTAATTGTTAAGTGTAGAAGTAAGACAATGGCATGGTGGGACAATGACAAACAAAAAGAGAAATAAAACAAGTCGCTTCCTTGTCATGCATATTAAAATAAGTGTACACACACCTGAAATCTCCTCTCAGTTTAATGTAGTGCCTTGGGTTGTTTTGAAAAACCAATCTCCTATTCTTGTCAGCTATATTGTTTGGTTTATCCAGTGGCAATGCATCTTAGGTCATTTTAATGCAAGGCAAATCAAGTTTGAGCGGCTGGTGTCTTCCAAATAAAAGTAAAGTTTGTTTTTTTGTTAGTAGGTAACACGACAGATGGGAACACCGCAGTGAGACCTCTCAGATGTCATTATTTTAGAGACACTCGTGATGTTTTCTGGCATGGGAATTGTAAGAGCCATTTTAATGAGGGGTCATGTTTAAGTTCAAGCTGTCACGATTGTGTGTATTTACCGTTGAAACCAAAGGGGGTGTCATGCAGGTTTAGGTTTACATAACGAGATTACGTAATCAACATACAAAAAAAAGGTACTCGATTACAATTACATAAAAAATAAAAATAAGTAATCAGATTAATGTTCAAAAACAGCCTAGAGATTTATAGCAGGATTACAGTGTTACAATACTTTTGGAAAAATATCGATATGTTAAAGGTAGACATTATGAAGGACTGTCCACTCCAAGTAGGGAATGAGTCCTTACCCCAAGTGAAGGAGTTCAAGTATCTCGGGGTCTTGTTCTCGAGTGAGGGAACAATGGAGCGTGAGATGGGCCGGAGAATCGGAGCAGCGGGAGCGGTACTGCAGTCGCTTTACCGCACCGTTGTGACGAAAAGGGAGCTGAGGCAGAAGGCAAAGCTCTCTGTCTACCGGGCCATTTTCGTTCCTACCCTCACCTATGGTCATGAAGGATGGGTCATGACCCAAAGAACCAGATCGCGGATACAAGCGGCCGAGATGGGTTTTCTCCGCAGGGTGGCTGGTGTCTCCCTTAGGGATAAGGTGAGAAGTTCGGTCATCCGGGAGGGACTCGGAGTTGAGCCGCTCCTCCTTCGCGTCGAAAGGAGCCAGTTGAGGTGGTTCGGGCACCTAGTTAGGATGCCACCTGGGCGCCTCCCTAGGGAGGTGTTCCAGGCACGTCCAGCTGGGAAGAGACCAAGGGGTAGACCTAGGACCAGGTGGAGGGATTATATCTCTTCGCTGGCCTGGGAGCGCCTTGGGACCCCCCAGTCAGAGCTGGTTGATGTGGCCAGGGAAAAGGAAGTTTGGGGCTCTCTGCTGGAACTGCTACCCCCGCGACCCGACCACGGATAAGCGGAAGAAGATGGATGGATTATGAATGAATTTTCATTATGGATTATGATTTAATTATTTTTTATAAATACATATTAAGCTTGAATAGCATTTGTAAACTATCACTGTTGCAACATTTTTGATGTAGTAACAGTTAAAGCACCTATTATGCAAAATCCTCTTTTCATGTCTTTTATACATAAATATGTGTCCCTTCTGCGTTAAAAGATTGTGAAAGTTTCAGGAAAAAATATTCCCTCTCTTTTTGTCCTGATATATTTATATAAAAACCTGTCTGAAAATGAGCTTATCAGATTTTGGCCACTCTATGATGTCATAACGATTTTTTGGCTTGTAAGCATTAGCCAATAACCAACCAAGGTAACAGCTTTTTCATGCTGGGTGGCGTGCTCCCTCCTTCCGATAGATTATAAAACAAGCCAACATTTCTGAAATTCTCGATTTAACCTTGATGTGTTTTGACAGTCGCAGCCCTTCACTGTCTGAGGAGCAGCAACCGCGGCCAATTATCTATCCGTTAGGGCGCTTTCATGTCTCCAAGATGTTTAGTCACAAATATTCGTATTGTGCCCCGGTGTCACAGCTTTTCATGCTCCCGCTCTGTCACCCGTCCACGTCATTACATTCCCTTTCAGCGAAGAGGAAAGAATGAGGGGTGAGGAAGAGGATGGGGAGGCCGAGAGAGATAGTAGAGACAGGCCTGTGGACTGACATTTTGTCTGGGTGTGCAGGCTTTTGTGAGCTGGGGGAGACAACACCAGTCATTGCCATTACACTGGCTAGCAGAGCAGTACATACACATACACACACACACACACACACACACACACACACACACACACTGTGCTGTAAACTCATGGTTTGTGCTGGTTGTATGAGGGTCCAATTAATGGGGTTCAGTTTATGTGAGTGTGACGTTAAATCTGGGTGGAGATTCGCAGGGTTTATTGATATGTTATAAATAGAGGGGATACATAAATGAACGTCATTGAGATTGAGGAATCAGGAGAGGCCACTAGTAAGTGTGATTATTATATTGAATGTGATTTAAGTTGTATGGGATATGTGTGATCCTAATTGTTGTATTGTTGTTGTCCTTTTTCGTCTAAGGTTAACAACCTATTTGGATTTGATTAAATCATCAAAACTATGAGTTGTTACCGTCCATCTTGATTTCACCCATACTGAAGGGGAATAGACAGTACAGCAGGGTTGCCAACTCTCACGCATCTGGCGTGTGACACACGCTTTCACTCTCAATCTCACGCTCTCACGCTGCCCAAACTATTCTCACGCCAAAACAAGAATACCGAAGACTAGAAACGGTTTTGAAAACTGTTGTCACGTAGTGATCGTCTTCTCAATAGAACATCTTTGATCATGTCTTCTGGCCAATCAGAATCAAGATAACGGCGTGGTGTTGTTGCAGGAAGTCCCCACGGAGAATACTTATGCGGTAGTACATCGATACAACATTACTTATTATTATAGAAATCAACACGTAATGAAATAAGACCCTGTGATAGGTGTGTGGGCTGTCTTTCATTTTGACACACAGAACAATGGGTGCTATCCACCCTTATCCACAATGTAAAGCAATTCACAGCCTCTTCCCTCTTCTCTCTGTGAGGAGCAGCAGGTTCAGCTTTCATAACAAAGTAACAACAAACTAAAATGGCATTCATTTTTTAAATATGTCGTGGAGTAATAGATGTATTTATTTTTCTTCTCATGAGAGTACCAGAATGTGTATTTTATGTTAGTATTTCAAAAAATCTCCTGGGGGAGAATCCCCCAGACCCCCCTGCAGGGGTTGGGTTTTCAGCAGGTTAATTCTTTCACCTGTGGAGAAATTGCAGGATTGGCTCCAGCTCGCCCTTTTTATTTACTACAAGACAAATGTGCCTTTTTATTTCATACAGTTCAATTTGGATTGAGACAGGGAAATAATCTAAACCTCACGCGTGGCGTTTCACTGTCGAGGGGGCGATATAGCGTGTATGTAATTACAATGCAAATACTGACTTGAGCCCCACCACTGTATGGGTTAGCCCTACCAGAGATTACCCAACACAAATACTCTGGAGCCGCAACTGCCGACCCGTATTGCGCATGCGCAGATCTAAGATCCAGTAGAAATGATAAAAAAGTAAAAGTCTGCTGCTTATTGTTCTACTCAGCCAAAATAGAGTCAAAGAGTATATGAGAGTGTGTTAATTAATATATTTGGCAGTTTGGAGTAAGTCTGTAGATTTGTTTGTGTGTGTGTTTCATGTATAGGCCTCTCACGATCATTAATTTTGTTGGATACATTTTCCCGGAAATTATTACGATAAACGATAATATTGTCGGCACCGTTGTATGACCATTTTAGACTGACATCATGATAATATATAATAATAATTCAAGTACATCCTTTCAAACTGCTAGTCACATCCTCATGTAAATGACAATTTATCGAGTTCATTTTTATTTATCGTACGATAAGTCAATTAATTGCTTATCGCGACAGGCACACAATAAAACAGTGGAAACAAACATGTGTTTGACTTTCATTAGTGAATGAAACTGTGTGCCCTTTATAGTCTGTGTCCAATATTGTGTACTTGTATATATTGTATATATATCCTATATATATGCTAAGGTCCCGCTGCTGACACGATAGCAGTCATTTTGTGCGCATAATGTGTAATTAAACCTATGATATCAAAATCTCACTCCAGCCAGGTACCCAAAGTTGGCAACCCTGCAGTACAGTTGTTAACTAACCGCATCGGGAGGGATAAAGGTTTCAACCGATGGCGAGAGACAGCTAGGAAGGTAGACTACAGTGACAACCGGACGAGCAGGATTGCCCGTGGCCACAACGAGCGGCGGGAAGTGAAGGCCCGAGGCTAGCAAAGCTAGCAAGGACCGTTGAAGCTAGCGGAGCGGAGCTAACGAAGCTAGTGGAGCTAGCGGAGCTCGCGAAGCAGCGAGGAACGCCGGTCCGCGAGTCGAGCTGACGACCAGACGTGGTCTCAAATTTGATTAAATCATCAAAACTAGGAGTTGTTTCCGTCCATCTTCATTTCACCCATACTGTCGGGGGATACCCAGTACACACGAACTAACAACCCCAGGTACACACACACAATATTTGTCTCCATTCGCATGTCAACACTGAAAAATATTGCTTTGTGGATATATATATATATATATATATATATATATATATATATATATATATACATACATTTTTATTTAATGATTTTGCACAATAAAAAATATTTGTTGTTTGAGATGCAATATATGACTGCAGCTTTGCAGTGCGCATGTGCGAGATGGTCCGCCATATTGGACAACTACGGACGGCAACCCAAGTAGGACAACATTGACACAGTGGCTTTTGGCAAAGCTCAAAAATAAAACGAGAAAGAGATGAGTTATTGTTATTACAACGTGACTTCACTATTATTTAACAACTCTTTTTATTGGGTTCTTTTATTTAGGGTTAAGTACATTGTCAGAATAAGTGAGGAATGGATTTAACTTCTGTTAGACAGCTGAATACATATTTACTGTGAACGTGTGTAAAAATGTATGGTATATAGCTGTCTAACAGAAGTTAAATTCATTCCTCACTTATTCTGACAATGTACTTAACCCCAAATAAAAGAACCCAATAAAAAGAGTTGTTAAATAATAGTGAAGTCACGTTGTAATAATAATAATCTCTCTCTCTCTCTCTCTCTCTCTCTCTCTCTCTCTCTCTCTCTCTCTCTCTCTCTCTCTCTCTCTCTCTCTCTCTCCTCTCTCTCTCTCTCTCTCTCTCCTCTCTCTCTCTCTCTCTCTCTCTCTCTCTCTCTCTCTCTCGAGTTTTCCTTTTGAGCTTTGCCAAAAGCCACTGTGTCAATGTTGTCCTACTTGGGTTGCCGTCCAGAGTTGTCCAATATGGCGGACCATCTCGCACATGCGCACTGCAGATCGGGCAGAGCTGCAGATCGGGTAGTGACAACTCTAATGCATTATTTTCACCGGACAGTGGGCGGGGGCCTTCATTTTGGCCGGAAGTGACATTACTCATACTATATTTTTCGGGAAAAACCCCTGCACACAATTGCTTGAATTAAATAAAAATGGCAACCTTAAAGAACAACATATTCTATACTTAAAGGTCCCATGTCATGCTTTTCCAGTTATTACCCATCCCCTTGTGTGTTATGAAGGTTTGTATGCATGTAAACAGTCTGCAGAGTCACAAACCCTCAAAGAACACCCTGTAGCGAGTAAACACAGAAAATACCTGTCTGTGCTGCCCCAGAACGCCTCGTTGGAGATTTCTCTTTTTCCATTGTTTTCTTCCTGGGTACAGTGACGTGCCCATGCCCAAATGGACCCATTGGTCCAAATGGACCAATCCGTGTAGTCGTTACGTTACATCCGCGGAGCCGTTACGTTAAGTCCGTGGATTGGTCCAAATGGACCAATCCGGACTTCCTCAAACACACACACTCAATCTTTTCTCTGCTGCAGCTCCGCCGATTTCTCCTCCCTGAGATGGCGGGACGCGGCGAGGCTGTGAGTCGGTGTGTGAGCACACACAGAAACTCCCAGCCAGGCTGCGGGTGTGTGTGTGTTCGGGCGGGTTTCGCTGTGTCTCGCAGACGGCCACTGGGCTCATATGGAGGGGGTGGCAGGAGCTCCAACAAGCCGTTTAGGACAGAGAGTGAAAACACATACTATACAGAGATGCTGTATGAGAAACCAATGTGAGTTTGGAAAATTGCACAATATAAATCTATTTTATTAGACCTCAACAATGGAATTATGATCAGTAGAAATGGCCATGACATGGGACCTTTAACATTTAAATGTATCACACTGAAGTGAATATGAAAACCAGGCATCATACAGTGGTCAAATTATGTTTCCGACATTTTATAGAGAAATGTAGAGTGATACAGTTTTTTTTATGATTTGTATCTTATGATCTTATAAATCTTTCTTTTGTTGATACCGTGGCTGTGTGTTTCTGCCTGTATGTGCGATGCAATCAAATCACACTCCGATGTTATTAATCCACTCAATGTTATTCACACTAAGTCACTCTCTTCTAAATGTCATGTTGTTTGTCCCCGGCATTTTTGCACAAACACTCAGGCATGCACCGGCATACAATCTGAAATATGCACACACACACTCGCACACACACAAAGTTGCGGTTTCAGCAGGCTCCCCACGCCGAGCGAGCATAATTATCACACTCGTCAAGCTCATCTGCATCTCTCTTCAAAGGAGATCGATGCAAATGGGAGGATTTAGCCACTGGCGGCAATTAGGCCAAAAAAATACCCTAGCTGGGGAAACTGCTACATCGTCGGCTTCGTAGCAGGGAACACATTCATTTTCTACCCCTGCACTGAGCACATAATAGAATCCAAAATTAATGCTCTCATTTACCCTCATTTCAAATCAACGTCTGTTTAATTATGCTCAGTACCAGCCTTCCTGGTTATCACATAATCCGTGGCTTTAAGGTACGACTATTACCTGAAATATCTAATTCCTGCAGCAGAGCTTCACTCAAACACACCACACTGGGTGTTATGTTCCCTCAGTACTATAAACAGAATTATTTTGACTCCATCCCACACACTGTGAGGGTCTAAGGACAGATGGGGGTGTCGTATTGTCATACTGATATTCTGTACACACTGTGAAGACCACTGAGACAAATGTAACATTTGTGATATTGGGCTATATAAATAAACATTGATTGATTGACTCCATCCTGCTGCTGTAAATATTAACTAGCACACCAAATGTGTATTAAGCTGAAAATAGTCACAAACAAATGCATTATTTACCAGCCGCAAACAACTTCAGAGTTGTTTGTGTGAATATGCGTGGGTTTCTGTGGAAATATTTTGAACATGCATACACAAAACGGGGGGTTACGTATTGTAACCCTAGTTATATAGGCACAGGCGGTGCCCTCTACTGGACTCTATGGGTACTACTCTCAACCATGCTATGCGAGCATTCACATACTGAGTTGCATAAACATAGCCGGCCAATCGGGGACGAGCCTACCTGAATGCACACGCAGGCCCACAGTATATAAGGTAGCTACGCCTCCTGACTGTCATCCTACACCCTCTTCAGCGAGCGGCATAGGAAAGACAGGGCCCCTAGGTAGAGGGCTCCGCCTGTGCTTATATAACTAGGGTTACAATACGTAACCCCCCGTTATATCTCACACAGGCTCCGCCCTCTACTGGACTCTATGGGTACAGTGGGTGGAGCCCTGATGGATAAACGCCCTGTCGTCCAACAACATCGACCCATCACACTGCCCCTGACCGGCCATAGAGGGAGGAGGAGGGATTCGCCCTTGCGTCTTGGGTGGAGAAAGATACTCTCTCCGCCAGGACACTTCCTCCCACCGCCCGTCATCTCCGGGAGGACGGTGCACCCCATCCTAAAGCCCTCTGTTGACGCGGAGCCGGGACAGAGGCCTGTCGGGATCGTACAGCCTGTCCCCGCGGGTGCTGGTATTGAGCCCGCCCCGTGGGACCAGCCGAGGAGGTAGAAGAAGCAACAGGAGCCGTGGGTGCTCTGTACCTGAGCCTCTCTCTCCTTCTCACCGTGGTGCCGCGCTCTCCTTTTTTAGGAACAACCAGAGGCAGCATACGGCTGAGCTTTGCCCTTTCTTCCTCCAAGCGACTGAAGTGCTGACCGAGGTGATCGTTCCACAGAGCCCTTCCGTGGATACATGGGCCCCAAGGAGATCATCACGATCCTTCTTGGAAAGCGCCGTGAGTCCCAACCACACATGACGTGATCCCACTGTGGCCAGGGACATCACACAGCCAGCTGCGGCGGCTACACCATGGATCAGATTGTTCATCTGTCCATTGCAGCGGTCCAAATAATCTCTCCGGTCCTGAAACGTGGTGGCGGGGTGTCCTGATGAGGATTATTGGCCACTGCCATCTGTGCTCCGAGCCGGAATATCTTAAAATAAGATAAGACTTTATTTATCCCGAAGGAAATTGTTGTGCTAGAGCAGGAGTGGCCAACCCGCGGCTCTCGAGCCGCATGCGGCTCTTTGCCTAGTTTCATGCGGCTCTTCAGTTCATATCGAATTGTATATGTGTGAGTTTGGGGGAGAGACACTGACTCCTGACTAGTGTTGCACGGTGTACCGATACTTGAAGGGTACCGCAATACCCTGCCGTTAAAAATGTTACGATTCCTCCGTTTCATTAGTATCGGTACTTTAAGAATGACGGGGGAAAGTACTCCGGTGAGAAAGCGCCGTTTTAATAAGAGCCGTGTGTGTTCAGCGCTCTGCTTCCACTCCCTGCACTGCAGCCGTGCCTGCAGTCCCTCCCTCTCAAGCACGCTCAAGTGCCTCCCCTCTCTTGTGCACGCGCTAGCTGCCAGAGCATGTGAGAAAACGAGAAGCATGGCTGCAAGTGAGAGTGTAACTGCCGCTGCGCCTCGGCTTGTTGACAAAAAAGACGCCAGAAGCGAAATTAGTAGTATTAGAAGTATTTTAGCTATATCTCTGACAGTGAGGGCAAGCCTACGGACACCACGAGGCCTGTCTGTAAGAAATGTATTAATTTTATTTAATACGAATTCATTCTTGTCATTCATTTTATTTATTGTTCTCATTGTTTAAAAGTTTGTGTTGTGGTTATGGTTCTGGTGTGACATAAAGCACAATAATTACATTTAAGACTGTTTCCCTTTTTTTAAGAAAAGTATAGAAAAATAATTGGAATCGCAATTCTTGACTTGGTATCGAAACCAAAATGTTGGTATCGTGACAACACTAGCTACTCCTGACAGTTAAACCTGATATTTAGTAGGTCTGTTAAGTATTGAATGCTGATCATTCTGACGTCATTTGGCCGGTCAAAGTAGTTTGGGCTCGGATAAAATCGCTCCGTTACTTTCGTCCCGTGTTACTTTCGTCCCGTGTTACTTTCGTCCCGTGTTACTTTCGTCCCGGCTCTCCCTACTTGTGTATGTGTGGTGTCAGGTGTCAGTATGAGAGGATGACAGCGCGTCTAATTTTGATGTGGCCCAAGAGCCAATCACAATAATACCTGCGATGCAGTGAACCAATTTGAGGGGGGGGGAAACCTATCGTTGATTAAACACTATCCAGTGTTTCCCCTACCATTGTCTTGGAGGGGTGCTGCGCCCCGCCAACGGAGCCCCGCGCCCCGCCAACGGAGCCCCGCGCCCCGCCAACGGAGCCCTGCGCACCCCCTGAAATTCAAGGTGTTTAAAAAATATATATAATTTTTTTTTTTTAAATATATTTATATATATATATATAGCACCACATTGCAAATAATCTATAACTACTGTCACTTTTCACATTGAACATGTGCTCTTTTAGTAAATAAACTAAACACTTTCTTTTTAAGTTGTGAGTTTAGTGTGTTTGACCCTAAGAAACACTGATGCATTAATCAATAACAATAATCCACAGCTCCTCTCTGTGCTCCAGAGGATTTAAAATATATATCCCAATGCCACAAAAATGCGTCAGTGACGTGGTTGAAATCTTGTCTCCAGAAAACAAAAAACTGAAACAAGCGGTATCAGTGACTGTGTGTTTGATGTGGCTCTTTGCAGTAACTGACTGGTTGGCCACCCCTGTGCAAGAGTAACAAAATACAATAAACACAATAAACACAACAGCAAAACTGTACACTAAAAGTGCAGCAAAAAGAGCAATTTACATCTACAGACAACATGAAACATAGAAACATAGATGGTCACACAATCAAGGCAATTATTAGCAGTATTTAGTAGTTAGTAGTGCAAAAAATAAAACGTAGTGGCAGTTACGTAATTGCAAGTTATCATAGCATTATTAATAATACTAATGATAAAAATATTGCACATAGTTATATATAGCAGCGAGTGTATTGTAATGATGGTAATTATATTGATATGTATATTGCACATAGTGTTGGTGTGGAAGTTCTCAGTGCCCTTTACTTAGGGGTGAAGAGTTAAAGAGTTTGATTGCCACTGGGAGGAAAGACCTCCTGTGGCGCTGTGTGGTGGTTATCGGTGATATCAGTCTGTGGCTGAAAGTGCTCCGGTAGGAAACCAGTGTGGCATGCAGGGGATGAGACCCGTTGTCCAGAATGCTGAGAAGTTTCCTCAGCATTCTGAGGATTCCCGCCATACCAGCCACTGGAGCCCTCGTCTTCAGTGGCTGCCTCCACGTCGCCTCCACACACTGCCAGATATGGCTGTGCCAGACGAACCGGGCCATAGAACCCCTGACGGAGGCGGCTCACCGGCTTCAGTGGTAGTGGTGGGGGGAGCGGTAGTCCTACACGCTCCGCCGCCATGGCCATCACCAAATGTAAATCCTGACGGGAAGACCTCGGTGGACCCTCATGGATGCCGGACCCGGAAGCGCCTGACACGCGAAGTCCTCGACAAACGGGGCCGCCTGGCCTGCCGGAATGGTGAATGTGAACGGCACCTCCCCGGCCACATCCTGTTCCTCCATCTTCACCACATGGAGTTCCCCCTGGTACTCCGCTGGCGAGACATGGTGTTCTTGGAAGTGCTCCAGACGGTGCTGGCGTCTGAGCCGTGGGAGCATTACATTACATTACATTACATTGCATTTAGCTGACGCTTTTGTCCAAAGCGACTTACAATAAGTACATACGACCAGGAAGACACAGCCCAGAAGAAAAACAGAATCATATAAGTACAGCAGGTATCATAGAGCCAAACATTTCAAGTGCTACTCAGCTGGCTATAGATAAGCCAGTCCTATGTTAGTATATAAGTGCTTTGTTAGTAATTCTATCGCTCGAAGTGGAGTCGAAAGAGATGAGTTTTCAGTCTGCGCCGGAAGATGTGCAGGCTTTCTGCCGTCCTGATGTCAATGGGGAGCTCATTCCACCATCTTGGAGCCAGGATAGCAAACCCACGTGTTTTTGCTGATGGAAACTTGGGTCCACCTCGCAGCGAGGGTGCAGCGAGTCATTTGGCTGATGCAGAGCGGAGTGCACGCGCTGGGGTGTACAGTTTAACCATGTCCTGGATGTAGGAAGGGCCAGATCCATTCGCAGCATGGTATGCAAGTACTAGTGTCTTGAAGTGAATTCTAGCAGTTACCGGGAGCCAGTGAAGGGAGCGGAGGAGCGGAGTGGTGTGGGAAAATGTTGGAAGGTTGAAGACCAGACAAGCCGCTGCATTCTGGATGAGCTGCAGAGGTCGGATGGCACATGCAGGTAGACCAGCCAGGAGGGAGTTGCAATAGTCTAGGCGTGAGATGACGAGAGCCTGGACCAGAACCTGGGTGGCTTTCTGGGTCAGCTGGGGACGAATCTTCCTGATGTTGTACAGCGTATATCTGCAGCAACGGGTTGTAGCAGCGATGTTTGCAGTGAAGGACAGGTTGTTATCTAGGGTCACACCCAGATTCCTTGCCGTCTGAGTCGGGGAAACAACAGAGGTGCCGATGTTGATCGTCAGGTCAAGAGTGGGACAATCTTTTCCCGGAAGGAAAAGCAGTTCAGTCTTGTCAAGGTTGAGCTTGAGGTGATGAGCAGACATCCACTGAGAGATGTCAGCTAGACAAGCAGAGATGCGTGCGACGACCTGGGTCTCTGAGCGGGGAAAGGACAGAATTAATTGGGTGTCGTCAGCATAGCAGTGGTAAGAAAAACCATGCGGGCTAATGACCGATCCGAGCAAGTTTGTGTACAGGGAGAAAAGGAGGGGACCAAGAACAGAGCCCTGAGGGACCCCTGTAGTTAATTGACAAGGGTCAGACTCAGACCCTCTCCAAGTTACCCTGTAGGTACGGTCTTTGAGGTATGAGGCGAGGAGGGAGAGTGCAGAGCCTGAAACTCCAAGTTCTTGGAGAGTGCGAAGGAGGATCTGATGGTTCACCGTGTCGAATGCAGCTGACAGGTCCAACATGATGATGACAGAGGAGAGGGATGCTGCTTTAGCAGTGTGCAGTTCCTCAGTGACAGCAAGGAGGGCCATTTCTGTGGAGTGACCTGCCTTAAAACCAGACTGGTGCGGATCTAGAAGGTTGTTCTGATGGAGATAACAGGAGAGTTGTTTAAAGACAGCGCGTTCAAGTGTTTTAGACAGGAACGGGAGGAGAGACACAGGCCTGTAGTTTATAACATCGGACGGGTTGAGAGTGGGTTTTTTAAGGAGAGGGTTTACTCTTGCCTCGTTGAGACTGTTTGGAAAGTGACCAGAAGTTAGAGAGGTGCTGATGAAATGGGTAAGAAACGGTAGAATATCAGGAGCGATAGTCTGAAGGAGGTTTGAAGTGATGGGGTCCAGAGGACAGGTGGTAGGGCGGGCAGAGGTAATGAGGGTAAGAACCTCACTTGGAGAGAGAGGGGAAAAGGAGGTCAGTGTGTGTGTGAAAGGAGGGTCTGGTGACCCAGCGGTCAGTAAAGGTGAGTCAGAAAAAGAAGAGCAAATATCATCAACCTTTTTTTCGAAGTGGTTAACAAAGTCGATTGACAGAAGTGAGGAGGGGGGAGGGGCTTTGGGAGGGTCCAAGAGGGTGGAGAAGATGGAAAATAGTTTTTTGGGATTGGAATAGGAAGATTGGATCTTATCTTGAAAGAAAGTGCTTTTTGCCTGAGAGATCGAAGCAGAGAAAGAGGAGAGGAGAGCCTGATAGGTTAGGAGGTCGTCACGGTGTCTGGATTTCCACCATTTCCGCTCTGCTGCCCGAAGGACGGTTCTATTAGCACGCAGTGCGTCATTTAGCCAGGAAGCAGGAGGGGACTGACGAGCCTGCCGAGATGTGAGAGGACAGAGAGAGTCCAGAGAAGATGAGAGAGTAGAGAGGAGAGTTTCTGCAGCAGAGTTTGGAGGCAGGAGTTGAAACGAGTCAGAGGAAGGGAGGGCTGAGAGCACCGATGAGGCAAAGGTAGAGGGGGAGAGGGAACGAAGGTTACGGCGGACAGGTGCAGGCTGAGAAGAGATTAGTTTGTTATGTTTGGAAAGGGGTAGAGAGAATGAAAGGAAGAAGTGATCGGATGTGTGGAGCGGGTTTACAGAGAGGTTAGAAGTAGTGCAGTTCCTTGAGAATATGAGATCAAGGACATTGCCAGCTTTATGAGTTGGTGGGGATGGAGACAATGAGAAAGCGAAGGCGGTTAACAGAGATGTTAGTTCGTCTATCTTCCCTGTCTGGAGGTTGAAATCTCCGAGAAGTACAGCCGGAGGGCCAGTTTCAGGGATGTGTGAGAGGAGATGATCTAATTCCTCCAAGAAGTCCCCCAAGGCACCTGGCGGACGGTAGAGAACAACAATGGTTAATTGTATAGGATGGGTTACTGTGACGGCATGGAATTCAAAGGTGGAAGGAATGAAGTTAGGTAGCTTGAAGAGGGAAAAGCTCCATTTGGGAGAGAGCAGGAGCAATCGGCAGGCATTGCAGGATGGGGAATGGTTTACGGCCCAGCGGTGCCCACACTTTTTGGGCCGGTGGGCTACTTTTGAAATGACCAGCTCACCGAGGTCTACCAACCAAAAATAAAATCCCAAATTGCAAGGGGCTGAATAACACGTTTTATATATACATGGGATAACTACAACAACTCTATTTGGGTTTTTGAACAGAAACAAATACATGAATACATAAAACTAAAATGGCATGTTAACCTCTCTCTATTTCTCTCTCTCTCTCTGTTAAGAAACACATAACAAGCAGGCTAAGAAACCACTCTCCATGTCCTGAAATCTTAAACATAAAACACAAATATAAGTACAAGGAATACAATAAACGAGTAGAACTCTCAACTTAGACACCAGACTCAAATGGGTCCTATGAACAGTCTCTCAAAGTTATAATGATATATACATAGGTCCAATATAGGCATGTTCTCTCTCTCTCTCTCTCTCTCTCTCTCTCTCTCTCTCTCTCTCTCTCTCTCTCTCTCTCTCTCTCTCTCTCTCTCTCTCTCTCTCTCTCTCTCTCTCTCTCTCTCTCTCTCTCTCTCTCTCTCTCTCTCTCTCTCTCTCTCTCTCTCTCTCTCTCTCTCTCTCTCTCTCTCCCTTCATATCCCTGTTAGGAGCAGGGTAAGAAACCTCTCTCCATGGTCCTGATATAATGCAGCAAAACACAATTCAATATATTTAGGTGGGTCCCTACCATATTCTTGCACTGAATGGAGTCTGTCAATGTTGCATAACCAGGACAGTAACTGCTGATGGCTAGTCTCAGGCAGGCCTCCAAATGTTCATCAGTTAATTGGGAACGGTATTTCGACTTCACTATCTTCATTTGGGAGAAGGCTGACTCGCATAAATAAGTCGAGCCGAAGAGTGAGGTCAGTGAGGTGGCACATTTTCTGACGTTTGGATACTTTTCAACCCTGAATAAGTTCCAAAACTGTCCGGCATGCGCACGCGCCTTCAACTGGATGTCGGCCTGCAGCGACAACATCTCATCCTCCAGCGCAGACGGGTTCAGATGAAACACTGCTCCGATGTGTTGGGCCAGCGAATCAATATCAATATCTTCACTAAATGGATAGCACATGAATGTGGCGATTGGCTCGAGCAAAGCAAAGTCTCGGAAGCGTTTCTCGAAGTCAGATGTAATGTTATTGAGTTGCTCTGTGTAGCGCGCACTGTCAAGGAGCGCGCTGTCCTTCCCTTGCTTCTCCAGCTCAGAGGCGATGTTTTGGAAGTTGGCCAAATCTTTGCGCTGCAGCTTTGAACACAGCAGATGCAGTCTTCGTTTGAAGGCATTAACTGAGCTGATCATGTCAACCACAGTTCTGTCTTTCCCTTGTAGTTCCAAGTTCAGCTCATTTAACATGTGTGTAATGTCTGTTAAAAACGCCAAATCTAACAGCCACTCCTCGTCATCTAGACGTGCGTACTCCGCGAGCTTGGTGCCATGGAGAAATGCCTTTATCTCCGGTAGTAGAAATGCCTTTATCTCCGGTAGAAGCACTCGAAATCTCCCCTCGAAAATCTCCCACTCGAAAATTGCCCCTACTCAGCCATCTTACGTCGGTGTGTAGTAAGAGGTCAGTGTGAACACAGTCGGCATCCTCCAGATATGCACGAAACAGCCGTCTTTGAAGAGGTCTTGCCCGAATAGAACAGGCCACTTTAAGTGACACATCCATTACCTCTTTCATGTTCAGCATTTTAGCACAAAGTGCGTGCTGGTGTATGATGCAGTGATCATTCAGAAAGTCAGGGAATGTGTCATCCTCTCTGCATTTTGCGATGAAGCCATTACACCGGCCCACCATCGCAGGCGCACCATCCGTTGTGATGGAACTCAACTTAGACATGGGGAGTTTAGTTTTGTCAACAAAGTTTTTAAACGTCAGAAAAATGTCCTCGCCCCGAGTGTGTTCCTTCATTGGCAGAATTGTCAGCAGTTCCTCTTTCGCCGTCATGTCTGTGAACACCATCTGGATAAAAACGCACAATTGTGCTGTATCACTAACGTCAGTGGACTCGTCTAGTTGGAGTGAGAAACACTCGCAGTCTTCTATGTCCTTCCTGAGTTGCTGGGTCAAATCCTCAGCCATGACTTCACAGCGACGTGTGACTGTGCTCCGTGATAATTGGACGGCCTTGATAGCGTTTACTATTTCTGTTTTGTTTGTGTAATCCCGAAACAAGGTGTCTGCTGCTTCTACGAAGGCTTCTTTCACCATCTCTCCATCTTGAAAGGATTTTTTGTGTTTGATTATAGCGTGACTCACTCGTAGAGATGCTTCAGTGGCTGCCTTTGCGGTGGATGTCGGCTTTAAGAAAAGTGACTGCTGTCCAGCTAATTGTGACTTAAGTTCCCTCACGAGGGAAGTCGCTGTCATATGCCTTGTGAACACTCCGATAATGCCTCTCCACGTTACATTTCTTTGGCAGAGCGACGCTTGCTTTACAAATAAGGCAAATAACGTTTGAATGTGACATCACAACAAAATATTCTTCCTCCCATTCTGGGCGGAAGTGGTATGTCTTTAGCTTCTTGCTCGGTCCCGCACTCATTTTGTTATTTGTCTCTTGTTTACATTAATTTGAGTTTTCCCACACTTGACTGATTTTATATCGCTTTGCATTCTGGGTTAACAGACTGGAAAGCGATAGGTCGCTTTTTCTGTCAATCAAGTAAACTCCTGAATTAAGTGGCAGGGAGGCCAAGGGAGGAGGGATCAAAACCTGTTTTGTCTATTTTAACGGAGCTTGATTTTTTCTTTTAATGAATGACTCGCGGTCTACCAGCATTGCCCCCGGTCGACGTACTGGGCACCTAACTTTACGCCATCCACGGCGTGGTCAGGCCCCAAACACTTGAAACAAAAGCGGTGGGGATCTGCACCTGCAATTAAGCCAGGACATGTAGGACAGGGCCGGGGCTCAAGGAGTGGTGAATCCATGACGAAGGTAACTTTTTCTTTCTTATTCTTTCCTCTTCTCACGTTTATTTATTGTCAGTTGTTTGTCCTGCTCGCTGAAGAGAAAAAGGATGACAGTCAGGAGGCGTGGCCGCCTTATATACTCGCGCGCGCATTCAGGTAGGCTCGCCCCCCGACCAACTCGCTTGCACTGAAATGCCGTCCTCTAGCATGCACGTCATAGTTGCTCTTCTGCCTCGCCCCTGCACTCTGTAGCTGGCACCTGGCAAAGTCGTGAGCAGACTGCAACGGTTCCTGGAGTTTCTTGGCATATTCGAACCCTGGGGGGTCCACAGGAGCGTTGGGGGCAAGCCCATCATCATCTCGCTCGGCGTGCGCATCTCCCTTCCTAACACGAGGAGGGCAGGGGCGCAGGAAGTGGAATCTTGGGTCGCAGACCGGTACGCCATCAGCACGAGGGGGACATGAGCGTCCCAGTCTCTTTGGTGTTTTGCCGTCACTATGGCAAGCTGTTGAGCCAGTGTGCGGTTGAACCTTTCTACGAGGCCATCGCTCTGTGGGTGAAGGGGTGTGGTGTGGGTCTTATGGGATCCCAGTTTTTCGCACATAGCCTTAAAGTGCAACTGTCGCAGCGGCGACAGTAATCTTCCACATCTCGTCTGTGTTGGCCCCAGTAGAATCTCTGTCGCAAGCGGCGGAGAGTCTTAGAGACCCCAAAGTGACCAGATCCTGGAGTTCCATGCACTGACCGAAGTACCGTCTCCCGCAGGGTCCTCGGCACCACCACCTGCCACCGTGTCTCTCCTGCAGCCGGTTCCTTCCACCTCCTCTGCAGCACTCCATCACACAGGCGCAGGGCTTCAAACATTGACCATAGCCCTTTAGTGGCATGAGAAAAATCAGAGAGCTGTTCCCACCGGGGTTTGTGTTGTGCAGCCACCCAAGCGGTTACCGTCCTGATGTCAACATCCCCCTCCGGATTCTTCATCCATTCGGCAGCATCTACAGCTAAAAGTCCATGGTCAGTTGATGCCCCGACTGGCCCCGACTGGTCCCACCGCTGCACTATCACCTCAGCCTGAAGACATTCCCTCTCCTGTGTCTCTCTCTTCACGCAGTAGCGGCAGTCATCACTGTAGCAGGAGCGGCGGAAGAGTGCATCAGAGTTGCCGTGCTGCACGCCAGGCCAACATCGGCCTCAGACAGTGAAAAACAGTCTTTGAATTCCAGCAAGAGCTGCAGCAGCAGGTTCTGCTCATTGGGAGTTAGTCCATCAGAGTTTCTCTGCCAGACGTCTGTCACTGCCGAAACTCTCTCATCTGCGACAGGTTCTGCAGCAATGACTGGGTGAAGGTAAGGGTCCAGGGTCGGCAGGGTGGGGGTTTGTGCAGGTGCCGTCATCTGGGGGTCGCAACAAGCAACGGGTCGGTCACTGTCTCGGTTGTCTGTGTTATAATGGTGTGGGTCACACGACAGCCTGTCTGGGGTGGCCGCCTACACATCTGAACGACCTGTCCATCTGGAAGAGTGAGTGTACCCCTCTTTGTATCAATGACACAGTCTAATGTCCCAAGAACATCCTGCCCCAGGATGCAATTTTCCAGGTTTGCAACCCACACTGGGCAGCGAACAGACTTCTTTCCCACCCCCATTGTCACAATTGTCTCTCCCACCATCGGAGATCGTTCCCCGGTAACTGTCTATAATTTCACTATGGTGGGGCAAATAGTTGTTTTATTTCTCACCGTTTCAGGCTTCACCAGGGTTGCTGAAGAACCTGTGTCGACCAGCGCAGAACAGTCTGTTCCCGCAATAGTCACTGGGGCATACTAGCAGTCCTCAACCCAGGTTCGGCCCAGCCTGATGATTCGCTCAGGCTGGCCGCCAGCCTCTTCTGTTGGTTGTAACACTTCTGCTTGGTTAATGCGCTGCGACATTTCCTCATTTGAAGAGGGACGGGACACATCAGGGGTCCGCATTGTCCCAGTTATGCAGACCCGGCCCCGTTTCCCTGGTTAGCTGTGCTGCGAGGGAAATCTCGAACCAGATGGCCAGGCTGTCCACACCCCCAGCAGATCCTCTTTCGGGGTCTCGGAGACTGCTCCTCTCTCAGCGTGGTGGACAAGCACAAGCTGTGTACATTTTTCCACCCAGGCCGGCTCTGCTGTATTCAGCTCAATACCACATGCGGTGCTCACCTTCGGTGTGTGGTCATCCGCACTCCATGAAGCGGTACATAGCATCTCTCTCTCTGTGGCTAGCTCCAAAGCCTCCTGTAGAGACTTGGGGTGGGCGAGCAAAGTCTGTGTACGCAGGTCGGCTGGTAGTAGGCCCTAGATGAAGTAGTCCCGGGCTAACCCTCTGGATAACAGAAGGCATGTTAGCATAGGTGCGGTGAACCAGCCCCTCAATGTCGTTGGCGAGCTCCCTCAGCGGCTCCCCAGGCCGACGCTTAGCAGGCTAGCTGTAGAGCATAGTCCAAAGCGCCTCTTTAAAGCTCCCACCAATGCATCATAGTCACTCCTATCATCAGGGTTAAGTAGCAGCAGGCTGGTTAAAGCATCCCCAGTAAGGCACATTGCGAGCTGGAGGGCCTTTTCTTCAGCAAACCACCTGCCAGCCTTGGCTAGCAATTCAAATTGTGTATGGAATGCTTTCCAGTTAGCTTTGCCATCATACCTGGGAGTTTTCATAGATGAGGGGAGGGCTTCTCTGTGCTGCTCAGTGTGTTGACTCGTGCCTGCCCTCTTTGTCTCTGTTTTCCTGCGTGTGGCGTCTCTATCGGGGGAGTAGCCGGAGCGGTCGAAGCCAGCCTCAGCGGCCATTCTCATGGTCATTTCTCTCACCCGCTCTCTGTGGCTGTCTGTTCCCCCGACCTTCAGCAGCGCCGAAGTGTTGCCGCTCGTCAGCTTCCTCCTCCCGTTTAATTTTAGAGTAGTCCCACAGCGACATGTTCTCACCGAGATGGAAACTGTAGGCTGTATGGCAGCAATCACTGTAGCACGCTGCGAATGCCGTTAATCCGAGTTGAACTTTTACTTCTGACACCAAATGTAGCGTCTCGCTACAGGAACACATTGGAGGCTTAGTTTGTCCTTTATCCGGGAGTTTATTATTCAGATCACAGGTTACTGTTGGCCGTAACCACGCCAAAACAATCCACTAACCCTGTCTTATTCTTACTCTCCGTCACGTCTCCCGCTAGCTCTCCCTAGCTTCCCGCGTCTCACTCCCCAGGAACCTCCCTCTTCCAGCCCCAACCAACCAGACAACACTCTCCCACCCAAACCCACAGCTACAGGTCACAAGAACCGTCCATCAAAACAGTGGCACGTTTACTGACACTCTGTAAAATGCAATTGTGGTACACCCCGAAAATGGTACAATTATTTGTGTATTTACTTTTATTTATTTTTGCTAAACAGTGAATTTATTGTTTTGAAAAGCTCAACATTATCTGTATTTATTTTGGTGACATTCGTATCATTTAATGGTTTATCTTTACTGTTTGAGAAAGAGTAATAGTAAGTAGCGCCAAGGTGGAACCTTTGGCAGGTGAGCGGTAACGCCGGGGTTATTTTAGGTGGGACACTTCCGCCCTCTCCTCAGAAGCAATCCAGGGCTGCAGTCGAATAGTCCATTTAGCTTAGGAACCTTCCTAACGGAGTGAAATGACCCGGAAGTCCCTCAGTGGCCGCCATGATAAGTGCCGTTCGAATTCTCTAGAATGATAGGAAAGGAGGTTTCAAACTTCCTTTATAACCTCCTTTAGTTTAGGAACCACTGGACCTCCCTAACCGAAAGGAGAGGAGAAAATGCTGCCCCACAATGCCTTGCAGCCGCAGCATTTGACGTCACACAACATCGATTATAACGGAGAAATGATATCATGAACGTTACGGTGCTTATTAAGCATTTTAAAACGTAGGTGGTAAGTTGCCAAAGTGCTTTGTTCTGAACGTTCATCAGTATTATAATCAAAAAGAGAAATATGAACGTTAGTTTTTACTGAAATGATCAAATAAAGTCAACGTTTCACTGAGCTGTGTGGGGTTTGTTCAACTTTTAAAAGATGTTTGAATGGTGATGTACACAGTGATAGGTGTTAAGGACTAACGTTTATAATAAATACATCTGTATTGATTTTAAGATCTTTTCATAGTTCATACAATCATACTGGGATCATTTGTATTAATGTGGACCGGAGGGAGAGGGTGACAGCATAAGTTTCACTTTCCTTTTTTATTTCAATTCCAACTTTGGTCATGAAGGAAATGTTTCTCTGTTGTCCACGTTCATAAAGCATAAAACAACAGCATCAGAGCACGGGCAGAGTCTCTAGATGAGTTTACAGTAGTCCCTCATTCTTATTAAACATCCATGTTGTCCGCTGTATAGAAAACTGTAGTTTCTATAGTTTCCCCACAGCAGCAGACGCAGAAAATGACGTCCGCTGGCGCATCATAAACACGTCGGATAGTGAAAGTGCAGTCGGATTCTCTAATGGCGCATTTCCACTGCAGGCCTCGCTCGGCCTCGCTCGGTTTGGTTAGGCCTTATTAGGCCTGGCTCACTTTAATGCTGCGTTTCCATTACAGTTTAGGAACTGCGGTAGTTACTATAGTAACGCAGTGTAGGCGGAGCTGTGACGTCATCTTCAATGAGAGCACCAGAAAAACAACACAGCCGTTAGCTCTTAGCACTCAGAGCTCACAGTTCTTCTCATCTGTTCAGAAATTAGACAAAAGTTAAACAAGTACAAACCACAGACTGCCTGTGTCATGGAGAATACAGTCGCTGGTTTATTTATGTCTGTATAGGCCGTTGTTGTGAGTGCGGACGGTCGGAGCATATACAACGTTAGCTTAGCCAAACTCCATTTAGAAAGCACGCATTTTAAAAGGGTTTTTTGCCTGCCGTCTGTCTGCAGACTTGTCAAAGCATTAATTCATGGTTTTTACTAACCGGTATCAGTATGTTGTTACTTCGGCATCATTTAGAAACGTGTATTACAATTAAATCACGGTCAAATATGTTCATCTTGTTGTAGTTGTAGCCCCCTTGCCAGCTATTCTCTCTCTAGTTTAGCATACTCAGCCCGACTCAGCCTGGTTGTTCCTGGCCCTAGAACCACGATTTAGTCGGGCCAGAAAAAAGGTGAAAAGGTAGGCCCGGGCCAAAACTAGCCCAAGTGGAAACGCAACCAAAACCGGGCCCCGCACGGCTCGGCACGCTTAAAGCGAGCTACCCGCTGCAGTGGAAACGCGCCATAAGGCCCATTCCCAAACCGCCCCCTACACCCTACCCCTACACCCTACCCCTCCGTTTGCGCGTTCACGCGGAGGGTCCGCCATATTGAGGGCTGTTCCAAAGCAACGAGTGTGGAGGGGGAGTGGGCTATCAAGCCCTCAACCCCCGCTACCCGACCACGGATTAGCGGAAGAAGATGGATGGATGGATATTTACACACACAACTAAGAAGCTTATAAACATCAGGTTTAAAACTAGAAGAGCTTTGAAACACAATGAAAGATGTTAGGAGTTTTATTTGAGTTATTCATTTAAACTTTTTGTCTTGTTCTGATAATTTGACAGCATACATGCTACTGCAAATAGTTGGTTGATGTTGTAGGCATGGGATAGGAGGATGACACCATCAAACAGTTTGTTCTGTTTTATCCTCCTGATGACACGCTCAACATGTACCCTCAGTCTGGCAATGGCCTGTGTCTCCCTAACCTGGTAGGCTGGCATTTGCTTCTGCTTTGACAGAAAAGGTGGACAGTACACTTTGCATTTGCAACAATCCCTGATTAGGAAGCCCTTATCTACCATGATTGCCATGTTTTCTGTCAACTTCTCGGCTATTCCAGACTGTTTGAATATCGCCTTATCGCTAGCAGAGCCAGCGTACAGATTGGAGACGAATGTCACGGCACCATGTGGGGCTATGCCAACCAGGGCTTTCATGGTGCAGTGGGATTTGTAAGTAGAGTACATCTCACTTTGGAGGAGGGGTGAGGAGGGTGTTTGACACCTCAGCTCTGTACAATCCAGGATCACCTGTGTGTCTGGGAAATCACTGAATGCATCAGGGAGGTACGCTTGGACTTCTGCAGGTGTAAGCCAAATGCATAGTGACCCCAGTAGAGTAGCAAGAAAACTTGTCCATGTAGCAATGATGCGGCTCACAGTGGACTGGTGAATATTAAATCGATGACCCAGGTCCCTCTCCTTCAAACCAACCGACAGGAAGACAAGAAAAAGAAAGAACTCATCAATTGGCTGTAGCAGTTGTTGCTGGGAAGTAAAAGAAGAAAAAACAGTTAATACTTCTTAAGCTATTAACTGCCGCGTATCGGTTAAATATATTATGGTCTGTATTTACTGAATGTAAACAACAACACATGGACCCTCTCCCCACTTCACCTCTGGCTCTGTATCAGCCAAGAAAGCTCACTCAGACCATAGCCTACCGTAGATGGACGTGCAAGTGTAACCACTTCTTCATTTATCTTGGCAGCGAATTTGGCTCTTGACACTCGCACCATTTTATAAATGGAAGGCTCCATCAAAAACCAGAAAGCCATGAGGTTGTCATAGCTTGAGAATCTGTTCACAGAACATACATGTCAATCATTAATCGACATAGTACAGTAAATACAAGCTGTAACAAACAGGTGATTGTGTCATTGTTCGGAGTAAAGTTAACTTTCACATACACATACTTTTTCCACCACTAACGTTACATAGATAGATTGATTGATTGATTGATTGATTGATTGATTGATACATTTATTTCGAACAAGTAAAATAAATAATTACAAAACAAAACAAATGTTGCAGTGCATAGTCATGTAAGAAAAAATCAAAACAAAAAATGACATTTACAACAGCATTAACAACATAAACAGTCCCAAATCTAGTGTTAAAAAAGGAGTGAGAAGAAGTATAATTTATGTAATCTCACCCCCTTGTCCCTAAATGATTTATGATCTATAATCTGCAATAATTATCATTATTATTCATTATTATTATTAATATTATTATTAATCTGCTTTACCTGTTGATTGACATATATACATATACACACACACACACACACACACACACACACACACACACACACACACACACACACACACACACACACACTGATGAAAATAGTCAGTAGCAAAACGGTAAAATATTATTTACAATTCTGACAAAAAACTGACCACAGGACTACTTATAAACCTTTTTAGCTGTACTGGATACAATTTAGGCATTACCTGGTATAGAATCTGATGTCGGCGTCCGAGCCAGCAAACCGCTGTAACCCAAACTCTCGCTGGACATGCAACTCCTGCAATTTCTTTTTGAGATCCTCTATTTCTTTGGACAAGTCTTCAGTCGCTGAATAAGACATATCCAGTGCAGATGGTTCAGGGACTGAGCAGTAGTCGTGATCAGTGAGATCGCAGGGCTGTTCGTGATCCTCAGGAGGGACCGGTTCAATGGGCCGCTCTCTTCTTTCCCACACACTAGGCCGTGGTATTTTTAAAGTAAAGCTGTTCCACTCAAACAGCATAGGTAAGGCATCTTTAACGAGCCTCCATCGACCATCAAGTGTCGTTGGATTTATTAGCTGATCGGGGCGAAGTGTCTGCAACAGACCTTGGAGTGAGAAGTGATGGTGAAGTTCTCCCGGCGTATATTTACAAGCCACTGTCTTCTTAGGTTGAGTTGGGTTGGAAAGCCATGAAAACTCAAAACACCATTACATTTCGCCGAGGCTGAACACAGTGGGACACAGCAATGTTCAGAGTATTTCTTAGTTTGCCTTTGCATATGCTCTGTTTTAAAAAAAAAATCCGTACACTCATTTTGAAACTAGACGCTCTACCGCGAACGGCAGGGACCGGAAGTAGACGAGCCGCACCAACACGGAGCCGGAAGTACATCACTGGTCCTAGTGCATGTAGTGCACTTTTCTGTTTTCTACTGGTCAGTACCATGGATGTATAATAAGAACTGGATACAGCGTGGGAGGTGGGGCCTCATAGAGAGGCGAAGTCACGTCCATCTAATTCCGGTCCATGGGACCCCGGAAGCGAAAAATTATACATTGAATACAATGGAGAGAGAAAACGTATCTTTTGATCCCGTTTGAATTATGCCACGAACTACACATATGATGTTTGTCAATCTTAAACAATCATTTCCATGTAAAAAAAGTCACATTTTGTCGTAAAACTGTTGAAATATAAGACTATGAAAAATACGCGGCTACAAAGACTACAAATCCCAAAATCCCATTCTGGGTCGGGTAAGTGATGTCACAGGCGATAATGCTCCAAGTGGTTGGTTCACTTTTACAAGATGCCTGGGTGCTTTGTACCAGGTTGTAATCACAAAAGTGATCATACCACTTGCTCGTTCTATCGCTTCCCGTCTGATGAAAGGACCAGGAGTCGCTGGATCAGACATATCAGGTAATATCATAGGTAATATACATGTTGTGCATGGAACATAGTCAAGTTAGCTACCTAGCTAGTAGCGACGAGTAGCGACCACGTTAGTTAGCACAGGGTTGCCAACTCTCACGCATTTGGCGTGTGACACACGCTTTCACTCTCAATCTCACGCTCTCACGCTGCCCAAACTATTCTCACGCCAGAAACAAGAATACCGAAGACTAGAAACGGTTTTGAAAACTTTTGTCAGGTAGTGATCTTGTTTTCAATAGAACATCTTTGATAATGTCTTCTGGCCAATCAGAATCAAAATAACGGCGTGGTGTTGTTGCAGGAAGTCCCGACGGAGAATAATTTTGCTGTAGTACATCTCTATACATCGATACAACATTATGTGTTGATAGAAATCAACACGTAATGAAATAAGACCCCACGGTTTGATGATTGCTAGGTGTGGGATAGTGGTGGTCTAATGGATAGTGAGGTGGGCTGAAGATCGGAAGGTTGTGAGCCTTGAGTAAGGCACTTAGTCCTTAGTTACTCCAGGGAGAATGTCCCTGTAATTGTAAATCGCTTTGGATAAAAAGCGTCAGCTAAATGAAAAAATGTAATGTGTGTGGGCTGTCTTTCATTTTGACACACAGAACAATGGGGGCTATCCACCCTTATCCACAATGTAAAGTAACTCACAGCCTCTTCCCTCTTCTCTCTGTGAGGAGCAGCAGGTTCAGCTTTCAGAACAAAGTAACACAAAACTAAAATGGCATTCATTTTTTTAAATATGTCGTGTAGTAATAGATAAAAAATTGTTCTTCTCAAGAGAGTACCAGAATGTGTATTTTATGTTAGTATTTCAAAAAATCTCCTGGGGGACAATCCCAGTTGGGTTTTCAGCAGGTCAACTCTTTCACCTGTGGGGAAGTTGCAGGATTTGTCACGATTATCTTGTCATGTCACAGTTCTATGTCTAGGTTTGGGTGTTTTTGCTGTTCTCTCTGTCATGTTTTCCTCCTGGGTTATTGTCTGGTCCTTTTCCCTGTGTTTTTCCTCCTGTCGTTAGTTTCCCTGGTGTGTCTCGTTATCTGATTGTGTTCACCTGTGGCCCTTGTGTTTCTCCTCCCCTGCCCGGCTGTTTCTCGTCTTGTGATTATCCCTCCCTGTATTTAGTCTTGTCTCGTCCTGTGTTCAGTGTTGGTGCTTCTTTTGTTTGTGACGGAGTTCACCGTGGAGTGTTTTGTTTGTCGATGTATATGTTAAGATAAGAGCCCTTGAAATAAAGGTATTATCAGTGTTATCTGCGTTTGGGTCCTACCTGCTTCACTCTGCGTAACAGAAGTCTGTCACGATTATCTTGTCATGTCACAGTTCTATGTCTAGGTTTGGGTGTTTTTGCTGTTCTCTCTGTCATGTTTTCCTCCTGGGTTATTGTCTGGTCCTTTTCCCTGTGTTTTTCCTCCTGTCGTTAGTTTCCCTGGTGTGTCTCGTTATCTGATTGTGTTCACCTGTGGCCCTTGTGTTTCTCTTCCCCTGCCCGGCTGTTTCTCGTCTTGTGATTATCCCTCCCTGTATTTAGTCTTGTCTCGTCCTGTGTTCAGTGTTGGTGCTTCTTTTGTTTGTGACGGAGTTCACCGTGGAGTGTTTTGTTTGTCCATGTATATGTTAAGATAAGAGCCCTTGAAATAAAGGTATTATCAGTGTTATCTGCGTTTGGGTCCTACCTGCTTCACTCTGCGTAACAGAAAGCACCAACCAAATATGGACCCAGCAGATGATCCTTTTGAAAGGGAGCTGCTTTCATTCACCTACTTGCTGGCTTGCAGCTATGGTGAATGGAGGGGAGCGTCCGGGGTTCAGCAGCGAGAGGCAGCTCTGGCAGAGGCTCGCCAGATGGCTAAGGAGAAGCCAGGCTTGGTGAAATTCTTACCTGGCTGGATTTTGGATTTCCTCTCGGTGTGTTATCCCCTGCCTGCTAGCCCCAGGCATGCCAACCCCATGTCCTGTACCGTTGGAGGTTCCGCTGGGGGTCCTGCCAACCCCATGTCCTGTCTCGTTGGAGGCCCCGCCGACTACTCTCCTGCCGGGGGTCCTGCCAACCCTTTGTCCTGTCTCGTTGGAGGCCCCGCCGACTACTCTCCTGCCGGGGGTCCTGCCAACCCTTTGTCCTGTCTCGTTGGAGGCCCCGCCGACTACTCTCCTGCAGGGGGTCCTGCCAACCCCATGTCCTGTCCCGTTGGAGGTCCCGCCGTCTACTCTCCTGCCGGGGGTGCTGCCAACCCCATGTCCTGTCCTGTTGGAGGTCCCGCCGTCTACTCTCCTGCCGGGGGTTCTGCCAACCCTGTGTCCTGTGCCGTTGGAGGTTCCGCTGGGGGTCCTGCCAACCCCATGTCCTGTCCCGTTGGAGGTCCCGCCGTCTACTCTCCTGCCGGGGGTCCTGCCAACCCTTTGTCCTGTCTCGTTGGAGGCCCCGCCGACTACTCTCCTGCCGGGGGTCCTGCCAACCCCATGTCCTGTCCCGTTGGAGGTCCCGCCGTCTACTCTCCTGCCGGGGGTCCTGCCAACCCTGTGTCCTGTACCGTTGGAGGTTCCGCTGGGGGTCCTGCCAACCCCATGTCCTGTCTCGTTGGAGGCCCCGCCGACTACTCTCCTGCCGGGGGTCCTGCCAACCCTTTGTCCTGTCTCGTTGGAGGCCCCGCCGACTACTCTCCTGCCGGGGGTCCTGCCAACCCTATGTCCTGTCCCGTTGGAGGCCCCGCCGACAACTCTCCTGCCGGGGGTCCTGCCAACCCTGTGTCCTGTCCCGTTGGAGGCCCCGCCGACTACTCTCCTGCCGGGGGTCCTGCCAACCCTTTGTCCTGTCTCGTTGGAGGTCCCGCCAACCACTCTCCTGCTGGGGGTCCTGCCAACTCCTGGTCCTCTTCCGTGGGGGATCCTGCCGAAGCCTGTCCCGCCGGCTCCGGTTCCTGTCCGGCCGACACCGGGTCCTGCCCGGCCTCCGGAGCTGTCTGGTCTTCGCCCTCGATCCCGACCCTCTGTGAGCCGCGGTCTTCGCCCGCGGGCCCGGCCCCCTGACTCTTCCTGCCGCTGCCCTCGTCCTCGAGCCCGGCCCCCTGACTCTTCCTGCCGCTGCCTTCGCCCTCATGCTCGGCCTCCTGAGTTCGCCCGCTGTGGCCTTCGCCCCACCTTGGACTCTGCCTTGCCCCCGGGCCGTCCGCCCGAGTCCCCCTTCTCGGCTTCTGCCTTGCCCCCGGGCCGTCCGCCCGAGTCCCCCTTCTCGGCTTCTGCCTTGCCCCCGGGCCGTCCGCCCGAGATCCCTTCCTGGTCCTCTACTGTGCTCCTGAGCGGTCAGCTTAGTCCCGTCCTCCGGACCCCCTCCACCCACCCTGCTTGAGGTTTTGGACTTTTGTTTGTTTTGGGGACGTCTGGGATCCGTCCCTTGAGGGGGGGGTTCTGTCACGATTATCTTGTCATGTCACAGTTCTATGTCTAGGTTTGGGTGTTTTTGCTGTTCTCTCTGTCATGTTTTCCTCCTGGGTTATTGTCTGGTCCTTTTCCCTGTGTTTTTCCTCCTGTCGTTAGTTTCCCTGGTGTGTCTCGTTATCTGATTGTGTTCACCTGTGGCCCTTGTGTTTCTCCTCCCCTGCCCGGCTGTTTCTCGTCTTGTGATTATCCCTCCCTGTATTTAGTCTTGTCTCGTCCTGTGTTCAGTGTTGGTGCTTCTTTTGTTTGTGACGGAGTTCACCGTGGAGTGTTTTGTTTGTCCATGTAAGATAAGAGCCCTTGAAATAAAGGTATTATCAGTGTTATCTGCGTTTGGGTCCTACCTGCTTCACTCTGCGTAACAGAAAGCACCAACCAAATATGGACCCAGCAGATGATCCTTTTGAAAGGGAGCTGCTTTCATTCACCTACTTGCTGGCTTGCAGCTATGGTGAATGGAGGGGAGCGTCCGGGGTTCAGCAGCGAGAGGCAGCTCTGGCAGAGGCTCGCCAGATGGCTAAGGAGAAGCCAGGCTTGGTGAAATTCTTACCTGGCTGGATTTTGGATTTCCTCTCGGTGTGTTATCCCCTGCCTGCTAGCCCCAGGCATGCCAACCCCATGTCCTGTACCGTTGGAGGTTCCGCTGGGGGTCCTGCCAACCCCATGTCCTGTCTCGTTGGAGGCCCCGCCGACTACTCTCCTGCCGGGGGTCCTGCCAACCCTTTGTCCTGTCTCGTTGGAGGCCCCGCCGACTACTCTCCTGCCGGGGGTCCTGCCAACCCTTTGTCCTGTCTCGTTGGAGGCCCCGCCGACTACTCTCTTGCCGGGGGTCCTGCCAACCCCATGTCCTGTCCCGTTGGAGGTCCCGCCGTCTACTCTCCTGCCGGGGGTGCTGCCAACCCCATGTCCTGTCCTGTTGGAGGTCCCGCCGTCTACTCTCCTGCCGGGGGTTCTGCCAACCCTGTGTCCTGTGCCGTTGGAGGTTCCGCTGGGGGTCCTGCCAACCCCATGTCCTGTCCCGTTGGAGGTCCCGCCGTCTACTCTCCTGCCGGGGGTCCTGCCAACCCTTTGTCCTGTCTCGTTGGAGGCCCCGCCGACTACTCTCCTGCCGGGGGTCCTGCCAACCCCATGTCCTGTCCCGTTGGAGGTCCCGCCGTCTACTCTCCTGCCGGGGGTCCTGCCAACCCTGTGTCCTGTACCGTTGGAGGTTCCGCTGGGGGTCCTGCCAACCCCATGTCCTGTCTCGTTGGAGGCCCCGCCGACTACTCTCCTGCCGGGGGTCCTGCCAACCCTTTGTCCTGTCTCGTTGGAGGCCCCGCCGACTACTCTCCTGCCGGGGGTCCTGCCAACCCTATGTCCTGTCCCGTTGGAGGCCCCGCCGACAACTCTCCTGCCGGGGGTCCTGCCAACCCTGTGTCCTGTTCCGTTGGAGGCCCCGCCGACTACTCTCCTGCCGGGGGTCCTGCCAACCCTTTGTCCTGTCTCGTTGGAGGTCCCGCCAACCACTCTCCTGCTGGGGGTCCTGCCAACTCCTGGTCCTCTTCCGTGGGGGATCCTGCCGAAGCCTGTCCCGCCGGCTCCGGTTCCTGTCCGGCCGACACCGGGTCCTGCCCGGCCTCCGGAGCTGTCTGGTCTTCGCCCTCGATCCCGACCCTCTGTGAGCCGCGGTCTTCGCCCGCGGGCCCGGCCCCCTGACTCTTCCTGCCGCTGCCCTCGTCCTCGAGCCCGGCCCCCTGACTCTTCCTGCCGCTGCCTTCGCCCTCATGCTCGGCCTCCTGAGTTCGCCCGCTGTGGCCTTCGCCCCACCTTGGACTCTGCCTTGCCCCCGGGCCGTCCGCCCGAGTCCCCCTTCTCGGCTTCTGCCTTGCCCCCGGGCCGTCCGCCCGAGTCCCCCTTCTCGGCTTCTGCCTTGCCCCCGGGCCGTCCGCCCGAGATCCCTTCCTGGTCCTCTACTGTGCTCCTGAGCGGTCAGCTTAGTCCCGTCCTCCGGACCCCCTCCACCCACCCTGCTTGAGGTTTTGGACTTTTGTTTGTTTTGGGGACGTCTGGGATCCGTCCCTTGAGGGGGGGGTTCTGTCACGATTATCTTGTCATGTCACAGTTCTATGTCTAGGTTTGGGTGTTTTTGCTGTTCTCTCTGTCATGTTTTCCTCCTGGGTTATTGTCTGGTCCTTTTCCCTGTGTTTTTCCTCCTGTCGTTAGTTTCCCTGGTGTGTCTCGTTATCTGATTGTGTTCACCTGTGGCCCTTGTGTTTCTCCTCCCCTGCCCGGCTGTTTCTCGTCTTGTGATTATCCCTCCCTGTATTTAGTCTTGTCTCGTCCTGTGTTCAGTGTTGGTGCTTCTTTTGTTTGTGACGGAGTTCACCGTGGAGTGTTTTGTTTGTCCATGTATATGTTAAGATAAGAGCCCTTGAAATAAAGGTATTATCAGTGTTATCTGCGTTTGGGTCCTACCTGCTTCACTCTGCGTAACAGGATTGGCTCCAGGTCGCCCTTTTTATTTACTACAAGACAAATGTGCCTTTTTATTTGATACAGTTCAATTTGGATTGAGACAGGGAAATAATCTAAACCTCACGCGTGGCGTTTCACTGTCAAGGGGAGCGTGTATGTAATTACATTGCAAATACTGACTTGAGCCCCACCACTGTATGGGTTAGCACTACCAGAGATTACCCAACCAAAATACTCTCTCGCAACTGCCGACCCGTATTGCGCATGCGCAGATCTAAGATCCAGTAGAAATGATAAAAAAGTAAAAGTCTGCTGCTTATTGTTCTACTAGGCCAAAATAGAGTCAAAGAGTGTATGAGAGTGAGAGTGTGTTAATTAATATATTTGGCAGTTTGGAGTAAGTCTGTAGATTTGTTTGTGTGTGTGTGTTTCATGTATAGCTCTCACGATAATTAATTTTGTTGGATACATTTTCCCGGAAATTATTGCGATAAAGGATAATATTGTCTGCACCGTTGTATGACCATTTTAGACCACTGACATAATGATAATATATAATAATAATTCAAGTACATCCTTTCAAACGGCTAGTCACATCCTCATGTAAATGGGAATTTATCGAGTTCATTTTTATTTATCGTACGATAAGTCAATTAATTGCTTATCGCGACAGGCACACAATAACAAAAACAAACATGTGTTTGACTTTCATTAGTGAATGAAACTGTGTGTCCTTTATAGTCTGTGTCCAATATTGTGTATTTGTATATATTATATATCCAATATATATGCTAAGGTCCCACTGCTGACACGATAGCAGTCATTTTGTGCGCATATGTGTAATTAAACCCATGATATCAAAATCTCACTCCAGCCAGGTACCCAAAGTTGGCAACCCTGAGTTAGCATTACATTACTTAGCCTTGTCCTTTTTAGTAGCCTTACCATGAAGTTATTATTTTATTACATGAAGTAAACCAAAATGTTAAACAGTAAGAGTAGTCATGATGGTAAGTATTTTGTGAAACATTTGAAGAGTTGTTTCATTGTGATGACAGTGAGGGTGAGTCAATCTGTTTGTTGGAAAGACAGTAGTTGTGTGCTTACTGAGAGAAAATTGTTAGAAGAGATAATTATTCAAAGTGTTTCAAAGTGTTGTTACTTTAAAGTGTTGTTACTGACTTTTTTCTCTTTTATTTTCTTTACCTCACCTGTAACTGCTGAGACGTTGAGGAACATGCACACTGACCTGCTCTGGCAACCTGATTTCCACTGTACGTAATAGTATTTGATTATGGTATATTATTTATATACATCAAAGGCACAATGCACCCCCCAGAGACACACATGTATTGAGTGTGATATTTTGCATAGGTCATGTGAAATCATCTTTACATACTAGAAAACTGTAGGAGCGGCAACTTGTTTTGAAATTGAATTTTTAATATCCGATAATAAAGTTGATCTGTTTTCTTTATTCTTCTCTTCCCAGCTCCATCCATCACCATTCTCTGTTCCTGCAGGTCCTGCTTGCTAATCAATGCTCATATTTTTTTACACAATTACAAATAAAGTCAATGTATTGTATGACATGAAGTTGTGCTTCATTCGGAGTCAATAATAAATTCATTCTGCCTTCAACTGCACAATGATTGTGGACTGCACCGACATCCATGTAGCTGCCCCCCCAGTAAGATGAACCAAGCAAAGAGGGTCACCATCATGCCCAAGCACATCCAGCTGAGAGAAGGCTTAGACTGACCTGAGACCAGCACACCCAAACACAACGGCTCTTTTAAGAGCCACACAGTTTCAAAGAGTTGCAATCCTACGTTATTATAATGATTAAACTGGTTCATGTATCACTTAGTTTACTGAACCGTGATGAATGAAAGAAATTAGTGAGGTAGTGGTTTACTGAAGTTATAAAGACATTAATATATGAGTAACAGGTCAGTGTAAACACACGCTTCTGTCAATTATGGATCATTCAAACTATTTATATAAAAATATGTAATAAAGTTCTAAAACAAGTATTCGGTATATTCCTTGATAGCTTTTGGAGAAGGTTGTTTTTAAGTTTACTAAAATCTATCGTTTCAACTGTTTCACTTTATAAAAAGGGAACAGGTGAGTAGAGCATCGAGTTTCTTATTCTGTCAGTAAATTATCCAAATGAAATGTTTTTCATTATTTTAGTCAACCCTAAACAAATTGATTGTACCTTTTAATAATGACCTTACATGGTCGGCAAAGTTAAATTAACTTCAGAAAATCAAATCTGTTCTGAGAAAAAACTAATAAATGTTCAAAGATAGGAACTAGCCATCCCACTGAAAAACAGTCCGTAGAGATTTAAAGGCGTAGTTGTAGTTCAGTCCTACGTTTCATTTGGATTCATTTCTCCAACAGTCAACTATTTTCATAAAGAATATATATATTTTTCAAAGTCAACTTTATTGTCAATCTTACTCAGTTTGTGTTTATAGAGAGATCAAAAAGACGTTTAAATAAAATTATACAATTTACAGATATGTATGCAAAAATATATATATATCCTATATACACCATCATGTATAATGATGGTGTATGATGTAGAAGGAAGTGTGGTAGATAACAAGTAAATAGAGTTACATACAGATCCATGTTACAGCAAAAGATGGAATAACTAAGAAGTACGTAGTATAATAATAATTACATGCAACAATTAAATAACTGCTCAGCATCTCGACCACAATCTGCTGTGTCCTGTTTTCCTCCCCTCTGCATAACACCCCATCACACATAGGAAACACAACGCAGAGTCCGAGGGTGTTAAGAGTATGTTTATTTAAATGTCTTCCTCTCTACTGGCCAACACAGGGAGCATGCTGGGTGTAGAAGTTCTCCAGGAGATTTCCATGCCATGCAGGGTCTTTGGGGATGGGGATGATGATCGCCTCCTTCGTGGTCCACACAACAAAGTAGCAGAGACTCCGGTCTGTGATGTGCAG